>CM068367.1:1157055917-1157439441 GCA_034769895.1 Magicicada septendecula
TAATGTTCGTGGTATATCTCAGTTAGTTCCTTGATGAATTCCATCGGGAAATCGCTGGATACATTTAACTTGACTTCCTTAATCTGCTCATTGACAACGCTTCGGGTGACGGGTGACGCGTATATCAATGCCATCTTCATCCGCACGTCGCTTTGTGATTGCTGCAGCTTGAGGTTCGTTTCGCCCGAATGGTTATACATTTTGCTATCTAATTCTTTTAATTTATCTGCCCCTATTTTGCTTATCATTAATTTCATTTTTAATAGTACTAATTTCTTCATCTATCATAGTTTTGGAGTCTATTTTAAATTGTTGCAAAATTTCATTATTTTCCTTTTTGAATTCACTGAGTTTTGTGGCTATTTCGTCTCTTATGACCTGGTATTGTTGTGTAATCTGTTGTAATAATTGTTTTGTCTGTTGTGATTGTTCTAACTTCTGTTCACGCATTTGTTTCTGTAATAGTTCTGTTTGCTGCGTCATTTGTTGTGATAATTGTTGTAGTAATGCGTACATATTCGGTTCTTTAGGTGTTTCTGTTGTTGCTGTTTGTGTTAATCTCGGTCCACCCTCGTGTTGTACTTATTGTGTTATGTGTGTTGTTTCTACATCTTCGTGGTCCTGTCCCCGCGTCCTTGACTCTTGATCGTCCACAGTTAGGTTGGCGAGTGTATGTTGATCCCCTAATTGGTTGTTAATATCTAACTCCCCTTCGTAACTCTGAGTTGTCCCTGTTTCTGTATTCATTTTGTTGTTTATTTTGTTTGTGTTGTTCTGTATGTATTTCGTTTGCCTACTTTTGCTTCATGTGATCATACAAAATTATTCTTATTCTCTACGTTTCTTATTCTACTTTTCTTATACTCTATTCGCAATTCAATTGTCTGTTTAGCTTACAAATTAAACCTTGCAATAGGCTCCAAATACTACCTAGTGTAGGATTTGGTCTTTATAAGCTCCACGGTTATGGGCGCCACATACCACCCTCGCAGTTTAGAGCTAGAAAAGATATGTGTAATTTACTAATACTAAACTCTTAACTCTGCTTGATGGCGACTCTTAAAATTATCTCAGGTTATCCAAGAAATTATTATTAACACAATTAACTTGAATGACTGCTAATTTTAATGAACATCTTCATTAACATATTACAAGTTGCATACAATCTTAATGATTAACAATTATTGAGATTATACTTCTCATCAATTATCATTGAAAGTAGGTTCATAGACCAATTGAATTGCCAATAATAATAGAGTTACAAAAAGACATGAATTAATCCGATTTTAATGTTCAATTTGGTTTACTTGTTAAGTTGAATTCCTTTTGGTTGGTGTATCCTTCCCTCGAAGTCTGCGATCTTGGAGATTGCGTTGTCAGCGTTTCGAATGATCCTGTTGTTGACACTATGACACTAAAACTTGATTACTTCGGTTTCACTTTAATTACCACTGTTCACACCTACTCACTGATTCAGCATGTAACTAGTGTATAATAATTAATTTTGACACCTTAGTAACTATGTTATAAAACTGAGTGCTCGCAATACCAATAATTCATCCCGAATACACTCCCACGTTCCGTAACTTCCCAATGCACGCGTTCGATTATCGATACTATGAAGTTCGGTAATTATCACCAAGTTATATTATATTCATTCTAACAAATTACTTTGATTTGGTACGCTTCGTTTACTGTAATACCGGATTTAATAATATTAAACGCACGACACGAATATTGTACTTATTACTTATCGCAAGTTTTAGTTATGAAATCGCAATGCGCGATAACGCGTCTGATAGTTGCAGTGTTCGCCGTAGACTGACTGACAAATTCCCAACTACATTTTTTATACTCCCTCAAACGTTACCCATACTCAATATTTACAAATCGCGTTCCCATTGGTTTCAAGTACCGCGATATTTGATTTCCTCCAACCCAACTAGCTAATTTCACCCGCTTAAAAGTGACCCTTTCTCCCATTCGTCAATAAACAGCGCGTAGTAAGCTTTTACCGCGAAAGTAAACATGACGCTACTTCAAGTTCTCTCTCACTCCCTCTCTGTCTAAATTCTAACGGTACGGTATTGCTCTGAGCACTCAATTTTCCCTCGATTTCACTTAACTTTATGGCTTTTTTTAATACAATACATTATATGATTTTACACACTGTACGTGACTTGCTGTATAGCTCTCGCAGCGCCAGACTGTCGCTTCACCTAGGGTGTGTGTGCTTTGAAAAAACACCGCTAAGCCGGTTTCTAACCATACATCAAGTCACATTACTTGCATTTCTTATTCTAATATACATTTAATAATCATGTTTCTATATAAAACCAGCGTAAAATTGGGTAGCATTCAATTTTTACGTTATATCGTTCCCCAATAGAGTCGTATAAAATTGTTGCTATAAAATTGATGACGATTCTATTGCTGCTTCCTTCAAATGGATTTATTTCATTTATTTAACCCCTTTACAATGTTTTTTTTTATTTCAAAATTCTTACACCTATTACATTTATATTATATTAATTATATATCTACAAATGAATTTTAATTGCTTATACTACAGTACATTTAGTAAATTTTTTTTTATTACTCCATTCTCCACCCTTTACCTCTATCAGCTGTTGACATTGGAATTAGGCCACAGTTTGGTTACAAACAGAACCCTAAACTGGTTTTTGCTACCTGCTTGTCAAAACTACAGACCGCATCGGTTCCCGAGTCCCACTATTCATGCCCTAGTTACAAACAACTACTTTCCCTTAACCATTACATAACTTCCTATACCCATAATCTATTTAAAAGCGTATTCTACATGTACAATACAATGTTTAATTATTTATCCTCTCGATATTTTGCCAATTAAATCTTATTACAATTTCACTTATACATTATTACACATACATATGTAACAGTGGTGTTCTTACAATCTGTTTATTTATTATTTTGTTGTTTTTTGAGTGTAGTGCGTGTTAAATTTCATGATTTTTATGCTTCGTTGGTTCAACCTTACTACCTGCATTACTGGTTGATGGGACACTGTTGGTCTCCCCCCTAAACTGGCTCTTCCATTTAGTCGGCTTATTATAATGCGTTCTCTCCTCAGTAAATCCGTCTCGCTCGCTCACTTTCCCCCTCTCTTCTCCGTTGTTTTTACAATAGTTTCTTTCGAACCGACCGTCAGCTGGTCTCTTGTTCATTGACCTACTGCCGTTTCGTAAGTGGTTGAACTCCAGCAACACTTGTTCAAACTCCGTAATCGTATTAACCCCACGAGTGATAATGGCTACCTCAATCTCATGCGGGTAATGTCTTTCCAATTTCCTGATTAAATGTCTATCTGAGATAGGCGGAATCAACTGCCTATTCTCCAACAATTTTCTCTCTAAGTATTGGATTGTAGACATCCCGGTTTCTGAGTGGTACAGTCCGAATTCCAACTGGTCTTGCACCCGTTCCTGGATCACGTCATTCCAGTACTTATTACTAAAATCTTCTGTAAACCCCGCAAAATTATTAATACTGTCTTTGACTAACCGCCACCAAATTGCAGCCTCTCCTTCCAGATGTCTCGATATCCATGCGATGTTGTTGATGTCGTGATAATGTTCGTGGTATATCTCAGTTAGTTCCTTGATGAATTCCATCGGGAAATCGCTGGATACATTTAACTTGACTTCCTTAATCTGCTCATTGACAACGCTTCGGGTGACGGGTGACGCGTATATCAATGCCATCTTCATCCGCACGTCGCTTTGTAATTGCTGCAGCTTGAGGTTCGTTTCGCCCGAATGGTTATACATTTTGCTATCTAATTCTTTTAATTTATCTGCCCCTATTTTGCTTATCATTAATTTCATTTTTAATAGTACTAATTTCTTCATCTATCATAGTTTTGGTGTCTATTTTAAATTGTTGCAAAATTTCATTATTTTCCTTTTTGAATTCACTGAGTTTTGTGGCTATTTCGTCTCTTATGACCTGGTATTGTTGTGTAATCTGTTGTAATAATTGTTTTGTCTGTTGTGATTGTTCTAACTTCTGTTCACGCATTTGTTTCTGTAATAGTTCTGTTTGCTGCGTCATTTGTTGTGATAATTGTTGTAGTAATGCGTACATATTCGGTTCTTTAGGTGTTTCTGTTGTTGCTGTTTGTGTTAATCTCGGTCCACCCTCGTGTTGTACTTATTGTGTTATGTGTGTTGTTTCTACATCTTCGTGGTCCTGTCCCCGCGTCCTTGACTCTTGATCGTCCACAGTTAGGTTGGCGAGTGTATGTTGATCCCCTAATTGGTTGTTAATATCTAACTCCCCTTCGTAACTCTGAGTTGTCCCTGTTTCTGTATTCATTTTGTTGTTTATTTTGTTTGTGTTGTTCTGTATGTATTTCGTTTGCCTACTTTTGCTTCATGTGATCATACAAAATTATTCTTATTCTCTACGTTTCTTATTCTACTTTTCTTATACTCTATTCGCAATTCAATTGTCTGTTTAGCTTACAAATTAAACCTTGCAATAGGCTCCAAATACTACCTAGTGTAGGATTTGGTCTTTATAAGCTCCACGGTTATGGGCGCCACATACCACCCTCGCAGTTTAGAGCTAGAAAAGATATGTGTAATTTACTAATACTAAACTCTTAACTCTGCTTGATGGCGACTCTTAAAATTATCTCAGGTTATCCAAGAAATTATTATTAACACAATTAACTTAATGACTGCTAATTTTAATGAACATCTTCATTAACATATTACAAGTTGCATACACTCTTAATGATTAACAATTATTGAGATTATACTTCTCATCAATTATCATTGAAAGTAGGTTCATAGACCAATTGAATTGCCAATAATAATAGAGTTACAAAAAGACATGAATTAATCCGATTTTAATGTTCAATTTGGTTTACTTGTTAAGTTGAATTCCTTTTGGTTGGTGTATCCTTCCCTCGAAGTCTGCGATCTTGGAGATTGCGTTGTCAGCGTTTCGAATGATCCTGTTGTTGACACTATGACACTAAAACTTGATTACTTCGGTTTCACTTTAATTACCACTGTTCACACCTACTCACTGATTCAGCATGTAACTAGTGTATACTAATTAATTTTGACACCTTAGTAACTATGTTATAAAACTGAGTGCTCGCAATACCAATAATTCATCCCGAATACACTCCCACGTTCCGTAACTTCCCAATGCACGCGTTCGATTATCGATACTATGAAGTTCGGTAATTATCACCAAGTTATATTATATTCATTCTAACAAATTACTTTGATTTGGTACGCTTCGTTTACTGTAATACCGGATTTAATAATATTAAACGCACGACACGAATATTGTACTTATTAGTTATCGCAAGTTTTAGTTATGAAATCGCAATGCGCGACAACGAGTCTGATAGTTGCAGTGTTCGCCGTAGACTGACTGACAAATTCCCAACTACATTTTTTTACTCCCTCAAACGTTACCCATACTCAATATTTACAAATCGCGTTCCCATTGGTTTCAAGTACCGCGATATTTGATTTCCTCCAACCCAACTAGCTAATTTCACCCGCTTAAAAGTGACACTTTCTCCCATTCGTCAAAAAACAGCGCGTAGCAAGCTTTTACCGCGAAAGTAAACATGACGCTACTTCAAGTTCTCTCTCACTCCCTCTCTGTCTAAATTCTAACGGTACGGTATTGCTCTGAGCACTCAATTTTCCCTCGATTTCACTTAACTTTATGGCTTTTTTTAATACAATACATTTTATGATTTTACACCCTGTACGTGACTTGCTGTATAGCTCTCGCAGCGCCAGACTGTCGCTTCACCTAGGGTGTGTGTGCTTTGAAAAAACACCGCTAAGCCGGTTTCTAACCATACATCAAGTCACATTACTTGCATTTCTTATTCTAATATACATTTAATAATCATGTTTCTTTATAAAACCAGCGTAAAATTGGGTAGCATTCAATTTTTACGTTATATCGTTCCCCAATAGAGTCGTATAAAATTGTTGCTATAAAATTGATGACGATTCTATTGCTGCGTCCTTCAAATGGATTTATTTCATTTATTTAACCCCTTTACAATGTTTTTTTTATTTCAAAATTCTTACACCTATTACATTCATATTATAATAATTATATATCTACAAATGAATTTTAATTGCTTATACTACAGTACATTTAGTAAATTTTTTTTATTACTCCATTCTGACCCTTTAAGTCTATCAGCTGTTGACATTGGAATTAGGCCACAGTTTGGTTACAAACAGAACCCTAAACTGGTTTTTGCTACCTGCTTGTCAAAACTAAAGACCGCATCGGTTCCCGAGTCCCGCTATTCATGCCCTAGTTACAAACAACTACTTTCCCTTAACCATTACATAACTTCCTATACCCATAATCTATTTAAAAGCGTATTCTACATGTACAATACAATGTTTAATTATTTATCCTCTCGATATTTTGCCAATTAAATCTTATTACAATTTTACTTATACATTATTACACATACATATGTAAAAGTGGTGTTCTTACAATCTGTTTATTTATTATTTTGTTGTTTTTTGAGTGTAGTGCGTGTTAAATTTCATGATTTTTATGCTTCGTTGGTTCAACCTTACTACCTGCATTACTGGTTGATGGGACACTGTTGGTCTCCCCCCTAAACTGGCTCTTCCATTTAGTCGGCTTATTATAATGCGTTCTCTCCTCAGTAAATCCGTCTCGCTCGCTCAGTTTCCCCCTCTCTTCTCCGTTGTTTTTACAATAGTTTCTTTCGAACCGACCGTCAGTTGGTCTCTGGTTCATTGACCTACTGCCGTTTCGTAAGTGGTTGAACTCCAGCAACACTTGTTCAAACTCCGTAATCGTATTAACCCCACGAGTGATAATGGCTACCTCAATCTCATGCGGGTAATGTCTTGCCAATTTCCTGATTAAATGTCTATCTGAGATAGGCGGAATCAACTGCCTATTCTCCAACAATTTTCTCTCTAAGTATTGGATTGTAGACATCCCGGTTTCTGAGTGGTACAGTCCGAATTCCAACTGGTCTTGCACCCGTTCCTGGATCACGTCATTCCAGTACTTATTACTAAAATCTTCTGTAAACCCCGCAAAATTATTAATACTGTCTTTGACTAACCGCCACCAAATTGCAGCCTCTCCTTCCAGATGTCTCGATATCCATGCGATGTTGTTGATGTCGTGATAATGTTCGTGGTATATCTCAGTTAGTTCCTTGATGAATTCCATCGGGAAATCGCTGGATACATTTAACTTGACTTCCTTAATCTGCTCATTGACAACGCTTCGGGTGACGGGTGACGCGTATATCAATGCCATCTTCATCCGCACGTCGCTTTGTGATTGCTGCAGCTTGAGGTTCGTTTCGCCCGAATGGTTATACATTTTGCTATCTAATTCTTTTAATTTATCTGCCCCTATTTTGCTTATCATTAATTTCATTTTTAATAGTACTAATTTCTTCATCTATCATAGTTTTGGAGTCTATTTTAAATTGTTGCAAAATTTCATTATTTTCCTTTTTGAATTCACTGAGTTTTGTGGCTATTTCGTCTCTTATGACCTGGTATTGTTGTGTAATCTGTTGTAATAATTGTTTTGTCTGTTGTGATTGTTCTAACTTCTGTTCACGCATTTGTTTCTGTAATAGTTCTGTTTGCTGCGTCATTTGTTGTGATAATTGTTGTAGTAATGCGTACATATTCGGTTCTTTAGGTGTTTCTGTTGTTGCTGTTTGTGTTAATCTCGGTCCACCCTCGTGTTGTACTTATTGTGTTATGTGTGTTGTTTCTACATCTTCGTGGTCCTGTCCCCGCGTCCTTGACTCTTGATCGTCCACAGTTAGGTTGGCGAGTGTATGTTGATCCCCTAATTGGTTGTTAATATCTAACTCCCCTTCGTAACTCTGAGTTGTCCCTGTTTCTGTATTCATTTTGTTGTTTATTTTGTTTGTGTTGTTCTGTATGTATTTCGTTTGCCTACTTTTGCTTCATGTGATCATACAAAATTATTCTTATTCTCTACGTTTCTTATTCTACTTTTCTTATACTCTATTCGCAATTCAATTGTCTGTTTAGCTTACAAATTAAACCTTGCAATAGGCTCCAAATACTACCTAGTGTAGGATTTGGTCTTTATAAGCTCCACGGTTATGGGCGCCACATACCACCCTCGCAGTTTAGAGCTAGAAAAGATATGTGTAATTTACTAATACTAAACTCTTAACTCTGCTTGATGGCGACTCTTAAAATTATCTCAGGTTATCCAAGAAATTATTATTAACACAATTAACTTGAATGACTGCTAATTTTAATGAACATCTTCATTAACATATTACAAGTTGCATACAATCTTAATGATTAACAATTATTGAGATTATACTTCTCATCAATTATCATTGAAAGTAGGTTCATAGACCAATTGAATTGCCAATAATAATAGAGTTACAAAAAGACATGAATTAATCCGATTTTAATGTTCAATTTGGTTTACTTGTTAAGTTGAATTCCTTTTGGTTGGTGTATCCTTCCCTCGAAGTCTGCGATCTTGGAGATTGCGTTGTCAGCGTTTCGAATGATCCTGTTGTTGACACTATGACACTAAAACTTGATTACTTCGGTTTCACTTTAATTACCACTGTTCACACCTACTCACTGATTCAGCATGTAACTAGTGTATAATAATTAATTTTGACACCTTAGTAACTATGTTATAAAACTGAGTGCTCGCAATACCAATAATTCATCCCGAATACACTCCCACGTTCCGTAACTTCCCAATGCACGCGTTCGATTATCGATACTATGAAGTTCGGTAATTATCACCAAGTTATATTATATTCATTCTAACAAATTACTTTGATTTGGTACGCTTCGTTTACTGTAATACCGGATTTAATAATATTAAACGCACGACACGAATATTGTACTTATTACTTATCGCAAGTTTTAGTTATGAAATCGCAATGCGCGATAACGCGTCTGATAGTTGCAGTGTTCGCCGTAGACTGACTGACAAATTCCCAACTACATTTTTTATACTCCCTCAAACGTTACCCATACTCAATATTTACAAATCGCGTTCCCATTGGTTTCAAGTACCGCGATATTTGATTTCCTCCAACCCAACTAGCTAATTTCACCCGCTTAAAAGTGACCCTTTCTCCCATTCGTCAATAAACAGCGCGTAGTAAGCTTTTACCGCGAAAGTAAACATGACGCTACTTCAAGTTCTCTCTCACTCCCTCTCTGTCTAAATTCTAACGGTACGGTATTGCTCTGAGCACTCAATTTTCCCTCGATTTCACTTAACTTTATGGCTTTTTTTAATACAATACATTATATGATTTTACACACTGTACGTGACTTGCTGTATAGCTCTCGCAGCGCCAGACTGTCGCTTCACCTAGGGTGTGTGTGCTTTGAAAAAACACCGCTAAGCCGGTTTCTAACCATACATCAAGTCACATTACTTGCATTTCTTATTCTAATATACATTTAATAATCATGTTTCTATATAAAACCAGCGTAAAATTGGGTAGCATTCAATTTTTACGTTATATCGTTCCCCAATAGAGTCGTATAAAATTGTTGCTATAAAATTGATGACGATTCTATTGCTGCTTCCTTCAAATGGATTTATTTCATTTATTTAACCCCTTTACAATGTTTTTTTTTATTTCAAAATTCTTACACCTATTACATTTATATTATATTAATTATATATCTACAAATGAATTTTAATTGCTTATACTACAGTACATTTAGTAAATTTTTTTTTATTACTCCATTCTCCACCCTTTACCTCTATCAGCTGTTGACATTGGAATTAGGCCACAGTTTGGTTACAAACAGAACCCTAAACTGGTTTTTGCTACCTGCTTGTCAAAACTACAGACCGCATCGGTTCCCGAGTCCCACTATTCATGCCCTAGTTACAAACAACTACTTTCCCTTAACCATTACATAACTTCCTATACCCATAATCTATTTAAAAGCGTATTCTACATGTACAATACAATGTTTAATTATTTATCCTCTCGATATTTTGCCAATTAAATCTTATTACAATTTCACTTATACATTATTACACATACATATGTAACAGTGGTGTTCTTACAATCTGTTTATTTATTATTTTGTTGTTTTTTGAGTGTAGTGCGTGTTAAATTTCATGATTTTTATGCTTCGTTGGTTCAACCTTACTACCTGCATTACTGGTTGATGGGACACTGTTGGTCTCCCCCCTAAACTGGCTCTTCCATTTAGTCGGCTTATTATAATGCGTTCTCTCCTCAGTAAATCCGTCTCGCTCGCTCACTTTCCCCCTCTCTTCTCCGTTGTTTTTACAATAGTTTCTTTCGAACCGACCGTCAGCTGGTCTCTTGTTCATTGACCTACTGCCGTTTCGTAAGTGGTTGAACTCCAGCAACACTTGTTCAAACTCCGTAATCGTATTAACCCCACGAGTGATAATGGCTACCTCAATCTCATGCGGGTAATGTCTTGCCAATTTCCTGATTAAATGTCTATCTGAGATAGGCGGAATCAACTGCCTATTCTCCAACAATTTTCTCTCTAATTATTGGATTGTAGACATCCCGGTTTCTGAGTGGTACAGTCCGAATTCCAACTGGTCTTGCACCCGTTCCTGGATCACGTCATTCCAGTACTTATTACTAAAATCTTCTGTAAACCCCGCAAAATTATTAATACCGTCTTTGACTAACCGCCACCAAATTGCAGCCTCTCCTTCCAGATGTCTCGATATCCATGCGATGTTGTTGATGTCGTGATAATGTTCGTGGTATATCTCAGTTAGTTCCTTGATGAATTCCATCGGGAAATCGCTGGATACATTTAACTTGACTTCCTTAATCTGCTCATTGACAACGCTTCGGGTGACGGGTGACGCGTTTATCAATGCCATCTTCATCCGCACGTCGTTTTGTAATTGCTGCAGCTTAAGGTTCGTTTCGCCCGAATGGTTATACATTTTGCTATCTAATTCTTTTAATTTATCTGCCCCTATTTTGCTTAACATTAATTTCATTTTTAATAGTACTAATTTCTTCATCTATCATAGTTTTGGTGTCTATTTTAAATTGTTGCAAAATTTCATTATTTTCCTTTTTGAATTCACTGAGTTTTGTGGCTATTTCGTCTCTTATGACCTGGTATTGTTGTGTAATCTGTTGTAATAATTGTTTTGTCTGTTGTGATTGTTCTAACTTCTGTTCACGCATTTGTTTCTGTAATAGTTCTGTTTGCTGCGTCATTTGTTGTGATAATTGTTGTAGTAATGCGTACATATTCGGTTCTTTAGGTGTTTCTGTTGTTGCTGTTTGTGTTAATCTCGGTCCCCCCTCGTGTTGTACTTATTGTGTTATGTGTGTTGTTTCTACATCTTCGTGGTCCTGTCCCCGCGTCCTTGACTGTTGATCGTCCACAGTTAGGTTGGCGAGTGTATGTTGATCCCCTAATTGGTCGTTAATATCTAACCCCCTTCTTAACTCTGAGTTGTCCCTGTTTCTGTATTCATTTTGTTGTTTATTTTGTTTGTGTTGTTCTGTATGTATTTCGTTTGCCTACTTTTGCTTCATGTGATCATACAAAATTATTCTTATTCTCTACGTTTCTTATTCTACTTTTCTTATACTCTATTCGCAATTCAATTGTCTGTTTAGCTTACAAATTAAACCTTGCAATAGGCTCCAAATACTACCTAGTGTAGGATTTGGTCTTTATAAGCTCCACGGTTATGGGCGCCACATACCACAATCGCAGTTTAGAGCTAGAAAAGATATGTGTAATTTACTAATACTAAACTCTTAACTCTGCTTGATGGCGACTCTTAAAATTATCTCAGGTTATCCAAGAAATTATTATTAACACAATTAACTTGAATGACTGCTAATTTTAATGAACATCTTCATTAACATATTACAAGTTGCATACAATCTTAATGATTAACAATTATTGAGATTATACTTCTCATCAATTATCATTGAAAGTAGGTTCATAGACCAATTGAATTGCCAATAATAATAGAGTTACAAAAAGACATGAATTAATCCGAGTTTAATGTTCAATTTGGTTTACTTGTTAAGTTGAATTCCTTTTGGTTGGTGTATCCTTCCCTCGAAGTCTGCGATCTTGGAGATTGCGTTGTCAGCGTTTCGAATGATCCTGTTGTTGACACTATGACACTAAAACTTGATTACTTCGGTTTCACTTTAATTACCACTGTTCACACCTACTCACTGATTCAGCATGTAACTAGTGTATACTAATTAATTTTGACACCTTAGTAACTATGTTATAAAACTGAGTGCTCGCAATACCAATAATTCATCCCGAATACACTCCCACGTTCCGTAACTTCCCAATGCACGCGTTCGATTATCGATACTATGAAGTCCGGTAATTATCACCATGTTATATTATATTCATTCTAACAAATTACTTTGATTTGGTACGCTTCGTTTACTGTAATACCGGATTTAATATTATTAAACGCACGACACGAATATTGTACTTATTACTTATCGCAAGTTTTAGTTATGAAATCGCAATGCGCGATAACGAGTCTGATAGTTGCAGTGTTCGCCGTAGACTGACTGACAAATTCCCAACTACATTTTTTATACTCCCTCAAACGTTACCCATACTCAATATTTACAAATCGCGTTCCCATTGGTTTCAAGTACCGCGATATTTGATTTCCTCCAACCCAACTAGCTAATTTCACCCGCTTAAAAGTGACCCTTTCTCCCATTCGTCAAAAAACAGCGCGTAGCAAACTTTTACCGCGAAAGTAAACATGACGCTACTTCAAGTTCTCTCTCACTCCCTCTCTGTCTAAATTCTAACGGTACGGTATTGCTCTGAGCACTCAATTTTCCCTCGATTTCACTTAACTTTATGGCTTTTTTTAATACAATACATTTTTTGATTTTACACCCTGTACGTGACTTGCTGTATAGCTCTCGCAGCGCCAGACTGTCGCTTCACCTAGGGTGTGTGTGCTTTGAAAAAACACCGCTAAGCCGGTTTCTAACCATACATCAAGTCACATTACTTGCATTTCTTATTCTAATATTCATTTAATAATCATGTTTCTTTATAAAACCAGCGTAAAATTGGGTAGCATTCAATTTTTACGTTATATCGTTCCCCAATAGAGTCGTATAAAATTGTTGCTATAAAATTGATGACGATTCTATTGCTGCGTCCTTCAAATGGATTTATTTCATTTATTTAACCCCTTTACAATGTTTTTTTTATTTCAAAATTCTTACACCTATTACATTCATATTATATTAATTATATATCTACAAATGAATTTTAATTGCTTATACTACAGTACATTTAGTAAATTTTTTTTATTACTCCATTCTCCACCCTTTAAGTCTATCAGCTGTTGACATTGGAATTAGGCCACAGTTTGGTTACAAACAGAACCCTAAACTGGTTTTTGCTACCTGCTTGTAAAACTACAGACCGCATCGGTTCCCGAGTCCCGCTATTCATGCCCTAGTTACAAACAACTACTTTCCCTTAACCATTACATAACTTCCTATACCCATAATCTATTTAAAAGCGTATTCTACATGTACAATACAATGTTTAATTATTTATCCTCTCGATATTTTGCCAATTAAATCTTATTACAATTTTACTTATACATTATTACACATACATATGTAAAAGTGGTGTTCTTACAATCTGTTTATTTATTATTTTGTTGTTTTTTGAGTGTAGTGCGTGTTAAATTTCATGATTTTTATGCTTCGTTGGTTCAACCTTACTACCTGCATTACTGGTTGATGGGACACTGTTGGTCTCCCCCCTAAACTGGCTCTTCCATTTAGTCGGCTTATTATAATGCGTTCTCTCCTCAGTAAATCCGTCTCGTTCGCTCACTTTCCCCCTCTCTTCTTTGTTGTTTTTACAATAGTTTCTTTCGAACCGACCGTCAGCTGGTCTCTGGTTCATTGACCTAGTGCCGTTTCGTAAGTGGTTGAACTCCAGCAACACTTGTTCAAACTCCGTAATCGTATTAACCCCACGAGTGATAATGGCTACCTCAATCTCATGCGGGTAATGTCTTGCCAATTTCCTGATTAAATGTCTATCTGAGATAGGCGGAATCAACTGCCTATTCTCCAACAATTTTCTCTCTAAGTATTGGATTGTAGACATCCCGGTTTCTGAGTGGTACAGTCCGAATTCCAACTGGTCTTGCACCCGTTCCTGGATCACGTCATTCCAGTACTTATTACTAAAATCTTCTGTAAACCCCGCAAAATTATTAATACTGTCTTTGACTAACCGCCACCAAATTGCAGCCTCTCCTTCCAGATGTCTCGATATCCATGCGATGTTGTTGATGTCGTGATAATGTTCGTGGTATATCTCAGTTAGTTCCTTGATGAATTCCATCGGGAAATCGCTGGATACATTTAACTTGACTTCCTTAATCTGCTCATTGACAACGCTTCGGGTGACGGGTGACGCGTATATCAATGCCATCTTCATCCGCACGTCGCTTTGTAATTGCTGCAGCTTGAGGTTCGTTTCGCCCGAATGGTTATACATTTTGCTATCTAATTCTTTTAATTTATCTGCCCCTATTTTGCTTATCATTAATTTCATTTTTAATAGTACTAATTTCTTCATCTATCATAGTTTTGGTGTCTATTTTAAATTGTTGCAAAATTTCATTATTTTCCTTTTTGAATTCACTGAGTTTTGTGGCTATTTCGTCTCTTATGACCTGGTATTGTTGTGTAATCTGTTTTAATAATTGTTTTGTCTGTTGTGATTGTTCTAACTTCTGTTCACGCATTTGTTTCTGTAATAGTTCTGTTTGCTGCGTCATTTGTTGTGATAATTGTTGTAGTAATGCGTACATATTCGGTTCTTTAGGTGTTTCTGTTGTTGCTGTTTGTGTTAATCTCGGTCCCCCCTCGTGTTGTACTTATTGTGTTATGTGTGTTGTTTCTACATCTTCGTGGTCCTGTCCCCGCGTCCTTGACTCTTGATCGTCCACAGTTAGGTTGGCGAGTGTATGTTGATCCCCTAATTGGTTGTTAATATCTAACCCCCTTCTTAACTCTGAGTTGTCCCTGTTTCTGTATTCATTTTGTTGTTTATTTTGTTTGTGTTGTTCTGTATGTATTTCGTTTGCCTACTTTTGCTTCATGTGATCATACAAAATTATTCTTATTCTCTACGTTTCTTATTCTACTTTTCTTATACTCTATTCGCAATTCAATTGTGTGTTTAGCTTACAAATTAAACCTTGCAATAGGCTCCAAATACTACCTAGTGTAGGATTTGGTGTTTATAAGCTCCACGGTTATGGGCGCCACATACCACCCTCGCAGTTTAGAGCTAGAAAAGATATGTGTAATTTACTAATACTAAACTCTTAACTCTGCTTGATGGCGACTCTTAAAATTATCTCAGGTTATCCAAGAAATTATTATTAACACAATTAACTTGAATGACTGCTAATTTTAATGAACATCTTCATTAACATATTACAAGTTGCATACAATCTTAATGATTAACAATTATTGAGATTATACTTCTCATCAATTATCATTGAAAGTAGGTTCATAGACCAATTGAATTGCCAATAATAATAGAGTTACAAAAAGACATGAATTAATCCGAGTTTAATGTTCAATTTGGTTTACTTGTTAAGTTGAATTCCTTTTGGTTGGTGTATCCTTCCCTCGAAGTCTGCGATCTTGGAGATTGCGTTGTCAGCGTTTCGAATGATCCTGTTGTTGACACTATGACACTAAAACTTGATTACTTCGGTTTCACTTTAATTACCACTGTTCACACCTACTCACTGATTCAGCATGTAACTAGTGTATACTAATTAATTTTGACACCTTAGTAACTATGTTATAAAACTGAGTGCTCACAATACCAATAATTCATCCCGAATACACTCCCACGTTCCGTAACTTCCCAATGCACGCGTTCGATTATCGATACTATGAAGTCCGGTAATTATCACCAAGTTATATTATATTCATTCTAACAAATTACTTTGATTTGGTACGCTTCGTTTACTGTAATACCGGATTTAATATTATTAAACGCACGACACGAATATTGTACTTATTACTTATCGCAAGTTTTAGTTATGAAATCGCAATGCGCGATAACGAGTCTGATAGTTGCAGTGTTCGCCGTAGACTGACTGACAAATTCCCAACTACATTTTTTATACTCCCTCAAACGTTACCCATACTCAATATTTACAAATCGCGTTCCCATTGGTTTCAAGTACCGCGATATTTGATTTCCTCCAACGCAACTAGCTAATTTCACCCGCTTAAAAGTGACACTTTCTCCCATTCGTCAAAAAACAGCGCGTAGCAAGCTTTTACCGCGAAAGTAAACATGACGCTACTTCAAGTTCTCTCTCACTCCCTCTCTGTCTAAATTCTAACGGTACGGTATTGCTCTGAGCACTCAATTTTCCCTCGATTTCACTTAACTTTATGGCTTTTTTTAATACAATACATTTTATGATTTTACACCCTGTACGTGACTTGCTGTATAGCTCTCGCAGCGCCAGACTGTCGCTTCACCTAGGGTGTGTGTGCTTTGAAAAAACACCGCTAAGCCGGTTTCTAACCATACATCATTCACATTACTTGCATTTCTTATTCTAATATACATTTGATAATCATGTTTCTTTATAAAACCAGCGTAAAATTGGGTAGCATTCAATTTTTACGTTATATCGTTCCCCAATAGAGTCGTATAAAATTGTTGCTATAAAATTGATGACGATTCTATTGCTGCGTCCTTCAAATGGATTTATTTCATTTATTTAACCCCTTTACAATGTTTTTTTTATTTCAAAATTCTTACACCTATTACATTCATATTATATTAATTATATATCTACAAATGAATTTTAATTGCTTATACTACAGTACATTTAGTAAATTTTTTTTTATTACTCCATTCTCCACCCTTTACCTCTATCAGCTGTTGACATTGGCAGTAGGCCGCAGTTTGTTTACAAACAGAACCCTACACTAGTTTTTGCTACCTGCTTGTCAAAACTACAGACCGCATCGGTTCCCGCGTCCCGCTATTCATGCCCTAGTTACAAACAACTACTTTCCCTTAACCATTACATAACTTCCTATACCCATAATCTATTTAAAAGCATATTCTACATGTACAATACAATGTTTAATTATTTATCCTCTCGATATTTTGCCAATTAAATCTTATTACAATTTTACTTATACATTATTACACATACATATGTAAAAGTGGTGTTCTTACAATCTGTTTATTTATTATTTTGTTGTTTTTTGAGTGTAGTGCGTGTTAAATTTCATGATTTTTATGCTTCGTTGGTTCAACCTTACTACCTGCATTACTGGTTGATGGGACACTGTTGGTCTCCCCCCTAAACTGGCTCTTCCATTTAGTCGGCTTATTATAATGCGTTCTCTCCTCAGTAAATCCGTCTCGCTCGCTCACTTTCCCCCTCTCTTCTCCGTTGTTTTTACAATAGTTTCTTTCGAACCGACCGTCAGCAGGTCTCTGGTTCATTGACCTACTGCCGTTTCGTAAGTGGTTGAACTCCAGCAACACTTGTTCAAACTCCGTAATCGTATTAACCCCACGAGTGATAATGGCTACCTCAATCTCATGCGGGTAATGTCTTGCCAATTTCCTGATTAAATGTCTATCTGAGATAGGCGGAATCAACTGCCTATTCTCCAACAATTTTCTCTCTAAGTATTGGATTGTAGACATCCCGGTTTCTGAGTGGTACAGTCCGAATTCCAACTGGTCTCGCACCCGTTCCTGGATCACGTCATTCCAGTACTTATTACTAAAATCTTCTGTAAACCCCGCAAAATTATTAATACTGTCTTTGACTAACCGCCACCAAATTGCAGCCTCTCCTTCCAGATGTCTCGATATCCATGCGATGTTGTTGATGTCGTGATAATGTTCGTGGTATATCTCAGTTAGTTCCTTGATGAATTCCATCGGGAAATCGCTGGATACATTTAACTTGACTTCCTTAATCTGCTCATTGACAACGCTTCGGGTGACGGGTGACGCGTATATCAATGCCATCTTCATCCGCACGTCGCTTTGTAATTGCTGCAGCTTGAGGTTCGTTTCGCCCGAATGGTTATACATTTTGCTATCTAATTCTTTTAATTTATCTGCCCCTATTTTGCTTATCATTAATTTCATTTTTAATAGTACTAATTTCTTCATCTATCATAGTTTTGGTGTCTATTTTAAATTGTTGCAAAATTTCATTATTTTCCTTTTTGAATTCACTGAGTTTTGTGGCTATTTCGTCTCTTATGACCTGGTATTGTTGTGTAATCTGTTTTAATAATTGTTTTGTCTGTTGTGATTGTTCTAACTTCTGTTCACGCATTTGTTTCTGTAATAGTTCTGTTTGCTGCGTCATTTGTTGTGATAATTGTTGTAGTAATGCGTACATATTCGGTTCTTTAGGTGTTTCTGTTGTTGCTGTTTGTGTTAATCTCGGTCCCCCCTCGTGTTGTACTTATTGTGTTATGTGTGTTGTTTCTACATCTTCGTGGTCCTGTCCCCGCGTCCTTGACTCTTGATCGTCCACAGTTAGGTTGGCGAGTGTATGTTGATCCCCTAATTGGTTGTTAATATCTAACCCCCTTCTTAACTCTGAGTTGTCCCTGTTTCTGTATTCATTTTGTTGTTTATTTTGTTTGTGTTGTTCTGTATGTATTTCGTTTGCCTACTTTTGCTTCATGTGATCATACAAAATTATTCTTATTCTCTACGTTTCTTATTCTACTTTTCTTATACTCTATTCGCAATTCAATTGTGTGTTTAGCTTACAAATTAAACCTTGCAATAGGCTCCAAATACTACCTAGTGTAGGATTTGGTGTTTATAAGCTCCACGGTTATGGGCGCCACATACCACCCTCGCAGTTTAGAGCTAGAAAAGATATGTGTAATTTACTAATACTAAACTCTTAACTCTGCTTGATGGCGACTCTTAAAATTATCTCAGGTTATCCAAGAAATTATTATTAACACAATTAACTTGAATGACTGCTAATTTTAATGAACATCTTCATTAACATATTACAAGTTGCATACAATCTTAATGATTAACAATTATTGAGATTATACTTCTCATCAATTATCATTGAAAGTAGGTTCATAGACCAATTGAATTGCCAATAATAATAGAGTTACAAAAAGACATGAATTAATCCGAGTTTAATGTTCAATTTGGTTTACTTGTTAAGTTGAATTCCTTTTGGTTGGTGTATCCTTCCCTCGAAGTCTGCGATCTTGGAGATTGCGTTGTCAGCGTTTCGAATGATCCTGTTGTTGACACTATGACACTAAAACTTGATTACTTCGGTTTCACTTTAATTACCACTGTTCACACCTACTCACTGATTCAGCATGTAACTAGTGTATACTAATTAATTTTGACACCTTAGTAACTATGTTATAAAACTGAGTGCTCACAATACCAATAATTCATCCCGAATACACTCCCACGTTCCGTAACTTCCCAATGCACGCGTTCGATTATCGATACTATGAAGTCCGGTAATTATCACCAAGTTATATTATATTCATTCTAACAAATTACTTTGATTTGGTACGCTTCGTTTACTGTAATACCGGATTTAATATTATTAAACGCACGACACGAATATTGTACTTATTACTTATCGCAAGTTTTAGTTATGAAATCGCAATGCGCGATAACGAGTCTGATAGTTGCAGTGTTCGCCGTAGACTGACTGACAAATTCCCAACTACATTTTTTATACTCCCTCAAACGTTACCCATACTCAATATTTACAAATCGCGTTCCCATTGGTTTCAAGTACCGCGATATTTGATTTCCTCCAACGCAACTAGCTAATTTCACCCGCTTAAAAGTGACACTTTCTCCCATTCGTCAAAAAACAGCGCGTAGCAAGCTTTTACCGCGAAAGTAAACATGACGCTACTTCAAGTTCTCTCTCACTCCCTCTCTGTCTAAATTCTAACGGTACGGTATTGCTCTGAGCACTCAATTTTCCCTCGATTTCACTTAACTTTATGGCTTTTTTTAATACAATACATTTTATGATTTTACACCCTGTACGTGACTTGCTGTATAGCTCTCGCAGCGCCAGACTGTCGCTTCACCTAGGGTGTGTGTGCTTTGAAAAAACACCGCTAAGCCGGTTTCTAACCATACATCATTCACATTACTTGCATTTCTTATTCTAATATACATTTGATAATCATGTTTCTTTATAAAACCAGCGTAAAATTGGGTAGCATTCAATTTTTACGTTATATCGTTCCCCAATAGAGTCGTATAAAATTGTTGCTATAAAATTGATGACGATTCTATTGCTGCGTCCTTCAAATGGATTTATTTCATTTATTTAACCCCTTTACAATGTTTTTTTTATTTCAAAATTCTTACACCTATTACATTCATATTATATTAATTATATATCTACAAATGAATTTTAATTGCTTATACTACAGTACATTTAGTAAATTTTTTTTTATTACTCCATTCTCCACCCTTTACCTCTATCAGCTGTTGACATTGGCAGTAGGCCGCAGTTTGTTTACAAACAGAACCCTACACTAGTTTTTGCTACCTGCTTGTCAAAACTACAGACCGCATCGGTTCCCGCGTCCCGCTATTCATGCCCTAGTTACAAACAACTACTTTCCCTTAACCATTACATAACTTCCTATACCCATAATCTATTTAAAAGCATATTCTACATGTACAATACAATGTTTAATTATTTATCCTCTCGATATTTTGCCAATTAAATCTTATTACAATTTTACTTATACATTATTACACATACATATGTAAAAGTGGTGTTCTTACAATCTGTTTATTTATTATTTTGTTGTTTTTTGAGTGTAGTGCGTGTTAAATTTCATGATTTTTATGCTTCGTTGGTTCAACCTTACTACCTGCATTACTGGTTGATGGGACACTGTTGGTCTCCCCCCTAAACTGGCTCTTCCATTTAGTCGGCTTATTATAATGCGTTCTCTCCTCAGTAAATCCGTCTCGCTCGCTCACTTTCCCCCTCTCTTCTCCGTTGTTTTTACAATAGTTTCTTTCGAACCGACCGTCAGCAGGTCTCTGGTTCATTGACCTACTGCCGTTTCGTAAGTGGTTGAACTCCAGCAACACTTGTTCAAACTCCGTAATCGTATTAACCCCACGAGTGATAATGGCTACCTCAATCTCATGCGGGTAATGTCTTGCCAATTTCCTGATTAAATGTCTATCTGAGATAGGCGGAATCAACTGCCTATTCTCCAACAATTTTCTCTCTAAGTATTGGATTGTAGACATCCCGGTTTCTGAGTGGTACAGTCCGAATTCCAACTGGTCTCGCACCCGTTCCTGGATCACGTCATTCCAGTACTTATTACTAAAATCTTCTGTAAACCCCGCAAAATTATTAATACTGCCTTTGATTAACCACCACCAAATTGCAGCCTCTCCTTCCAGATGTCTCGATATCCATGCGATGTTGTTGATGTCGTGATAATGTTCGTGGTATATCTCAGTTAGTTCCTTGATGAATTCCATCGGGAAATCGCTGGATACATTAAACTTGACTTCCTTAATCTGCTCATTGACAACGCTTCGGGTGACGGGTGACGCGTTTATCAATGCCATCTTCATCCGCACGTCGCTTTGTAATTGCTGCAGCTTGAGGTTCGTTTCGCCCGAATGGTTATCCATTTTGCTCTCTAATTATTTTAATTTATCTGCCCTTATTTTGTGAGCAACAATACCTTTGCACAACGTTTATTGATCGCTATTACTTTTTTGTTTATAATTTTAATGTCACTACTATGCTTATTGTCTATTTCCTTCAATAAATTTTCATTATCACTAAACTTATCATTAATTTCATTTTTAATATTACTAATCTCTTCATCTATCATAGTTTTGGTGTCTATTTTAAATTGTTGCAAAACTTCATTATTTTCCTTTTTGAATTCACTGAGTTTTGTGGCTATTTCTTCTCTTATGACCTGGTATTGTTGTGTAATCTGTTGTAATAATTGTTTTGTGTGTTGTGATTGTTCTAACTTCTGTTCACGCATTTGTTTCTGTAATAGTTCTGTTTGCTGCGTCATTTGTTTTGATAATTGTTGTAGTAATGCGTACATATTCGGTTCTTTAGGTGTTTCTGTTGTTGCTGTTTGTGTTAATCTCGGTCCACCCTCGTGTTGTACTTATTGTGTTATGTGTGGTGTTTCTACATCTTCGTGGTCCTGTCCCCGCGTCCTTGACTCTTGATCGTCCACAGTTAGTTGGGCGAGTGTATGTTGATCCCCTAATTGGTTGTTAATATCTAACTCCCCTTCGTAACTCTGAGTTGTCCCTGTTTCTGTATTCATTTTGTTGTTTATTTTGTTGGTGTTTTTCTGTATGTATTTCGTTTGCCTACTTTTGCTTCATGTGATCATACAAAATTATTCTTATTCTCTACGTTTCTTATTCTACTTTTCTTATACTCTATTCGCAATTCAATTGTCTGTTTAGCTTACAAATTAAACCTTGCAATAGGCTCCAAATACTACCTAGTGTAGGATTTGGAGTTTATAAGCTCCACGGTTATGGGCTCCACATACCACCCTCGCAGTTTAGAGCTAGAAAAGATATGTGTAATTTACTAATACTAAACTCTTAACTCTGCTTGATGGCGACTCTTAAAATTATCTCAGGTTATCCAAGAAATTATTATTAACACAATTAACTTGAATGACTGCTAATTTTAATGAACATCTTCATTAACATATTACAAGTTGCATACAATCTTAATGATTAACAATTATTGAGATTATACTTCTCATCAATTATCATTGAAAGTAGGTTCATAGACGAATTGAATTGCCAATAGTAATAGAGTTACAAACAGACATGAATTAATCAGAGTTTAATGTTCAATTTGGTTTACTTGTTAAGTTGAATTCCTTTTGGTTGGTGTATCCTTCCCTCGAAGTCTGCGATCTTGGAGATTGCGTTGTCGGCGATTCGAATGATCCTGTTGTTGACACTCTATGACACTAAAACTTGATTACTTCGGTTTCACTTTAATTACCACTGTTCACACCTACTCACTGATTCAGCATATAACTAGTGTATACTAATTAATTTTGACACCTTAGTAACTATGTTATAAAACTGAGTGCTCGCAATACCAATAATTCATCCCGAATACACTCCCACGTTCCGTAACTTCCGAATGCACGCGTTCGATTATCGATACTATGAAGTTCGGTAATTATCACCAAGTTATATTATATTCATTCTAACAAATTACTTTGATTTGGTACGATTCGTTTACTGTAATACCGGATTTAATATTATTAAACGCACGACACGAATATTGTACTTATTACTTATCGCAAGTTTTAGTTATGAAATCGCATTGCGCGATGACGAGTCTGATAGTTGCAGTGTTCGCCGTATACAGCCTGACAAATTCCCAACTACATTTTTTATACTCCCTCAAACGTTACCCATACTCAATATTTACAAATCGCGTTCCCATTGGTTTCAAGTACCGCGATATTTGATTTCCTCCAACCCAACTAGCTAATTTCACCCGCTTAAAAGTGACGTTTTCTCCCATTCGTCAAAAAACAGCGCGTAGCAAGCTTTTACCGCGAAAGTGAACATGACGCTACTTCAAGTTCTCTCTCACTCCCTCTCTGTCTAAATTCTAACGGTACGGTATTGTCTGAGCACTCAATTTTCCCTCGATTTCACTTAACTTTATGGCTTTTTTTAATACAATACATTTTATGATTTTACACCCTGTACGTGACTTGCTGTATAGCTCTCGCAGCGCCAGACTGTCGCTTCGCCTAGGGTGTGTGTGCTTTGAAAAAACACCGCTAAGCCGGTTTCTAACCGTACATCAAGTCACATTACTTGCATTTCTTATTCTAATATACATTTAATAATCATGTTTCTATATAAAACCAGCGTAAAATTGGGTAGCATTCAATTTTTACGTTATATCGTTCCCCAATAGGGTCGTAAAAAGTTGTTGCTATAAAATTGATGACGATTCTATTGCTGCGTCCTTCAAATGGATTTTATTTCATATATTTAACCCCTTTACAATGTTTTTTTTTATTTCAAAATTCTTACACCTATTACATATATTATATTAATTATATATCTACAAATGAATTTTAATTGCTTATACTACAGTACATTTAGTAAATTTTTTTTTTATTACTCCATTCTCCACCCTTTACCTCTATCAGCTGTTGACATTGGCATTAGGCCACAGTTTGTTTACAAACAGAACCCTAAACTGGTTTTTGCTACCTGCTTGTCAAAACTACAGACCGCATCGGTTCCCGCGTCCCGCTATTCATGCCCTAGTTACAAACAACTACTTTCCCTTAACCATTACATAACTTCCTATACCCATAATCTATTTAAAAGCGTATTCTACATGTACAATACAATGTTTAATTATTTATCCTCTCGATATTTTGCCAATTAAATCTTATTACAATTTTACTTATACATTATTACACATACATATGTAAAAGTGGTGTTCTTACAATCTGTTTATTTATTATTTTGTTGTTTTTTGAGTGTAGTGCGTGTTAAATTTCATGATTTTTATGCTTCGTTGGTTCAACCTTACTACCTGCATTACTGGTTGATGGGACACTGTTGGTCTTCCCCCTAAACTGGCTCTTCCATTTAGTCGGCTTATTATAATGCGTTCTCTCCTCAGTAAAGCCGTCTCGCTCGCTCACTTTCCCCCTCTCTTCTCCGTTGTTTTTACAATAGTTTCTTTCGAACCGACCGTCAGCTGGTCTCTGGTTCATTGACCTACTGCCGTTTCGTAAGTGGTTGAACTCCAGCAACACTTGTTCAAACTCCGTAATCGTATTAACCCCACGAGTGATAATGGCTACCTCAATCTCATGCGGGTAATGTCTTGCCAATTTCCTGATTAAATGTCTATCTGAGATAGGCGGAATCAACTGCCTATTCTCCAACAATTTTCTCTCTAAGTATTGGATTGTAGACATCCCGGTTTCTGAGTGGTACAGTCCGAATTGCAACTGGTCTCGCACCCGTTTCTGGATCACGTCATTCCAGTACTTATTACTAAAATCTTCTGTAAACCCCGCAAAATTATTAATACTGTCTTTGATTAACCGCCACCAAATTGCAGCCTCTCCTTCCAGATGTCTCGATATCCATGCGATGTTGTTGATGTCGTGATAATGTTCGTGGTATATCTCAGTTAGTTCCTTGATGAATTCCATCGGGAAATCGCTGGATACATTAAACTTGACTTCCTTAATCTGCTCATTGACAACGCTTCGGGTGACGGGTGACGCGTTTATCAATGCCATCTTCATCCGCACGTCGCTTTGTAATTGCTGCAGCTTGAGGTTCGTTTCGCCCGAATGGTTATCCATTTTGCTCTCTAATTATTTTAATTTATCTGCCCTTATTTTGTGAGCAACAATACCTTTGCACAACGTTTATTGATCGCTATTACTTTTTTGTTTATAATTTTAATGTCACTACTATGCTTATCGTCTATTGCCTTCAATAAATTTTCATTATCACTAAACTTATCATTAATTTCATTTTTAATATTACTAATCTCTTCATCTATCATAGTTTTGGTGTCTATTTTAAATTGTTGCAAAATTTCATTATTTTCCTTTTTGAATTCACTGAGTTTTGTGGCTATTTCTTCTCTTATGACCTAGTATTGTTGTGTAATCTGTTGTAATAATTGTTTTGTGTGTTGTGATTGTTCTAACTTCTGTTCACGCATTTGTTTCTGTAATAGTTCTGTTTGCTGCGTCATTTGTTTTGATAATTGTTGTAGTAATGCGTACATATTCGGTTCTTTAGGTGTTTCTGTTGTTGCTGTTTGTGTTAATCTCGGTCCACCCTCGTGTTGTACTTATTGTGTTATGTGTGGTGTTTCTACATCTTCGTGGTCCTGTCCCCGCGTCCTTGACTCTTGATCGTCCATAGTTAGTTGGGCGAGTGTATGTTGATCCCCTAATTGGTTGTTAATATCTAACTCCCCTTCGTAACTCTGAGTTGTCCCTGTTTCTGTATTCATTTTGTTGTTTATTTTGTTTGTGTTTTTCTGTATGTATTTCGTTTGCCTACTTTTGCTTCATGTGATCATACAAAATTATTCTTATTCTCTACGTTTCTTATTCTACTTTTCTTATACTCTATTCGCAATTCAATTGTCTGTTTAGCTTACAAATTAAATCTTGCAATAGGCTCCAAATACTACCTAGTGTAGGATTTGGTCTTTATAAGCTCCACGGTTATGGGCGACACATACCACCCTCGCAGTTTAGAGCTAGAAAAGATATGTGTAATTTACTAATACTAAACTCTTAACTCTGCTTGATGGCGACTCTTAAAATTATCTCAGGTTATCCAAGAAGTTATTATTAACACAATTAACTTGAATGACTGCTAATTTTAATGAACATCTTCATTAACATATTACAAGTTGCATACACTCTTAATGATTAAAAATTATTGAGATTATACTTCTCATCAATTATCATTGAAAGTAGGTTCATAGACGAATTGAATTGCCAATAGTAATAGAGTTACAAACAGACATGAATTAATCCGAGTTTAATGTTCAATTTGGTTTACT
Source organism: Magicicada septendecula (assembly GCA_034769895.1). Taxonomy (NCBI): domain Eukaryota; kingdom Metazoa; phylum Arthropoda; class Insecta; order Hemiptera; family Cicadidae; genus Magicicada; species Magicicada septendecula. Next base: position 1,157,082,711 of record CM068367.1, read on the forward strand.
TGTTAAGTTGAATTCCTTTTGGTTGGTGTATCCTTCCCTCGAAGTCTGCGATCTTGGAGATTGCGTTGTCGGCGATTCGAATGATCCTGTTGTTGACACTCTATGACACTAACACTTGATTACTTCGGTTTCACTTTAATTACCACTGTTCACACCTACTCACTGATTCAGCATGTAACTAGTGTATACTAATTAATTTTGACACCTTAGTAACTATGTTATAAAACTGAGTGCTCGCAATACCAATAATTCATCCCGAATACACTCCCACGTTCCGTAACTTCCGAATGCACGCGTTCGATTATCGATACTATGAAGTTCGGTAATTATCACCAAATTATATTATATTCATTCTAACAAATTACTTTGATTTGGTACGCTTCGTTTACTGTAATACCGGATTTAATATTATTAAACGCACGACACGAATATTGTACTTATTACTTATCGCAAGTTTTAGTTATGAAATCGCATTGCGCGATAACGAGTCTGATAGTTGCAGTGTTCGCCGTAGACTGCCTGACAAATTCCCAACTACATTTTTTATACTCCCTCAAACGTTACCCATACTCAATATTTACAAATCGCGTTCCCATTGGTTTCAAGTACCGCGATATTTGATTTCCTCCAACCCAACTAGCTAATTTCACCCGCTTAAAAGTGACGTTTTCTCCCATTCGTCAAAAAACAGCGCGTAGCAAGCTTTTACCGCGAAAGTGAACATGACGCTACTTCAAGTTCTCTCTCACTCCCTCTCTGTCTAAATTCTAACGGTACGGTATTGTCTGAGCACTCAATTTTCCCTCGATTTCACTTAACTTTATGGCTTTTTTTAATACAATACATTTTATGATTTTACACCCTGTACGTGACTTGCTGTATAGCTCTCGCAGCGCCAGACTGTCGCTTCGCCTAGGGTGTGTGTGCTTTGAAAAAACACCGCTAAGCCGGTTTCTAACCGTACATCAAGTCACATTACTTGCATTTCTTATTCTAATATACATTTAATAATCATGTTTCTATATAAAACCAGCGTAAAATTGGGTAGCATTCAATTTTTACGTTATATCGTTCCCCAATAGGGTCGTAAAAAGTTGTTGCTATAAAATTGATGACGATTCTATTGCTGCGTCCTTCAAATGGATTTTATTTCATTTATTTAACCCCTTTAAAATGTTTTTTTTTATTTCAAAATTCTTACACCTATTACATATATTATATTAATTATATATCTACAAATGAATTTTAATTGCTTATACTACAGTACATTTAGTAAATTTTTTTTTTATTACTCCATTCTCCACCCTTTACCTCTATCAGCTGTTGACATTGGCATTAGGCCACAGTTTGTTTACAAACAGAACCCTAAACTGGTTTTTGCTACCTGCTTGTCAAAACTACAGACCGCATCGGTTCCCGCGTCCCGCTATTCATGCCCTAGTTACAAACAACTACTTTCCCTTAACCATTACATAACTTCCTATACCCATAATCTATTTAAAAGCGTATTCTACATGTACAATACAATGTTTAATTATTTATCCTCTCGATATTTTGCCAATTAAATCTTATTACAATTTTACTTATACATTATTACACATACATATGTAAAAGTGGTGTTCTTACAATCTGTTTATTTATTATTTTGTTGTTTTTTGAGTGTAGTGCGTGTTAAATTTCATGATTTTTATGCTTCGTTGGTTCAACCTTACTACCTGCATTACTGGTTGATGGGACACTGTTGGTCTTCCCCCTAAACTGGCTCTTCCATTTAGTCGGCTTATTATAATGCGTTCTCTCCTCAGTAAAGCCGTCTCGCTCGCTCACTTTCCCCCTCTCTTCTCCGTTGTTTTTACAATAGTTTCTTTCGAACCGACCGTCAGCTGGTCTCTGGTTCATTGACCTACTGCCGTTTCGTAAGTGGTTGAACTCCAGCAACACTTGTTCAAACTCCGTAATCGTATTAACCCCACGAGTGATAATGGCTACCTCAATCTCATGCGGGTAATGTCTTGCCAATTTCCTGATTAAATGTCTATCTGAGATAGGCGGAATCAACTGCCTATTCTCCAACAATTTTCTCTCTAAGTATTGGATTGTAGACATCCCGGTTTCTGAGTGGTACAGTCCGAATTGCAACTGGTCTCGCACCCGTTTCTGGATCACGTCATTCCAGTACTTATTACTAAAATCTTCTGTAAACCCCGCAAAATTATTAATACTGTCTTTGATTAACCGCCACCAAATTGCAGCCTCTCCTTCCAGATGTCTCGATATCCATGCGATGTTGTTGATGTCGTGATAATGTTCGTGGTATATCTCAGTTAGTTCCTTGATGAATTCCATCGGGAAATCGCTGGATACATTAAACTTGACTTCCTTAATCTGCTCATTGACAACGCTTCGGGTGACGGGTGACGCGTTTATCAATGCCATCTTCATCCGCACGTCGCTTTGTAATTGCTGCAGCTTGAGGTTCGTTTCGCCCGAATGGTTATCCATTTTGCTCTCTAATTATTTTAATTTATCTGCCCTTATTTTGTGAGCAACAATACCTTTGCACAACGTTTATTGATCGCTATTACTTTTTTGTTTATAATTTTAATGTCACTACTATGCTTATCGTCTATTGCCTTCAATAAATTTTCATTATCACTAAACTTATCATTAATTTCATTTTTAATATTACTAATCTCTTCATCTATCATAGTTTTGGTGTCTATTTTAAATTGTTGCAAAATTTCATTATTTTCCTTTTTGAATTCACTGAGTTTTGTGGCTATTTCTTCTCTTATGACCTGGTATTGTTGTGTAATCTGTTGTAATAATTGTTTTGTGTGTTGTGATTGTTCTAACTTCTGTTCACGCATTTGTTTCTGTAATAGTTCTGTTTGCTGCGTCATTTGTTTTGATAATTGTTGTAGTAATGCGTACATATTCGGTTCTTTAGGTGTTTCTGTTGTTGCTGTTTGTGTTAATCTCGGTCCACCCTCGTGTTGTACTTATTGTGTTATGTGTGGTGTTTCTACATCTTCGTGGTCCTGTCCCCGCGTCCTTGACTCTTGATCGTCCATAGTTAGTTGGGCGAGTGTATGTTGATCCCCTAATTGGTTGTTAATATCTAACTCCCCTTCGTAACTCTGAGTTGTCCCTGTTTCTGTATTCATTTTGTTGTTTATTTTGTTTGTGTTTTTCTGTATGTATTTCGTTTGCCTACTTTTGCTTCATGTGATCATACAAAATTATTCTTATTCTCTACGTTTCTTATTCTACTTTTCTTATACTCTATTCGCAATTCAATTGTCTGTTTAGCTTACAAATTAAATCTTGCAATAGGCTCCAAATACTACCTAGTGTAGGATTTGGTCTTTATAAGCTCCACGGTTATGGGCGACACATACCACCCTCGCAGTTTAGAGCTAGAAAAGATATGTGTAATTTACTAATACTAAACTCTTAACTCTGCTTGATGGCGACTCTTAAAATTATCTCAGGTTATCCAAGAAGTTATTATTAACACAATTAACTTGAATGACTGCTAATTTTAATGAACATCTTCATTAACATATTACAAGTTGCATACACTCTTAATGATTAAAAATTATTGAGATTATACTTCTCATCAATTATCATTGAAAGTAGGTTCATAGACGAATTGAATTGCCAATAGTAATAGAGTTACAAACAGACATGAATTAATCCGAGTTTAATGTTCAATTTGGTTTACTTGTTAAGTTGAATTCCTTTTGGTTGGTGTATCCTTCCCTCGAAGTCTGCGATCTTGGAGATTGCGTTGTCGGCGATTCGAATGATCCTGTTGTTGACACTCTATGACACTAACACTTGATTACTTCGGTTTCACTTTAATTACCACTGTTCACACCTACTCACTGATTCAGCATGTAACTAGTGTATACTAATTAATTTTGACACCTTAGTAACTATGTTATAAAACTGAGTGCTCGCAATACCAATAATTCATCCCGAATACACTCCCACGTTCCGTAACTTCCGAATGCACGCGTTCGATTATCGATACTATGAAGTTCGGTAATTATCACCAAATTATATTATATTCATTCTAACAAATTACTTTGATTTGGTACGCTTCGTTTACTGTAATACCGGATTTAATATTATTAAACGCACGACACGAATATTGTACTTATTACTTATCGCAAGTTTTAGTTATGAAATCGCATTGCGCGATAACGAGTCTGATAGTTGCAGTGTTCGCCGTAGACTGCCTGACAAATTCCCAACTACATTTTTTATACTCCCTCAAACGTTACCCATACTCAATATTTACAAATCGCGTTCCCATTGGTTTCAAGTACCGCGATATTTGATTTCCTCCAACCCAACTAGCTAATTTCACCCGCTTAAAAGTGACGTTTTCTCCCATTCGTCAAAAAACAGCGCGTAGCAAGCTTTTACCGCGAAAGTGAACATGACGCTACTTCAAGTTCTCTCTCACTCCCTCTCTGTCTAAATTCTAACGGTACGGTATTGTCTGAGCACTCAATTTTCCCTCGATTTCACTTAACTTTATGGCTTTTTTTAATACAATACATTTTATGATTTTACACCCTGTACGTGACTTGCTGTATAGCTCTCGCAGCGCCAGACTGTCGCTTCGCCTATGGTGTGTGTGCTTTGAAAAAGCACCGCTAAGCCGGTTTCTAACCGTACATCAAGTCACATTACTTGCATTTCTTATTCTAATATACATTTAATAATCATGTTTCTATATAAAACCAGCGTAAAATTGGGTAGCATTCAATTTTTACGTTATATCGTTCCCCAATAGGGTCGTAAAAAGTTGTTGCTATAAAATTGATGACGATTCTATTGCTGCGTCCTTCAAATGGATTTTATTTCATATATTTAACCCCTTTACAATGTTTTTTTTTATTTCAAAATTCTTACACCTATTACATATATTATATTAATTATATATCTACAAATGAATTTTAATTGCTTATATTACAGTACATTTAGTAAATTTTTTTTTTATTACTCCATTCTCCACCCTTTACCTCTATCAGCTGTTGACATTGGCATTAGGCCACAGTTTGTTTACAAACAGAACCCTAAACTGGTTTTTGCTACCTGCTTGTCAAAACTACAGACCGCATCGGTTCCCGCGTCCCGCTATTCATGCCCTAGTTACAAACAACTACTTTCCCTTAACCATTACATAACTTCCTATACCCATAATCTATTTAAAAGCGTATTCTACATGTACAATACAATGTTTAATTATTTATCCTCTCGATATTTTGCCAATTAAATCTTATTACAATTTTACTTATACATTATTACACATACATATGTAAAAGTGGTGTTCTTACAATCTGTTTATTTATTATTTTGTTGTTTTTTGAGTGTAGTGCGTGTTAAATTTCATGATTTTTATGCTTCGTTGGTTCAACCTTACTACCTGCATTACTGGTTGATGGGACACTGTTGGTCTCCCCCCTAAACTGGCTCTTCCATTTAGTCGGCTTATTATAATGCGTTCTCTCCTCAGTAAATCCGTCTCGCTCGCTCAGTTTCCCCCTCTCTTCTCCGTTCTTTTTACAATAGTTTCTTTCGAACCGACCGTCAGTTGGTCTCTGGTTCATTGACCTACTGCCGTTTCGTAAGTGGTTGAACTCCAGCAACACTTGTTCAAACTCCGTAATCGTATTAACCCCACGAGTGATAATGGCTACCTCAATCTCATGCGGGTAATGTCTTCCCAATTTCCTGATTAAATGTCTATCTGAGATAGGCGGAATCAACTGCCTATTCTCCAACAATTTTCTCTCTAAGTATTGGATTGTAGACATCCCGGTTTCTGAGTGGTACAGTCCGAATTGCAACTGGTCTCGCACCCGTTCCTGGATCACGTCATTCCAGTACTTATTACTAAAATCTTCTGTAAACCCCGCAAAATTATTAATACTGTCTTTGATTAACCGCCACCAAATTGCAGCCTCTCCTTCCAGATGTCTCGATATCCATGCGATGTTGTTGATGTCGTGATAATGTTCGTGGTATATCTCAGTTAGTTCCTTGATGAATTCCATCGGGAAATCGCTGGATACATTAAACTTGACTTCCTTAATCTGCTCATTGACAACGCTTCGGGTGACGGGTGACGCGTTTATCAATGCCATCTTCATCCGCACGTCGCTTTGTAATTGCTGCAGCTTGAGGTTCGTTTCGCCCGAATGGTTATCCATTTTGCTCTCTAATTATTTTAATTTATCTGCCCTTATTTTGTGAGCAACAATACCTTTGCACAACGTTTATTGATCGCTATTACTTTTTTGTTTATAATTTTAATGTCACTACTATGCTTATCGTCTATTGCCTTCAATAAATTTTCATTATCACTAAACTTATCATTAATTTCATTTTTAATATTACTAATCTCTTCATCTATCATAGTTTTGGTGTCTATTTTAAATTGTTGCAAAATTTCATTATTTTCCTTTTTGAATTCACTGAGTTTTGTGGCTATTTCTTCTCTTATGACCTGGTATTGTTGTGTAATCTGTTGTAATAATTGTTTTGTGTGTTGTGATTGTTCTAACTTCTGTTCACGCATTTGTTTCTGTAATAGTTCTGTTTGCTGCGTCATTTGTTTTGATAATTGTTGTAGTAATGCGTACATATTCGGTTCTTTAGGTGTTTCTGTTGTTGCTGTTTGTGTTAATGTCGGTCCACCCTCGTGTTGTACTTATTGTGTTATGTGTGGTGTTTCTACATCTTCGTGGTCCTGTCCCCGCGTCCTTGACTCTTGATCGTCCACAGTTAGTTGGGCGAGTGTATGTTGATCCCCTAATTGGTTGTCAATATCTAACTCCCCTTCGTAACTCTGAGTTGTCCCTGTTTCTGTATTCATTTTGTTGTTTATTTTGTTTGTGTTTTTCTGTATGTATTTCGTTTGCCTACTTTTGCTTCATGTGATCATACAAAATTATTCTTATTCTCTACGTTTCTTATTCTACTTTTCTTATACTCTATTCGCAATTCAATTGTCTGTTTAGCTTACAAATTAAACCTTGCAATAGGCTCCAAATACTACCTAGTGTAGGATTTGGAGTTTATAAGCTCCACGGTTATGGGCGCCACATACCACCCTCGCAGTTTAGAGCTAGAAAAGATATGTGTAATTTACTAATACTAAACTCTTAACTCTGCTTGATGGCGACTCTTAAAATTATCTCAGGTTATCCAAGAAATTATTATTAACACAATTAACTTGAATGACTGCTAATTTTAATGAACATCTTCATTAACATATTACAAGTTGCATACAATCTTAATGATTAACAATTATTGCGATTATACTTCTCATCAATTATCATTGAAAGTAGATTCATAGACGAATTGAATTGCCAATAGTAATAGAGTTACAAACAGACATGAATTAATCAGAGTTTAATGTTCAATTTGGTTTACTTGTTAAGTTGAATTCCTTTTGGTTGGTGTATCCTTCCCTCGAAGTCTGCGATCTTGGAGATTGCGTTGTCGGCGATTCGAATGATCCTGTTGTTGACACTCTATGACACTAAAACTTGATTACTTCGGTTTCACTTTAATTACCACTGTTCACACCTACTCACTGATTCAGCATATAACTAGTGTATACTAATTAATTTTGACACCTTAGTAACTATGTTATAAAACTGAGTGCTCGCAATACCAATAATTCATCCCGAATACACTCCCACGTTCCGTAACTTCCGAATGCACGCGTTCGATTATCGATACTATGAAGTTCGGTAATTATCACCAAGTTATATTATATTCATTCTAACAAATTACTTTGATTTGGTACGATTCGTTTACTGTAATACCGGATTTAATATTATTAAACGCACGACACGAATATTGTACTTATTACTTATCGCAAGTTTTAGTTATGAAATCGCATTGCGCGATGACGAGTCTGATAGTTGCAGTGTTCGCCGTAGACTGCCTGACAAATTCCCAACTACATTTTTTATACTCCCTCAAACGTTACCCATACTCAATATTTACAAATCGCGTTCCCATTGGTTTCAAGTACCGCGATATTTGATTTCCTCCAACCCAACTAGCTAATTTCACCCGCTTAAAAGTGACGTTTTCTCCCATTCGTCAAAAAACAGCGCGTAGCAAGCTTTTACCGCGAAAGTGAACATGACGCTACTTCAAGTTCTCTCTCACTCCCTCTCTGTCTAAATTCTAACGGTACGGTATTGTCTGAGCACTCAATTTTCCCTCGATTTCACTTAACTTTATGGCTTTTTTTAATACAATACATTTTATGATTTTACACCCTGTACGTGACTTGCTGTATAGCTCTCGCAGCGCCAGACTGTCGCTTCGCCTAGGGTGTGTGTGCTTTGAAAAAACACCGCTAAGCCGGTTTCTAACCGTACATCAAGTCACATTACTTGCATTTCTTATTCTAATATACATTTAATAATCATGTTTCTATATAAAACCAGCGTAAAATTGGGTAGCATTCAATTTTTACGTTATATCGTTCCCCAATAGGGTCGTAAAAAGTTGTTGCTATAAAATTGATGACGATTCTATTGCTGCGTCCTTCAAATGGATTTTATTTCATATATTTAACCCCTTTACAATGTTTTTTTTTATTTCAAAATTCTTACACCTATTACATATATTATATTAATTATATATCTACAAATGAATTTTAATTGCTTATACTACATTACATTTAGTAAATTTTTTTTTTATTACTCCATTCTCCACCCTTTACCTCTATCAGCTGTTGACATTGGCATTAGGCCACAGTTTGTTTACAAACAGAACCCTAAACTGGTTTTTGCTACCTGCTTGTAAAACTACAGACCGCATCGGTTCCCGAGTCCCGCTATTCATGCCCTAGTTACAAACAACTACTTTCCCTTAACCATTACATAACTTCCTATACCCATAATCTATTTAAAAGCGTATTCTACATGTACAATACAATGTTTAATTATTTATCCTCTCGATATTTTGCCAATTAAATCTTATTACAATTTTACTTATACATTATTACACATACATATGTAAAAGTGGTGTTCTTACAATCTGTTTATTTATTATTTTGTTGTTTTTTGAGTGTAGTGCGTGTTAAATTTCATGATTTTTATGCTTCGTTGGTTCAACCTTACTACCTGCATTACTGGTTGATGGGACACTGTTGGTCTTCCCCCTAAACTGGCTCTTCCATTTAGTCGGCTTATTATAATGCGTTCTCTCCTCAGTAAAGCCGTCTCGCTCGCTCACTTTCCCCCTCTCTTCTCCGTTGTTTTTACAATAGTTTCTTTCGAACCGACCGTCAGCTGGTCTCTGGTTCATTGACCTACTGCCGTTTCGTAAGTGGTTGAACTCCAGCAACACTTGTTCAAACTCCGTAATCGTATTAACCCCACGAGTGATAATGGCTACCTCAATCTCATGCGGGTAATGTCTTGCCAATTTCCTGATTAAATGTCTATCTGAGATAGGCGGAATCAACTGCCTATTCTCCAACAATTTTCTCTCTAAGTATTGGATTGTAGACATCCCGGTTTCTGAGTGGTACAGTCCGAATTGCAACTGGTCTCGCACCCGTTCCTGGATCACGTCATTCCAGTACTTATTACTAAAATCTTCTGTAAACCCCGCAAAATTATTAATACTGTCTTTGATTAACCGCCACCAAATTGCAGCCTCTCCTTCCAGATGTCTCGATATCCATGCGATGTTGTTGATGTCGTGATAATGTTCGTGGTATATCTCAGTTAGTTCCTTGATGAATTCCATCGGGAAATCGCTGGATACATTAAACTTGACTTCCTTAATCTGCTCATTGACAACGCTTCGGGTGACGGGTGACGCGTTTATCAATGCCATCTTCATCCGCACGTCGCTTTGTAATTGCTGCAGCTTGAGGTTCGTTTCGCCCGAATGGTTATCCATTTTGCTCTCTAATTATTTTAATTTATCTGCCCTTATTTTGTGAGCAACAATACCTTTGCACAACGTTTATTGATCGCTATTACTTTTTTGTTTATAATTTTAATGTCACTACTATGCTTATCGTCTATTGCCTTCAATAAATTTTCATTATCACTAAACTTATCATTAATTTCATTTTTAATATTACTAATCTCTTCATCTATCATAGTTTTGGTGTCTATTTTAAATTGTTGCAAAATTTCATTATTTTCCTTTTTGAATTCACTGAGTTTTGTGGCTATTTCTTCTCTTATGACCTGGTATTGTTGTGTAATCTGTTGTAATAATTGTTTTGTGTGTTGTGATTGTTCTAACTTCTGTTCACGCATTTGTTTCTGTAATAGTTCTGTTTGCTGCGTCATTTGTTTTGATAATTGTTGTAGTAATGCGTACATATTCGGTTCTTTAGGTGTTTCTGTTGTTGCTGTTTGTGTTAATCTCGGTCCACCCTCGTGTTGTACTTATTGTGTTATGTGTGGTGTTTCTACATCTTCGTGGTCCTGTCCCCGCGTCCTTGACTCTTGATCGTCCATAGTTAGTTGGGCGAGTGTATGTTGATCCCCTAATTGGTTGTTAATATCTAACTCCCCTTCGTAACTCTGAGTTGTCCCTGTTTCTGTATTCATTTTGTTGTTTATTTTGTTTGTGTTTTTCTGTATGTATTTCGTTTGCCTACTTTTGCTTCATGTGATCATACAAAATTATTCTTATTCTCTACGTTTCTTATTCTACTTTTCTTATACTCTATTCGCAATTCAATTGTCTGTTTAGCTTACAAATTAAATCTTGCAATAGGCTCCAAATACTACCTAGTGTAGGATTTGGTCTTTATAAGCTCCACGGTTATGGGCGACACATACCACCCTCGCAGTTTAGAGCTAGAAAAGATATGTGTAATTTACTAATACTAAACTCTTAACTCTGCTTGATGGCGACTCTTAAAATTATCTCAGGTTATCCAAGAAGTTATTATTAACACAATTAACTTGAATGACTGCTAATTTTAATGAACATCTTCATTAACATATTACAAGTTGCATACACTCTTAATGATTAAAAATTATTGAGATTATACTTCTCATCAATTATCATTGAAAGTAGGTTCATAGACGAATTGAATTGCCAATAGTAATAGAGTTACAAACAGACATGAATTAATCCGAGTTTAATGTTCAATTTGGTTTACTTGTTAAGTTGAATTCCTTTTGGTTGGTGTATCCTTCCCTCGAAGTCTGCGATCTTGGAGATTGCGTTGTCGGCGATTCGAATGATCCTGTTGTTGACACTCTATGACACTAACACTTGATTACTTCGGTTTCACTTTAATTACCACTGTTCACACCTACTCACTGATTCAGCATGTAACTAGTGTATACTAATTAATTTTGACACCTTAGTAACTATGTTATAAAACTGAGTGCTCGCAATACCAATAATTCATCCCGAATACACTCCCACGTTCCGTAACTTCCGAATGCACGCGTTCGATTATCGATACTATGAAGTTCGGTAATTATCACCAAATTATATTATATTCATTCTAACAAATTACTTTGATTTGGTACGCTTCGTTTACTGTAATACCGGATTTAATATTATAAAACGCACGACACGAATATTGTACTTATTACTTATCGCAAGTTTTAGTTATGAAATCGCATTGCGCGATAACGAGTCTGATAGTTGCAGTGTTCGCCGTAGACTGCCTGACAAATTCCCAACAACATTTTTTATACTCCCTCAAACGTTACCCATACTCAATATTTACAAATCGCGTTCCCATTGGTTTCAAGTACCGCGATATTTGATTTCCTCCAACCCAACTAGCTAATTTCACCCGCTTAAAAGTGACGTTTTCTCCCATTCGTCAAAAAACAGCGCGTAGCAAGCTTTTACCGCGAAAGTGAACATGACGCTACTTCAAGTTCTCTCTCACTCCCTCTCTGTCTAAATTCTAACGGTACGGTATTGTCTGAGCACTCAATTTTCCCTCGATTTCACTTAACTTTATGGCTTTTTTTAATACAATACATTTTATGATTTTACACCCTGTACGTGACTTGCTGTATAGCTCTCGCAGCGCCAGACTGTCGCTTCGCCTAGGGTGTGTGTGCTTTGAAAAAACACCGCTAAGCCGGTTTCTAACCGTACATCAAGTCACATTACTTGCATTTCTTATTCTAATATACATTTAATAATCATGTTTCTATATAAAACCAGCGTAAAATTGGGTAGCATTCAATTTTTACGTTATATCGTTCCCCAATAGGGTCGTAAAAAGTTGTTGCTATAAAATTGATGACGATTCTATTGCTGCGTCCTTCAAATGGATTTTATTTCATATATTTAACCCCTTTACAATGTTTTTTTTTATTTCAAAATTCTTACACCTATTACATATATTATATTAATTATATATCTACAAATGAATTTTAATTGCTTATATTACAGTACATTTAGTCAATTTTTTTTTTATTACTCCATTCTCCACCCTTTACCTCTATCAGCTGTTGACATTGGCATTAGGCCACAGTTTGTTTACAAACAGAACCCTAAACTGGTTTTTGCTACCTGCTTGTCAAAACTACAGACCGCATCGGTTCCCGCGTCCCGCTATTCATGCCCTAGTTACAAACAACTACTTTCCCTTAACCATTACATAACTTCCTATACCCATAATCTATTTAAAAGCGTATTCTACATGTACAATACAATGTTTAATTATTTATCCTCTCGATATTTTGCCAATTAAATCTTATTACAATTTTACTTATACATTATTACACATACATATGTAAAAGTGGTGTTCTTACAATCTGTTTATTTATTATTTTGTTGTTTTTTGAGTGTAGTGCGTGTTAAATTTCATGATTTTTATGCTTCGTTGGTTCAACCTTACTACCTGCATTACTGGTTGATGGTACACTGTTGGTCTTTCCCCTAAACTGGCTCTTCCATTTAGTCGGCTTATTATAATGCGTTCTCTCCTCAGTAAAGCCGTCTCGCTCGCTCACTTTCCCCCTCTCTTCTCCGTTGTTTTTACAATAGTTTCTTTCGAACCGACCGTCAGCTGGTCTCTGGTTCATTGACCTACTGCCGTTTCGTAAGTGGTTGAACTCCAGCAACACTTGTTCAAACTCCGTAATCGTATTAACCCCACGAGTGATAATGGCTACCTCAATCTCATGCGGGTAATGTCTTGCCAATTTCCTGATTAAATGTCTATCTGAGATAGGCGGAATCAACTGCCTATTCTCCAACAATTTTCTCTCTAAGTATTGGATTGTAGACATCCCGGTTTCTGAGTGGTACAGTCCGAATTGCAACTGGTCTCGCACCCGTTCCTGGATCACGTCATTCCAGTACTTATTACTAAAATCTTCTGTAAACCCCGCAAAATTATTAATACTGTCTTTGATTAACCGCCACCAAATTGCAGCCTCTCCTTCCAGATGTCTCGATATCCATGCGATGTTGTTGATGTCGTGATAATGTTCGTGGTATATCTCAGTTAGTTCCTTGATGAATTCCATCGGGAAATCGCTGGATACATTAAACTTGACTTCCTTAATCTGCTCATTGACAACGCTTCGGGTGACGGGTGACGCGTTTATCAATGCCATCTTCATCCGCACGTCGCTTTGTAATTGCTGCAGCTTGAGGTTCGTTTCGCCCGAATGGTTATCCATTTTGCTCTCTAATTATTTTAATTTATCTGCCCTTATTTTGTGAGCAACAATACCTTTGCACAACGTTTATTGATCGCTATTACTTTTTTGTTTATAATTTTAATGTCACTACTATGCTTATCGTCTATTGCCTTCAATAAATTTTCATTATCACTAAACTTATCATTAATTTCATTTTTAATATTACTAATCTCTTCATCTATCATAGTTTTGGTGTCTATTTTAAATTGTTGCAAAATTTCATTATTTTCCTTTTTGAATTCACTGAGTTTTGTGGCTATTTCTTCTCTTATGACCTGGTATTGTTGTGTAATCTGTTGTAATAATTGTTTTGTGTGTTGTGATTGTTCTAACTTCTGTTCACGCATTTGTTTCTGTAATAGTTCTGTTTGCTGCGTCATTTGTTTTGATAATTGTTGTAGTAATGCGTACATATTCGGTTCTTTAGGTGTTTCTGTTGTTGCTGTTTGTGTTAATCTCGGTCCACCCTCGTGTTGTACTTATTGTGTTATGTGTGGTGTTTCTACATCTTCGTGGTCCTGTCCCCGCGTCCTTGACTCTTGATCGTCCATAGTTAGTTGGGCGAGTGTATGTTGATCCCCTAATTGGTTGTTAATATCTAACTCCCCTTCGTAACTCTGAGTTGTCCCTGTTTCTGTATTCATTTTGTTGTTTATTTTGTTTGTGTTTTTCTGTATGTATTTCGTTTGCCTACTTTTGCTTCATGTGATCATACAAAATTATTCTTATTCTCTACGTTTCTTATTCTACTTTTCTTATACTCTATTCGCAATTCAATTGTCTGTTTAGCTTACAAATTAAATCTTGCAATAGGCTCCAAATACTACCTAGTGTAGGATTTGGTCTTTATAAGCTCCACGGTTATGGGCGACACATACCACCCTCGCAGTTTAGAGCTAGAAAAGATATGTGTAATTTACTAATACTAAACTCTTAACTCTGCTTGATGGCGACTCTTAAAATTATCTCAGGTTATCCAAGAAGTTATTATTAACACAATTAACTTGAATGACTGCTAATTTTAATGAACATCTTCATTAACATATTACAAGTTGCATACACTCTTAATGATTAAAAATTATTGAGATTATACTTCTCATCAATTATCATTGAAAGTAGGTTCATAGACGAATTGAATTGCCAATAGTAATAGAGTTACAAACAGACATGAATTAATCCGAGTTTAATGTTCAATTTGGTTTACTTGTTAAGTTGAATTCCTTTTGGTTGGTGTATCCTTCCCTCGAAGTCTGCGATCTTGGAGATTGCGTTGTCGGCGATTCGAATGATCCTGTTGTTGACACTCTATGACACTAACACTTGATTACTTCGGTTTCACTTTAATTACCACTGTTCACACCTACTCACTGATTCAGCATGTAACTAGTGTATACTAATTAATTTTGACACCTTAGTAACTATGTTATAAAACTGAGTGCTCGCAATACCAATAATTCATCCCGAATACACTCCCACGTTCCGTAACTTCCGAATGCACGCGTTCGATTATCGATACTATGAAGTTCGGTAATTATCACCAAATTATATTATATTCATTCTAAAAAATTACTTTGATTTGGTACGCTTCGTTTACTGTAATACCGGATTTAATATTATTAAACGCACGACACGAATATTGTACTTATTACTTATCGCAAGTTTTAGTTATGAAATCGCATTGCGCGATAACGAGTCTGATAGTTGCAGTGTTCGCCGTAGACTGCCTGACAAATTCCCAACAACATTTTTTATACTCCCTCAAACGTTACCCATACTCAATATTTACAAATCGCGTTCCCATTGGTTTCAAGTACCGCGATATTTGATTTCCTCCAACCCAACTAGCTAATTTCACCCGCTTAAAAGTGACGTTTTCTCCCATTCGTCAAAAAACAGCGCGTAGCAAGCTTTTACCGCGAAAGTGAACATGACGCTACTTCAAGTTCTCTCTCACTCCCTCTCTGTCTAAATTCTAACGGTACGGTATTGTCTGAGCACTCAATTTTCCCTCGATTTCACTTAACTTTATGGCTTTTTTTAATACAATACATTTTATGATTTTACACCCTGTACGTGACTTGCTGTATAGCTCTCGCAGCGCCAGACTGTCGCTTCGCCTAGGGTGTGTGTGCTTTGAAAAAACACCGCTAAGCCGGTTTCTAACCGTACATCAAGTCACATTACTTGCATTTCTTATTCTAATATACATTTAATAATCATGTTTCTATATAAAACCAGCGTAAAATTGGGTAGCATTCAATTTTTACGTTATATCGTTCCCCAATAGGGTCGTAAAAAGTTGTTGCTATAAAATTGATGACGATTCTATTGCTGCGTCCTTCAAATGGATTTTATTTCATATATTTAACCCCTTTACAATGTTTTTTTTTATTTCAAAATTCTTACACCTATTACATATATTATATTAATTATATATCTACAAATGAATTTTAATTGCTTATATTACAGTACATTTAGTCAATTTTTTTTTTATTACTCCATTCTCCACCCTTTACCTCTATCAGCTGTTGACATTGGCATTAGGCCACAGTTTGTTTACAAACAGAACCCTAAACTGGTTTTTGCTACCTGCTTGTCAAAACTACAGACCGCATCGGTTCCCGCGTCCCGCTATTCATGCCCTAGTTACAAACAACTACTTTCCCTTAACCATTACATAACTTCCTATACCCATAATCTATTTAAAAGCGTATTCTACATGTACAATACAATGTTTAATTATTTATCCTCTCGATATTTTGCCAATTAAATCTTATTACAATTTTACTTATACATTATTACACATACATATGTAAAAGTGGTGTTCTTACAATCTGTTTATTTATTATTTTGTTGTTTTTTGAGTGTAGTGCGTGTTAAATTTCATGATTTTTATGCTTCGTTGGTTCAACCTTACTACCTGCATTACTGGTTGATGGGACACTGTTGGTCTTCCCCCTAAACTGGCTCTTCCATTTAGTCGGCTTATTGTAATGCGTTCTCTCCTCAGTAAATCCGTCTCGCTCGCTCACTTTCCCCCTCTCTTCTCCGTTGTTTTTACAATAGTTTCTTTCGAACCGACCGTCAGCTGGTCTCTGGTTCATTGACCTACTGCCGTTTCGTAAGTGGTTGAACTCCAGCAACACTTGTTCAAACTCCGTAATCGTATTAACCCCACGAGTGATAATGGCTACCTCAATCTCATGCGGGTAATGTCTTGCCAATTTCCTGATTAAATGTCTATCTGAGATAGGCGGAATCAACTGCCTATTCTCCAACAATTTTCTCTCTAAGTATTGGATTGTAGACATCCCGGTTTCTGAGTGGTACAGTCCGAATTGCAACTGGTCTCGCACCCGTTCCTGGATCACGTCATTCCAGTACTTATTACTAAAATCTTCTGTAAACCCCGCAAAATTATTAATACTGTCTTTGATTAACCGCCACCAAATTGCAGCCTCTCCTTCCAGATGTCTCGATATCCATGCGATGTTGTTGATGTCGTGATAATGTTCGTGGTATATCTCAGTTAGTTCCTTGATGAATTCCATCGGGAAATCGCTGGATACATTAAACTTGACTTCCTTAATCTGCTCATTGACAACGCTTCGGGTGACGGGTGACGCGTTTATCAATGCCATCTTCATCCGCACGTCGCTTTGTAATTGCTGCAGCTTGAGGTTCGTTTCGCCCGAATGGTTATCCATTTTGCTCTCTAATTATTTTAATTTATCTGCCCTTATTTTGTGAGCAACAATACCTTTGCACAACGTTTATTGATCGCTATTACTTTTTTGTTTATAATTTTAATGTCACTACTATGCTTATCGTCTATTGCCTTCAATAAATTTTCATTATCACTAAACTTATCATTAATTTCATTTTTAATATTACTAATCTCTTCATCTATCATAGTTTTGGTGTCTATTTTAAATTGTTGCAAAATTTCATTATTTTCCTTTTTGAATTCACTGAGTTTTGTGGCTATTTCTTCTCTTATGACCTGGTATTGTTGTGTAATCTGTTGTAATAATTGTTTTGTGTGTTGTGATTGTTCTAACTTCTGTTCACGCATTTGTTTCTGTAATAGTTCTGTTTGCTGCGTCATTTGTTTTGATAATTGTTGTAGTAATGCGTACATATTCGGTTCTTTAGGTGTTTCTGTTGTTGCTGTTTGTGTTAATCTCGGTCCACCCTCGTGTTGTACTTATTGTGTTATGTGTGGTGTTTCTACATCTTCGTGGTCCTGTCCCCGCGTCCTTGACTCTTGATCGTCCATAGTTAGTTGGGCGAGTGTATGTTGATCCCCTAATTGGTTGTTAATATCTAACTCCCCTTCGTAACTCTGAGTTGTCCCTGTTTCTGTATTCATTTTGTTGTTTATTTTGTTTGTGTTTTTCTGTATGTATTTCGTTTGCCTACTTTTGCTTCATGTGATCATACAAAATTATTCTTATTCTCTACGTTTCTTATTCTACTTTTCTTATACTCTATTCGCAATTCAATTGTCTGTTTAGCTTACAAATTAAATCTTGCAATAGGCTCCAAATACTACCTAGTGTAGGATTTGGTCTTTATAAGCTCCACGGTTATGGGCGACACATACCACCCTCGCAGTTTAGAGCTAGAAAAGATATGTGTAATTTACTAATACTAAACTCTTAACTCTGCTTGATGGCGACTCTTAAAATTATCTCAGGTTATCCAAGAAATTATTATTAACACAATTAACTTGAATGACTGCTAATTTTAATGAACATCTTCATTAACATATTACGAGTTGCATACAATCTTAATGATTAACAATTATTGAGATTATACTTCTCATCAATTATCATTGAAAGTAGGTTCATAGACGAATTGAATTGCCAATAGTAATAGAGTTACAAACAGACATGAATTAATCAGAGTTTAATGTTCAATTTGGTTTACTTGTTAAGTTGAATTCCTTTTGGTTGGTGTATCCTTCCCTCGAAGTCTGCGATCTTGGAGATTGCGTTGTCGGCGATTCGAATGATCCTGTTGTTGACACTCTATGACACTAAAACTTGATTACTTCGGTTTCACTTTAATTACCACTGTTCACACCTACTCACTGATTCAGCATGTAACTAGTGTATACTAATTAATTTTGACACCTTAGTAACTATGTTATAAAACTGAGTGCTCGCAATACCAATAATTCATCCCGAATACACTCCCACGTTCCGTAACTTCCGAATGCACGCGTTCGATTATCGATACTATGAAGTTCGGTAATTATCACCAAGTTATATTATATTCATTCTAACAAATTACTTTGATTTGGTACGCTTCGTTTACTGTAATACCGGATTTAATATTATTAAACGCACGACACGAATATTGTACTTATTACTTATCGCAAGTTTTAGTTATGAAATCGCATTGCGCGATAACGAGTCTGATAGTTGCAGTGTTCGCCGTAGACTGCCTGACAAATTCCCAACTACATTTTTTATACTCCCTCAAACGTTACCCATACTGAATATTTACAAATCGCGTTCCCATTGGTTTCAAGTACCGCGATATTTGATTTCCTCCAACCCAACTAGCTAATTTCACCCGCTTAAAAGTGACGTTTTCTCCCATTCGTCAAAAAACAGCGCGTAGCAAGCTTTTACCGCGAAAGTGAACATGACGCTACTTCAAGTTCTCTCTCACTCCCTCTCTGTCTAAATTCTAACGGTACGGTATTGTCTGAGCACTCAATTTTCCCTCGATTTCACTTAACTTTATGGCTTTTTTTAATACAATACATTTTATGATTTTACACCCTGTACGTGACTTGCTGTATAGCTCTCGCAGCGCCAGACTGTCGCTTCGCCTAGGGTGTGTGTGCTTTGAAAAAACACCGCTAAGCCGGTTTCTAACCGTACATCAAGTCACATTACTTGCATTTCTTATTCTAATATACATTTAATAATCATGTTTCTATATAAAACCAGCGTAAAATTGGGTAGCATTCAATTTTTACGTTATATCGTTCCCTAATAGAGTCGTAAATGTTGTTGCTATAAAATTGATGACGATTCTATTGCTGCGTCCTCCAAATGGATTTTATTTCATTTATTTAACCCCTTTACAATGTTTTTTTTTATTTCAAAAGTCTTACACCTAATACATATATTATATTAATTATATATCTACAAATGAATTTTAATTGCTTATACTACAGTACATTTAGTAAATTTTTTTTTATTACTCCATTCTCCACCCTTTACCTCTATCAGCTGTTGACATTGGCATTAGGCCACAGTTTGTTTACAAACAGAACCCTAAACTGGTTTTTGCTACCTGCTTGTCAAAACTACAGACCGCATCGGTTACCGCGTCCCGCTATTCAAGCCCTAGTTACAAACAACTACTTTCCCTTAACCATTACATAACTTCCTATACCCATAATCTATTTAAAAGCGTATTCTACATGTACAATACAATGTTTAATTATTTATCCTCTCGATATTTTGCCAATTAAATCTTATTACAATTTTACTTATACATTATTACACATACATATGTAAAAGTGGTGTTCTTACAATCTGTTTATTTATTATTTTGTTGTTTTTTGAGTGTAGTGCGTGTTAAATTTCATGATTTTTATGCTTCGTTGGTTCAACCTTACTACCTGCATTACTGGTTGATGGGACACTGTTGGTCTTCCCCCTAAACTGGCTCTTCCATTTAGTCGGCTTATTATAATGCGTTCTCTCCTCAGTAGATTCGTCTCGCTCGCTCACTTTCCCCCTCTCTTCTCCGTTGTTTTTACAATAGTTTCTTTCGAACCGACCGTCAGCTGGTCTCTGGTTCATTGACCTACTGCCGTTTCGTAAGTGGTTGAACTCCAGCAACACTTGTTCAAACTCCGTAATCGTATTAACCCCACGAGTGATAATGGCTACCTCAATCTCATGCGGGTAATGTCTTGCCAATTTCCTGATTAAATGTCTATCTGAGATAGGCGGAATCAACTGCCTATTCTCCAAAAATTTTCTCTCTAAGTATTGGATTGTAGACATCCCGGTTTCTGAGTGGTACAGTCCGAATTGCAACTGGTCTCGCACCCGTTCCTGGATCACGTCATTCCAGTACTTATTACTAAAATCTTCTGTAAACCCCGCAAAATTATTAATACTGTCTTTGATTAACCGCCACCAAATTGCAGCCTCTCCTTCCAGATGTCTCGATATCCATGCGATGTTGTTGATGTCGTGATAATGTTCGTGGTATATCTCAGTTAGTTCCTTGATGAATTCCATCGGGAAATCGCTGGATACATTAAACTTGACTTCCTTAATCTGCTCATTGACAACGCTTCGGGTGACGGGTGACGCGTTTATCAATGCCATCTTCATCCGCACGTCGCTTTGTAATTGCTGCAGCTTGAGGTTCGTTTCGCCCGAATGGTTATCCATTTTGCTATCTAATTATTTGAATTTATCTGCCCTTATTTTGTGAGCAACAATACCTTTGCACAACGTTTATTGATCGCTATTACTTTTTTGTTTATAATTTTAATGTCACTACTATGCTTATCGTCTATTTCCGTCAATAAATTTTCATTATCACTAAACTTATCATTAATTTCATTTTTAATATTACTAATCTCTTCATCTATCATAGTTTTGGTGTCTATTTTAAATTGTTGCAAAATTTCATTATTTTCCTTTTTGAATTCACTGAGTTGTGTGGCTATTTCTTCTCTTATGACCTGGTATTGTTGTGTAATCTGTTGTAATAATTGTTTTGTGTGTTGTGATTGTTCTAACTTCTGTTCACGCATTTGTTTCTGTAATAGTTCTGTTTGCTGCGTCATTTGTTGTGATAATTGTTGTAGTAATGCGTACATATTCGGTTCTTTAGGTGTTTCTGTTGTTGCTGTTTGTGTTAATCTCGGTCCACCCTCGTGTTGTACTTATTGTGTTATGTGTGGTGTTTCTACATCTTCGTGGTCCTGTCCCCGCGTCCTTGACTCTTGATCGTCCACAGTTAGTTGGGCGAGTGTATGTTGATCCCCTAATTGGTTGTTAATATCTGACTCCCCTTCGTAACTCTGAGTTGTCCTTCTGTATTCATTTTGTTGTTTATTTTGTTTGTGTTTTTCTGTATGTATTTCGTTTGCCTACTTTTGCTTCATGTGATCATACAAAATTATTCTTATTCTCTACGTTTCTTATTCTACTTTTCTTATACTCTATTCGCAATTCAATTGTCTGTTTAGCTTACAAATTAAACCTTGCAATAGGCTCCAAATACTACCTAGTGTAGGATTTGGTGTTTATAAGCTCCACGGTTATGGGCGCCACATACCACCCTCGCAGTTTAGAGCTAGAAAAGATATGTGTAATTTACTAATACTAAACTCTTAACTCTGCTTGATGGCGACTCTTAAAATTATCTCAGGTTATCCAAGAAATTATTATTAACACAATTAACTTGAATGACTGCTAATTTTAATGAACATCTTCATTAACATATTACAAGTTGCATACAATCTTAATGATTAACAATTATTGAGATTATACTTCTCATCAATTATCATTGAAAGTAGGTTCATAGACGAATTGAATTGCCAATAGTAATAGAGTTACAAACAGACATGAATTAATCCGAGTTTAATGTTCAATTTGGTTTACTTGTTAAGTTGAATTCCTTTTGGTTGGTGTATCCTTCCCTCGAAGTCTGCGATCTTGGAGATTGCGTTGTCGGCGATTCGAATGATCCTGTTGTTGACACTCTATGACACTAAAACTTGATTACTTCGGTTTCACTTTAATTACCACTGTTCACACCTACTCACTAATTCAGCATGTAACTAGTGTATACTAATGAATTTTGACACCTTAGTAACTATGTTATAAAACTGAGTGCTCGCAATACCAATAATTCATCCCGAATACACTCCCACGTTCCGTAACTTCCGAATGCACGCGTTCGATTATCGATACTATGAAGTTCGGTAATTATCACCAAGTTATATTATATTCATTCTAACAAATTACTTTGATTTGGTACGCTTCGTTTACTGTAATACCGGATTTAATATTATTAAACGCACGACACGAATATTGTACTTATTACTTATCGCAAGTTTTAGTTATGAAATCGCAATGCACGATAACGAGTCTGATAGTTGCAGTGTTCGCCGTAGACTGCCTGACAAATTCCCAACTACATTTTTTATACTCCCTCAAACGTTACCCATACTCAATATTTACAAATCGCGTTCCCATTGGTTTCAAGTACCGCGATATTTGATTTCCTCCAACCCAACTAGCTAATTTCACCCGCTTAAAAGTGACGTTTTCTCCCATTCGTCAAAAAACAGCGCGTAGCAAGCTTTTACCGCGAAAGTGAACATGACGCTACTTCAAGTTCTCTCTCACTCCCTCTCTGTCTAAATTCTAACGGTACGGTATTGTCTGAGCACTCAATTTTCCCTCGATTTCACTTAACTTTATGGCTTTTTTTAATACAATACATTTTATGATTTTACACCCTGTACGTGACTTGCTGTATAGCTCTCGCAGCGCCAGACTGTCGCTTCGCCTAGGGTGTGTGTGCTTTGAAAAAACACCGCTAAGCCGGTTTCTAACCGTACATCAAGTCACATTACTTGCATTTCTTATTCTAATATACATTTAATAATCATGTTTCTATATAAAATCAGCGTAAAATTGGGTAGCAATCAATTTTTACGTTATATCGTTCCCCAGTAGAGTCGTAAAAAGTTGTTGCTATAAAATTGATGATGATTCTATTGCTGCGTCCTTCAAATGGATTTTATTTCATTTATTTAACCCCTTTAC
The DNA here is from genome assembly GCA_034769895.1 of Magicicada septendecula. NCBI lineage: Eukaryota > Metazoa > Arthropoda > Insecta > Hemiptera > Cicadidae > Magicicada > Magicicada septendecula. The sequence continues at coordinate 1,157,106,244 of CM068367.1, forward strand.
AATGTTTTTTTTTATTTCAAAATTCTTACACCTATTACATTCATATTATATTAATTATATATCTACAAATGAATTTTAATTGCTTATACTACAGTACATTTAGTAAATTTTTTTTTATTACTCCATTCTCCACCCTTTACCTCTATCAGCTGTTGACATTGGCATTAGGCCACAGTTTGTTTACAAACAGAACCCTAAACTGGTTTTTGCTACCTGCTTGTCAAAACTACAGACCGCATCGGTTACCGCGTACCGCTATTCAAGCCCTAGTTACAAACAACTACTTTCCCTTAACCATTACATAACTTCCTATACCCATAATCTATTTAAAAGCGTATTCTACATGTACAATACAATGTTTAATTATTTATCCTTTCGATATTTTGCCAATTAAATCTTATTACAATTTTACTTATACATTATTACACATACATATGTAAAAGTGGTGTTCTACAATCTGTTTATTTATTATTTTGTTGTTTTTTGAGTGTAGTGCGTGTTAAATTTCATGATTTTTATGCTTCGTTGGTTCAACCTTACTACCTGCATTACTGGTTGATGGGACACTGTTGGTCTCCCCCCTAAACTGGCTCTTCCATTTAGTCGGCTTATTATAATGCGTTCTCTCCTCAGTAAATCCGTCTCGCTCGCTCACTTTCCCCCTCTCTTCTCCGTTGTTTTTACAATAGTTTCTTTCGAACCGACCGTCAGCTGGTCTCTGGTTCATTGACCTACTGCCGTTTCGTAAGTGGTTGAACTCCAGCAACACTTGTTCAAACTCCGTAATCGTATTAACCCCACGAGTGATAATGGCTACCTCAATCTCATGCGGGTAATGTCTTGCCAATTTCCTGATTAAATGTCTATCTGAGATAGGCGGAAGCAACTGCCTATTCTCCAACAATTTTCTCTCTAAGTATTGGATTGTAGACATCCCGGTTTCTGAGTGGTACAGTCCGAATTGCAACTGGTCTCGCACCCGTTCCTGGATCACGTCATTCCAGTACTTATTACTAAAATCTTCTGTAAACCCCGCAAAATTATTAATACTGTCTTTGATTAACCGCCACCAAATTGTAGCCTCTCCTTCCAGATGTCTCGATATCCATGCGATGTTGTTGATGTCGTGATAATGTTCGTGGTATATCTCAGTTAGTTCCTTGATGAATTCCATCGGGAAATCGCTGGATACATTAAACTTGACTTCCTTAATCTGCTCATTGACAACGCTACGGGTGACGGGTGACGCGTTTATCAATGCCATCTTCATCCGCACGTCGCTTTGTAATTGCTGCAGCTTGAGGTTCGTTTCGCCCGAATGGTTATCCATTTTGCTCTCTAATTATTTTAATTTATCTGCCCTTATTTTGTGAGCAACAATACCTTTGCACAACGTTTATTGATCGCTATTACTTTTTTGTTTATAATTTTAATGTCACTACTATGCTTATCGTCTATTTCCTTCAATAAATTTTCATTATCACTAAACTTATCATTAATTTCATTTTTAATATTACTAATCTCTTCATCTATCATAGTTTTGGTGTCTATTTTAAATTGTTGCAAAATTTCATTATTTTCCTTTTTGAATTCACTGAGTTTTGTGGCTATTTCTTCTCTTATGACCTGGTATTGTTGTGTAATCTGTTGTAATAATTGTTTTGTGTGTTGTGATTGTTCTAACTTCTGTTCACGCATTTGTTTCTGTAATAGTTCTGTTTGCTGCGTCATTTGTTGTGATAATTGTTGTAGTAATGCGTACATATTCGGTTCTTTAGGTGTTTCTGTTGTTGCTGTTTGTGTTAATCTCGGTCCACCCTCGTGTTGTACTTATTGTGTTATGTGTGGTGTTTCTACATCTTCGTGGTCCTGTCCCCGCGTCCTTGACTCTTGATCGTCCACAGTTAGTTGGGCGAGTGTATGTTGATCCCCTAATTGGTTGTTAATATCTAACTCCCCTTCGTAACTCTGAGTTGTCCCTGTTTCTGTATTCATTTTGTTGTTTATTTTGTTTGTGTTTTTCTGTATGTATTTCGTTTGCCTACTTTTTCTTCATGTGATCATACAAAATTATTCTTATTCTCTACGTTTCTTATTCTACTTTTCTTATACTCTATTCGCAATTCAATTGTCTGTTTAGCTTACAAATTAAACCTTGCAATAGGCTCCAAATACTACCTAGTGTAGGATTTGGAGTTTATAAGCTCCACGGTTATGGGCGCCACATACCACCCTCGCAGTTTAGAGCTAGAAAAGATATGTGTAATTTACTAATACTAAACTCTTAACTCTGCTTGATGGCGACTCTTAAAATTATCTCAGGTTATCCAAGAAATTATTATTAACACAATTAACTTGAATGACTGCTAATTTTAATGAACATCTTCATTAACATATTACGAGTTGCATACAATCTTAATGATTAACAATTATTGAGATTATACTTCTCATCAATTATCATTGAAAGTAGGTTCATAGACGAATTGAATTGCCAATAGTAATAGAGTTACAAACAGACATGAATTAATCAGAGTTTAATGTTCGATTTGGTTTACTTGTGAAGTTGAATTCCTTTTGGTTGGTGTATCCTTCCCTCGAAGTCTGCGATCTTGGAGATTGCGTTGTCGGCGATTCGAATGATCCTGTTGTTGACACTCTATGACACTAAAACTTGATTACTTCGGTTTCACTTTAATTACCACTGTTCACACCTACTCACTGATTCAGCATGTAACTAGTGTATACTAATTAATTTTGACACCTTAGTAACTATGTTATAAAACTGAGTGCTCGCAATACCAATAATTCATCCCGAATACACTCCCACGTTCCGTAACTTCCGAATGCACGCGTTCGATTATCGATACTATGAAGTTCGGTAATTATCACCAAGTTATATTATATTCATTCTAACAAATTACTTTGATTTGGTACGCTTCGTTTACTGTAATACCGGATTTAATATTATTAAACGCACGACACGAATATTGTACTTATTACTTATCGCAAGTTTTAGTTATGAAATCGCATTGCGCGATAACGAGTCTGATAGTTGCAGTGTTCGCCGTAGACTGCCTGACAAATTCCCAACTACATTTTTTATACTCCCTCAAACGTTACCCATACTCAATATTTACAAATCGCGTTCCCATTGGTTTCAAGTACCGCGATATTTGATTTCCTCCAACCCAACTAGCTAATTTCACCCGCTTAAAAGTGACGTTTTCTCCCATTCGTCAAAAAACAGCGCGTAGCAAGCTTTTACCGCGAAAGTGAACATGACGCTACTTCAAGTTCTCTCTCACTCCCTCTCTGTCTAAATTCTAACGGTACGGTATTGTCTGAGCACTCAATTTTCCCTCGATTTCACTTAACTTTATGGCTTTTTTTAATACAATACATTTTATGATTTTACACCCTGTACGTGACTTGCTGTATAGCTCTCGCAGCGCCAGACTGTCGCTTCGCCTAGGGTGTGTGTGCTTTGAAAAAACACCGCTAAGCCGGTTTCTAACCGTACATCAAGTCACATTACTTGCATTTCTTATTCTAATATACATTTAATAATCATGTTTCTATATAAAACCAGCGTAAAATTGGGTAGCATTCAATTTTTACGTTATATCGTTCCCTAATAGAGTCGTAAATGTTGTTGCTATAAAATTGATGACGATTCTATTGCTGCGTCCTTCAAATGGATTTTATTTCATTTATTTAACCCCTTTACAATGTTTTTTTTTATTTCAAAAGTCTTACACCTAATACATATATTATATTAATTATATATCTACAAATGAATTTTAATTGCTTATACTACAGTACATTTAGTAAATTTTTTTTTATTACTCCATTCTCCACCCTTTACCTCTATCAGCTGTTGACATTGGCATTAGGCCACAGTTTGTTTACAAACAGAACCCTAAACTGGTTTTTGCTACCTGCTTGTCAAAACTACAGACCGCATCGGTTACCGCGTCCCGCTATTCAAGCCCTAGTTACAAACAACTACTTTCCCTTAACCATTACATAACTTCCTATACCCATAATCTATTTAAAAGCGTATTCTACATGTACAATACAATGTTTAATTATTTATCCTCTCGATATTTTGCCAATTAAATCTTATTACAATTTTACTTATACATTATTACACATACATATGTAAAAGTGGTGTTCTACAATCTGTTTATTTATTATTTTGTTGTTTTTTGAGTGTAGTGCGTGTTAAATTTCATGATTTTTATGCTTCGTTGGTTCAACCTTACTACCTGCATTACTGGTTGATGGGACACTGTTGGTCTTCCCCCTAAACTGGCTCTTCCATTTAGTCGGCTTATTATAATGCGTTCTCTCCTCAGTAGATTCGTCTCGCTCGCTCACTTTCCCCCTCTCTTCTCCGTTGTTTTTACAATAGTTTCTTTCGAACCGACCGTCAGCTGGTCTCTGGTTCATTGACCTACTGCCGTTTCGTAAGTGGTTGAACTCCAGCAACACTTGTTCAAACTCCGTAATCGTATTAACCCCACGAGTGATAATGGCTACCTCAATCTCATGCGGGTAATGTCTTGCCAATTTCCTGATTAAATGTCTATCTGAGATAGGCGGAATCAACTGCCTATTCTCCAAAAATTTTCTCTCTAAGTATTGGATTGTAGACATCCCGGTTTCTGAGTGGTACAGTCCGAATTGCAACTGGTCTCGCACCCGTTCCTGGATCACGTCATTCCAGTACTTATTACTAAAATCTTCTGTAAACCCCGCAAAATTATTAATACTGTCTTTGATTAACCGCCACCAAATTGCAGCCTCTCCTTCCAGATGTCTCGATATCCATGCGATGTTGTTGATGTCGTGATAATGTTCGTGGTATATCTCAGTTAGTTCCTTGATGAATTCCATCGGGAAATCGCTGGATACATTAAACTTGACTTCCTTAATCTGCTCATTGACAACGCTTCGGGTGACGGGTGACGCGTTTATCAATGCCATCTTCATCCGCACGTCGCTTTGTAATTGCTGCAGCTTGAGGTTGGTTTCGCCCGAATGGTTATCCATTTTGCTATCTAATTATTTGAATTTATCTGCCCTTATTTTGTGAGCAACAATACCTTTGCACAACGTTTATTGATCGCTATTACTTTTTTGTTTATAATTTTAATGTCACTACTATGCTTATCGTCTATTTCCGTCAATAAATTTTCATTATCACTAAACTTATCATTAATTTCATTTTTAATATTACTAATCTCTTCATCTATCATAGTTTTGGTGTCTATTTTAAATTGTTGCAAAATTTCATTATTTTCCTTTTTGAATTCACTGAGTTGTGTGGCTATTTCTTCTCTTATGACCTGGTATTGTTGTGTAATCTGTTGTAATAATTGTTTTGTGTGTTGTGATTGTTCTAACTTCTGTTCACGCATTTGTTTCTGTAATAGTTCTGTTTGCTGCGTCATTTGTTGTGATAATTGTTGTAGTAATGCGTACATATTCGGTTCTTTAGGTGTTTCTGTTGTTGCTGTTTGTGTTAATCTCGGTCCACCCTCGTGTTGTACTTATTGTGTTATGTGTGGTGTTTCTACATCTTCGTGGTCCTGTCCCCGCGTCCTTGACTCTTGATCGTCCACAGTTAGTTGGGCGAGTGTATGTTGATCCCCTAATTGGTTGTTAATATCTAACTCCCCTTCGTAACTCTGAGTTGTCCTTCTGTATTCATTTTGTTGTTTATTTTGTTTGTGTTTTTCTGTATGTATTTCGTTTGCCTACTTTTGCTTCATGTGATCATACAAAATTATTCTTATTCTCTACGTTTCTTATTCTACTTTTCTTATACTCTATTCGCAATTCAATTGTCTGTTTAGCTTACAAATTAAACCTTGCAATAGGCTCCAAATACTACCTAGTGTAGGATTTGGTGTTTATAAGCTCCACGGTTATGGGCGCCACATACCACCCTCGCAGTTTAGAGCTAGAAAAGATATGTGTAATTTACTAATACTAAACTCTTAACTCTGCTTGATGGCGACTCTTAAAATTATCTCAGGTTATCCAAGAAATTATTATTAACACAATTAACTTGAATGACTGCTAATTTTAATGAACATCTTCATTAACATATTACAAGTTGCATACAATCTTAATGATTAACAATTATTGAGATTATACTTCTCATCAATTATCATTGAAAGTAGGTTCATAGACCAATTGAATTGCCAATAGTAATAGAGTTACAAACAGACATGAATTAATCCGAGTTTAATGTTCAATTTGGTTTACTTGTTAAGTTGATTTCCTTTTGGTTGGTGTATCCTTCCCTCGAAGTCTGCGATCTTGGAGATTGCGTTGTCGGCGATTGGAATGATCCTGTTGTTGACACTCTATGACACTAACACTTGATTACTTCGGTTTCTCTTTAATTACCACTGTTCACACCTACTCACTGATTCAGCATGTAACTAGTGTATACTAATGAATTTTGACACCTTAGTAACTATGTTATAAAACTGAGTGCTCGCAATACCAATAATTCATCCCGAATACACTCCCACGTTCCGTAACTTCCGAATGCACGCATTCGATTATCGATATTATGAAGTTCGGTAATTATCACCAAGTTATATTATATTCATTCTAACAAATTACTTTGATTTGGTACGCTTCGTTTACTGTAATACCGGATTTAATATTATTAAACGCACGACACGAATATTGTACTTATTACTTATCGCAAGTTTTAGTTATGAAATCGCAATGCGCGATAACGAGTCTGATAGTTGCAGTGTTCGCCGTAGACTGCCTGACAAATTCCCAACTACATTTTTTATACTCCCTCAAACGTTACCCATACTCAATATTTACAAATCGCGTTCCCATTGGTTTCAAGTACCGCGATATTTGATTTCCTCCAACCCAACTAGCTAATTTCACCCGCTTAAAAGTGACGTTTTCTCCCATTCGTCAAAAAACAGCGCGTAGCAAGCTTTTACCGCGAAAGTGAACATGACGCTACTTCAAGTTCTCTCTCACTCCCTCTCTGTCTAAATTCTAACGGTACGGTATTGTCTGAGCACTCAATTTTCCCTCGATTTCACTTAACTTTATGGCTTTTTTTAATACAATACATTTTATGTTTTTACACCCTGTACGTGACTTGCTGTATAGCTCTCGCAGCGCCAGACTGTCGCTTCGCCTAGGGTGTGTGTGCTTTGAAAAAACACCGCTAAGCCGGTTTCTAACCGTACATCAAGTCACATTACTTGCATTTCTTATTCTAATATACATTTAATAATCATGTTTCTATATAAAATCAGCGTAAAATTGGGTAGCATTCAATTTTTACGTTATATCGTTCCCCAATAGGGTCGTAAAAAGTTGTTGCTATAAAATTGATGACGATTCTATTGCTGCGTCCTTCAAATGGATTTTATTTCATTTATTTAACCCCTTTACAATGTTTTCTTTATTTCAAAATTCTTACACCTATTACATATATTATATTAATTATATATCTACAAATGAATTTTAATTGCTTATACTACAGTACATTTAGTAAATTTTTTTTTTATTACTCTATTCTCCACCCTTTACCTCTATCAGCTGTTGACATTGGCATTAGGCCACAGTTTGTTTACAAACAGAACCCTAAACTGGTTTTTGCTACCTGCTTGTCAAAACTACAGACCGCATCGGTTCCCGTGTCCCTCTATTCATGCCCTAGTTACAAACAACTACTTTCCCTTAACCATTACATAACTTCCTATACCCATAATCTATTTAAAAGCGTATTCTACATGTACAATACAATGTTTAATTATTTATCCTCCCGATATTTTGCCAATTAAATCTTATTACAATTTTACTTATACATTATTACACATACATATGTAAAAGTGGTGTTCTTACAATCTGTTTATTTATTGTTTTGTTGTTTTTTGAGTGTAGTGCGTGTTAAATTTCATGATTTTTATGCTTCGTTGGTTCAACCTTACTACCTGCATTACTGGTTGATGGGACACTGTTGGTCTCCCCCCTAAACTGGCTCTTCCATTTAGTCGGCTTATTATAATGCGTTCTCTCCTCAGTAAATCCGTCTCGCTCGCTCACTTTCCCCCTCTCTTCTCCGTTGTTTTTACAATAGTTTCTTTCGAACCGACCGTCAGCTGGTCTCTGGTTCATTGACCTACTGCCGTTTCGTAAGTGGTTGAACTCCAGCAACACTTGTTCAAACTTCGTAATCGTATTAACCCCACGAGTGATAATGGCTACCTCAATCTCATGCGGGTAATGTCTTGCCAATTTCCTGATTAAATGTCTATCTGAGATAGGCGGAATCAACTGCCTATTCTCCAACAATTTTCTCTCTAAGTATTGGATTGTAGACATCCCGGTTTCTGAGTGGTACAGTCCGAATTGCAACTGGTCTCGCACCCGTTCCTGGATCACGTCATTCCAGTACTTATTACTAAAATCTTCTGTAAACCCCGCAAAATTATTAATACTGTCTTTGATTAACCGCCACCAAATTGCAGCCTCTCCTTCCAGATGTCTCGATATCCATGCGATGTTGTTGATGTCGTGATAATGTTCGTGGTATATCTCAGTTAGTTCCTTGATGAATTCCATCGGGAAATCGCTGGATACATTAAACTTGACTTCCTTAATCTGCTCATTGACAACGCTTCGGGTGACGGGTGACGCGTTTATCAATGCCATCTTCATCCGCACGTCGCTTTGTAATTGCTGCAGCTTGAGGTTCGTTTCGCCCGAATGGTTATCCATTTTGCTCTCTAATTATTTTAATTTATCTGCCCTTATTTTGTGAGCAACAATACCTTTGCACAACGTTTATTGATCGCTATTACTTTTTTGTTTATAATTTTAATGTCACTACTATGCTTATCGTCTATTTCCTTCAATAAATTTTCATTATCACGAAACTTATCATTAATTTCATTTTTAATATTACTAATCTCTTCATCTATCATAGTTTTGGTGTCTATTTTAAATTGTTGCAAAATTTCATTATTTTCCTTTTTGAATTCACTGAGTTGTGTGGCTATTTCTTCTCTTATGACCTGGTATTGTTGTGTAATCTGTTCTAATAATTGTTTTGTGTGTTGTGATTGTTCTAACTTCTGTTCACGCATTTGTTTCTGTAATAGTTCTGTTTGCTGCGTCATTTGTTGTAATAATTGTTGTAGTAAAGCGTACATATTCGGTTCTTTAGGTTTTTCTGTTGTTGCTGTTTGTGTTAATCTCGGTCCACCCTCGTGTTGTACTTATTGTGTTATGTGTGGTGTTTCTACATCTTCGTGGTCCTGTCCCCGCGTCCTTGACTCTTGATCGTCCACAGTTAGTTGGGCGAGTGTATGTTGATCCCCTAATTGGTTGTTAATATCTAACTCCCCTTCGTAACTCTGAGTTGTCCCTGTTTCTGTATTCATTTTGTTGTTTATTTTGTTTGTGTTTTTCTGTATGTATTTCGTTTGCCTACTTTTTCTTCATGTGATCATACAAAATTATTCTTATTCTCTACGTTTCTTATTCTACTTTTCTTATACTCTATTCGCAATTCAATTGTCTGTTTAGCTTACAAATTAAACCTTGCAATAGGCTCCAAATACTACCTAGTGTAGGATTTGGAGTTTATAAGCTCCACGGTTATGGGCGCCACATACCACCCTCGCAGTTTAGAGCTAGAAAAGATATGTGTAATTTACTAATACTAAACTCTTAACTCTGCTTGATGGCGACTCTTAAAATTATCTCAGGTTATCCAAGACATTATTATTAACACAATTAACTTGAATGACTGCTAATTTTAATGAACATCTTCATTAACATATTACAAGTTGCATACAATCTTAATGATTAACAATTATTGAGATTATACTTCTCATCAATTATCATTGAAAGTAGGTTCATAGACCAATTGAATTGCCAATAGTAATAGAGTTACAAACAGACATGAATTAATCCGAGTTTAATGTTCAATTTGGTTTACTTGTTAATTTGAATTCCTTTTGGTTGGTGTATCCTTCCCTCGAAGTCTGCGATCTTGGAGATTGCGTTGTCGGCGATTGGAATGATCCTGTTGTTGACACTCTATGACACTAACACTTGATTACTTCGGTTTCACTTTAATTACCACTGTTCACACCTACTCACTGATTCAGCATGTAACTAGTGTATACTAATGAATTTTGACACCTTAGTAACTATGTTATAAAACTGAGTGCTCGCAATACCAATAATTCATCCCGAATACACTCCCACGTTCCGTAACTTCCGAATGCACGCGTTCGATTATCGATATTATGAAGTTCGGTAATTATCACCAAGTTATATTATATTCATTCTAACAAATTACTTTGATTTGGTACGCTTCGTTTACTGTAATACCGGATTTAATATTATTAAACGCACGACACGAATATTGTACTTATTACTTATCGCAAGTTTTAGTTATGAAATCGCAATGCGCGATAACGAGTCTGATAGTTGCAGTGTTCGCCGTAGACTGCCTGACAAATTCCCAACTACATTTTTTATACTCCCTCAAACGTTACCCATACTCAATATTTACAAATCGCGTTCCCATTGGTTTCAAGTACCGCGATATTTGATTTCCTCCAACCCAACTAGCTAATTTCACCCGCTTAAAAGTGACGTTTTCTCCCATTCGTCAAAAAACAGCGCGTAGCAAGCTTTTACCGCGAAAGTGAACATGACGCTACTTCAAGTTCTCTCTCACTCCCTCTCTGTCTAAATTCTAACGGTACGGTATTGTCTGAGCACTCAATTTTCCCTCGATTTCACTTAACTTTATGGCTTTTTTTAATACAATACATTTTATGATTTTACACCCTGTACGTGACTTGCTGTATAGCTCTCGCAGCGCCAGACTGTCGCTTCGCCTAGGGTGTGTGTGCTTTGAAAAAACACCGCTAAGCCGGTTTCTAACCGTACATCAAGTCACATTACTTGCATTTCTTATTCTAATATACATTTAATAATCATGTTTCTATATAAAATCAGCGTAAAATTGGGTAGCATTCAATTTTTACGTTATATCGTTCCCCAATAGGGTCGTAAAAAGTTGTTGCTATAAAATTGATGACGATTCTATTGCTGCGTCCTTCAAATGGATTTATTTCATTTATTTAACCCCTTTACAATGTTTTTTTTTATTTCAAAATTCTTACACCTATTACATATATTATATTAATTATATATCTACAAATGAATTTTAATTGCTTATATTACAGTACATTTAGTAAATTTTTTTTTTATTACTCCATTCTCCACCCTTTACCTCTATCAGCTGTTGACATTGGCATTAGGCCACAGTTTGTTTACAAACAGAACCCTAAACTGGTTTTTGCTACCTGCTTGTCAAAACTACAGACCGCATCGGTTCCCGCGTCCCGCTATTCATGCCCTAGTTACAAACAACTACTTTCCCTTAACCATTACATAACTTCCTATACCCATAATCTATTTAAAAGCGTATTCTACATGTACAATACAATGTTTAATTATTTATCCTCTCGATATTTTGCCAATTAAATCTTATTACAATTTTACTTATACATTATTACACATACATATGTAAAAGTGGTGTTCTTACAATCTGTTTATTTATTATTTTGTTGTTTTTTGAGTGTAGTGCGTGTTAAATTTCATGATTTTTATGCTTCGTTGGTTCAACCTTACTACCTGCATTACTGGTTGATGGGACACTGTTGGTCTTCCCCCTAAACTGGCTCTTCCATTTAGTCGGCTTATTATAATGCGTTCTCTCCTCAGTAAATCCGTCTCGCTCGCTCACTTTCCCCCTCTCTTCTCCGTTGTTTTTACAATAGTTTCTTTCGAACCGACCGTCAGCTGGTCTCTGGTTCATTGACCTACTGCCGTTTCGTAAGTGGTTGAACTCCAGCAACACTTGTTCAAACTCCGTAATCGTATTAACCCCACGAGTGATAATGGCTACCTCAATCTCATGCGGGTAATGTCTTGCCAATTTCCTGATTAAATGTCTATCTGAGATAGGCGGAATCAACTGCCTATTCTCCAACAATTTTCTCTCTAAGTATTGGATTGTAGACATCCCGGTTTCTGAGTGGTACAGTCCGAATTGCAACTGGTCTCGCACCCGTTCCTGGATCACGTCATTCCAGTACTTATTACTAAAATCTTCTGTAAACCCCGCAAAATTATTAATACTGTCTTTGATTAACCGCCACCAAATTGCAGCCTCTCCTTCCAGATGTCTCGATATCCATGCGATGTTGTTGATGTCGTGATAATGTTCGTGGTATATCTCAGTTAGTTCCTTGATGAATTCCATCGGGAAATCGCTGGATACATTAAACTTGACTTCCTTAATCTGCTCATTGACAACGCTTCGGGTGACGGGTGACGCGTTTATCAATGCCATCTTCATCCGCACGTCGCTTTGTAATTGCTGCAGCTTGAGGTTCGTTTCGCCCGAATGGTTATCCATTTTGCTCTTTAATTATTTTAATTTATCTGCCCTTATTTTGTGAGCAACAATACCTTTGCACAACGTTTATTGATCGCTATTACTTTTTTGTTTATAATTTTAATGTCACTACTATGCTTATCGTCTATTTCCTACAATAAATTTTCATTATCACTAAACTTATCATTAATTTCATTTTTAATATTACTAATCTCTTCATCTATCATAGTTTTGGTGTCTATTTTAAATTGTTGCAAAATTTCATTATTTTCCTTTTTGAATTCACTGAGTTGTGTGGCTATTTCTTCTCTTATGACCTGGTATTGTTGTGTAATCTGTTGTAATAATTGTTTTGTGTGTTGTGATTGTTCTAACTTCTGTTCACGCATTTGTTTCTGTAATAGTTCTGTTTGCTGCGTCATTTGTTGTGATAATTGTTGTAGTAAAGCGTACATATTCGGTTCTTTAGGTTTTTCTGTTGTTGCTGTTTGTGTTAATCTCGGTCCACCCTCGTGTTGTACTTATTGTGTTATGTGTGGTGTTTCTACATCTTCGTGGTCTTGTCCCCGCGTCCTTGACTCTTGATCGTCCACAGTTAGTTGGGCGAGTGTATGTTGATCCCCTAATTGGTTGTTAATATCTAACTCCCCTTCGTAACTCTGAGTTGTCCCTGTTTCTGTATTCATTTTGTTGTTTATTTTGTTTGTGTTTTTCTGTATGTATTTCGTTTGCCTACTTTTGCTTCATGTGATCATACAAAATTATTCTTATTCTCTACGTTTCTTATTCTACTTTTCTTATACTCTATTCGCAATTCAATTGTCTGTTTAGCTTACAAATTAAACCTTGCAATAGGCTCCAAATACTATCTAGTGTAGGATTTGGAGTTTATAAGCTCCACGGTTATGGGCGCCACATACCACCCTCGCAGTTTAGAGCTAGAAAAGATATGTGTAATTTACTAATACTAAACTCTTAACTCTGCTTGACGGCGACTCTTAAAATTATCTCAGGTTATCCAAGAAATTATTATTAACACAATTAACTTGAATGACTGCTAATTTTAATGAACATCTTCATTAACATATTACAAGTTGCATACAATCTTAATGATTAACAATTATTGAGATTATACTTCTCATCAATTATCATTGAAAGTAGGTTCATAGACCAATTGAATTGCCAATAGTAATAGAGTTACAAACAGACATGAATTAATCCGAGTTTAATGTTCAATTTGGTTTACTTGTTAATTTGAATTCCTTTTGGTTGGTGTATCCTTCCCTCGAAGTCTGCGATCTTGGAGATTGCGTTGTCGGCGATTCGAATGATCCTGTTGTTGACACTCTATGACACTAACACTTGATTACTTCGGTTTCACTTTAATTACCATTGTTCACACCTACTCACTGATTCAGCATGTAACTAGTGTATACTAATTAATTTTGACACCTTAGTAACTATGTTATAAAACTGAGTGCTCGCAATACCAATAATTCATCCCGAATACACTCCCACGTTCCGTAACTTCCGAATGCACGCGTTCGATTATCGATACTATGAAGTTCGGTAATTATCACCAAATTATATTATATTCATTCTAACAAATTACTTTGATTTGGTACGCTTCGTTTACTGTAAATACCGGATTTAATATTATTAAACGCACGACACGAATATTGTACTTATTACTTATCGCAAGTTTTAGTTATGAAATCGCAATGCGCGATAACGAGTCTGATAGTTGCAGTGTTCGCCGTAGACTGCCTGACAAATTCCCAACTACATTTTTTATACTCCCTCAAACGTTACCCATACTCAATATTTACAAATCGCGTTCCCATTGGTTTCAAGTACCGCGATATTTGATTTCCTCCAACCCAACTAGCTAATTTCACCCGCTTAAAAGTGACGTTTTCTCCCATTCGTCAAAAAACAGCGCGTAGCAAGCTTTTACCGCGAAAGTGAACATGACGCTACTTCAAGTTCTCTCTCACTCCCTCTCTGTCTAAATTCTAACGGTACGGTATTGTCTGAGCACTCAATTTTCCCTCGATTTCACTTAACTTTATGGCTTTTTTTAATACAATACATTTTATGATTTTACACCCTGTACGTGACTTGCTGTATAGCTCTCGCAGCGCCAGACTGTCGCTTCGCCTAGGGTGTGTGTGCTTTGAAAAAACACCGCTAAGCCGGTTTCTAACCGTACATCAAGTCACATTACTTGCATTTCTTATTCTAATATACATTTAATAATCATGTTTCTATATAAAATCAGCGTAAAATTGGGTAGCATTCAATTTTTACGTTATATCGTTCCCCAATAGGGTCGTAAAAAGTTGTTGCTATAAAATTGATGACGATTCTATTGCTGCGTCCTTCAAATGGATTTATTTCATTTATTTAACCCCTTTACAATGTTTTTTTTTATTTCAAAATTCTTACACCTATTACATATATTATATTAATTATATATCTACAAATGAATTTTAATTGCTTATATTACAGTACATTTAGTAAATTTTTTTTTTATTACTCCATTCTCCACCCTTTACCTCTATCAGCTGTTGACATTGGCATTAGGCCACAGTTTGTTTACAAACAGAACCCTAAACTGGTTTTTGCTACCTGCTTGTCAAAACTACAGACCGCATCGGTTCCCGCGTCCCGCTATTCATGCCCTAGTTACAAACAACTACTTTCCCTTAACCATTACATAACTTCCTATACCCATAATCTATTTAAAAGCGTATTCTACATGTACAATACAATGTTTAATTATTTATCCTCTCGATATTTTGCCAATTAAATCTTATTACAATTTTACTTATACATTATTACACATACATATGTAAAAGTGGTGTTCTTACAATCTGTTTATTTATTATTTTGTTGTTTTTTGAGTGTAGTGCGTGTTAAATTTCATGATTTTTATGCTTCGTTGGTTCAACCTTACTACCTGCATTACTGGTTGATGGGACACTGTTGGTCTTCCCCCTAAACTGGCTCTTCCATTTAGTCGGCTTATTATAATGCGTTCTCTCCTCAGTAAATCCGTCTCGCTCGCTCACTTTCCCCCTCTCTTCTCCGTTGTTTTTACAATAGTTTCTTTCGAACCGACCGTCAGCTGGTCTCTGGTTCATTGACCTACTGCCGTTTCGTAAGTGGTTGAACTCCAGCAACACTTGTTCAAACTCCGTAATCGTATTAACCCCACGAGTGATAATGGCTACCTCAATCTCATGCGGGTAATGTCTTGCCAATTTCCTGATTAAATGTCTATCTGAGATAGGCGGAATCAACTGCCTATTCTCCAACAATTTTCTCTCTAAGTATTGGATTGTAGACATCCCGGTTTCTGAGTGGTACAGTCCGAATTGCAACTGGTCTCGCACCCGTTCCTGGATCACGTCATTCCAGTACTTATTACTAAAATCTTCTGTAAACCCCGCAAAATTATTAATACTGTCTTTGATTAACCGCCACCAAATTGCAGCCTCTCCTTCCAGATGTCTCGATATCCATGCGATGTTGTTGATGTCGTGATAATGTTCGTGGTATATCTCAGTTAGTTCCTTGATGAATTCCATCGGGAAATCGCTGGATACATTAAACTTGACTTCCTTAATCTGCTCATTGACAACGCTTCGGGTGACGGGTGACGCGTTTATCAATGCCATCTTCATCCGCACGTCGCTTTGTAATTGCTGCAGCTTGAGGTTCGTTTCGCCCGAATGGTTATCCATTTTGCTCTTTAATTATTTTAATTTATCTGCCCTTATTTTGTGAGCAACAATACCTTTGCACAACGTTTATTGATCGCTATTACTTTTTTGTTTATAATTTTAATGTCACTACTATGCTTATCGTCTATTTCCTACAATAAATTTTCATTATCACTAAACTTATCATTAATTTCATTTTTAATATTACTAATCTCTTCATCTATCATAGTTTTGGTGTCTATTTTAAATTGTTGCAAAATTTCATTATTTTCCTTTTTGAATTCACTGAGTTGTGTGGCTATTTCTTCTCTTATGACCTGGTATTGTTGTGTAATCTGTTGTAATAATTGTTTTGTGTGTTGTGATTGTTCTAACTTCTGTTCACGCATTTGTTTCTGTAATAGTTCTGTTTGCTGCGTCATTTGTTGTGATAATTGTTGTAGTAAAGCGTACATATTCGGTTCTTTAGGTTTTTCTGTTGTTGCTGTTTGTGTTAATCTCGGTCCACCCTCGTGTTGTACTTATTGTGTTATGTGTGGTGTTTCTACATCTTCGTGGTCCTGTCCCCGCGTCCTTGACTCTTGATCGTCCACAGTTAGTTGGGCGAGTGTATGTTGATCCCCTAATTGGTTGTTAATATCTAACTCCCCTTCGTAACTCTGAGTTGTCCCTGTTTCTGTATTCATTTTGTTGTTTATTTTGTTTGTGTTTTTCTGTATGTATTTCGTTTGCCTACTTTTGCTTCATGTGATCATACAAAATTATTCTTATTCTCTACGTTTCTTATTCTACTTTTCTTATACTCTATTCGCAATTCAATTGTCTGTTTAGCTTACAAATTAAACCTTGCAATAGGCTCCAAATACTATCTAGTGTAGGATTTGGAGTTTATAAGCTCCACGGTTATGGGCGCCACATACCACCCTCGCAGTTTAGAGCTAGAAAAGATATGTGTAATTTACTAATACTAAACTCTTAACTCTGCTTGACGGCGACTCTTAAAATTATCTCAGGTTATCCAAGAAATTATTATTAACACAATTAACTTGAATGACTGCTAATTTTAATGAACATCTTCATTAACATATTACAAGTTGCATACAATCTTAATGATTAACAATTATTGAGATTATACTTCTCATCAATTATCATTGAAAGTAGGTTCATAGACCAATTGAATTGCCAATAGTAATAGAGTTACAAACAGACATGAATTAATCCGAGTTTAATGTTCAATTTGGTTTACTTGTTAATTTGAATTCCTTTTGGTTGGTGTATCCTTCCCTCGAAGTCTGCGTTCTTGGAGATTGCGTTGTCGGCGATTCGAATGATCCTGTTGTTGACACTCTATGACACTAACACTTGATTACTTCGGTTTCACTTTAATTACCACTGTTCACACCTACTCACTGATTCAGCATGTAACTAGTGTATACTAATGAATTTTGACACCTTAGTAACTATGTTATAAAACTGAGTGCTCGCAATACCAATAATTCATCCCGAATACACTCCCACGTTCCGTAACTTCCGAATGCACGCTTTCGATTATCGATACTATGAAGTTCGGTAATAATCACAAAGTTATATTATATTCATTCTAACAAATTACTTTGATTTGGTACGCTTCGTTTACTGTAATACCGGATTTAATATTATTAAACGCACCACACGAATATTGTACTTATTACTTATCGCAAATTTTAGTTATGAAATCGCAATGCGCGATAACGAGTCTGATAGTTGCAGTGTTCGCCGTAGACTGCCTGACAAATTCCCAACTACATTTTTTATACTCCCTCAAACGTTACCCATACTCAATATTTACAAATCGCGTTCCCATTGGTTTCAAGTACCGCGATATTTGATTTCCTCCAACCCAACTAGCTAATTTCACCCGCTTAAAAGTGACGTTTTCTCCCATTCGTCAAAAAACAGCGCGTAGCAAGCTTTTACCGCGAAAGTGAACATGACGCTACTTCAAGTTCTCTCTCACTCCCTCTCTGTCTAAATTCTAACGGTACGGTATTGTCTGAGCACTCAATTTTCCCTCGATTTCACTTAACTTTATGGCTTTTTTTAATACAATACATTTTATGATTTTACACCCTGTACGTGACTTGCTGTATAGCTCTCGCAGCGCCAGACTGTCGCTTCGCCTAGGGTGTGTGTGCTTTGAAAAAACACCGCTAAGCCGGTTTCTAACCGTACATCAAGTCACATTACTTGCATTTCTTATTCTAATATACATTTAATAATCATGTTTCTATATAAAATCAGCGTAAAATTGGGTAGCATTCAATTTTTACGTTATATCGTTCCCCAATAGGGTCGTAAAAAGTTGTTGCTATAAAATTGATGACGATTCTATTGCTGCGTCCTTCAAATGGATTTTATTTCATTTATTTAACCCCTTTACAATGTTTTCTTTATTTCAAAATTCTTACACCTATTACATATATTATATTAATTATATATCTACAAATGAATTTTAATTGCTTATACTACAGTACATTTAGTAAATTTTTTTTTATTACTCCATTCTCCACCCTTTACCTCTATCAGCTGTTGACATTGGCATTAGGCCACAGTTTGTTTACAAACAGAACCCTAAACTGGTTTTTGCTACCTGCTTGTCAAAACTACAGACCGCATCGGTTCCCGTGTCCCTCTATTCATGCCCTAGTTACAAACAACTACTTTCCCTTAACCATTACATAACTTCCTATACCCATAATCTATTTAAAAGCGTATTCTACATGTACAATACAATGTTTAATTATTTATCCTCCCGATATTTTGCCAATTAAATCTTATTACAATTTTACTTATACATTATTACACATACATATGTAAAAGTGGTGTTCTTACAATCTGTTTATTTATTATTTTGTTGTTTTTTGAGTGTAGTGCGTGTTAAATTTCATGATTTTTATGCTTCGTTGGTTCAACCTTACTACCTGCATTACTGGTTGATGGGACACTGTTGGTCTCCCCCCTAAACTGGCTCTTCCATTTAGTCGGCTTATTATAATGCGTTCTCTCCTCAGTAAATCCGTCTCGCTCGCTCACTTTCCCCCTCTCTTCTCCGTTGTTTTTACAATAGTTTCTTTCGAACCGACCGTCAGCTGGTCTCTGGTTCATTGACCTACTGCCGTTTCGTAAGTGGTTGAACTCCAGCAACACTTGTTCAAACTCCGTAATCGTATTAACCCCACGAGTGATAATGGCTACCTCAATCTCATGCGGGTAATGTCTTGCCAATTTCCTGATTAAATGTCTATCTGAGATAGGCGGAATCAACTGCCTATTCTCCAACAATTTTCTCTCTAAGTATTGGATTGTAGACATCCCGGTTTCTGAGTGGTACAGTCCGAATTGCAACTGGTCTCGCACCCGTTCCTGGATCACGTCATTCCAGTACTTATTACTAAAATCTTCTGTAAACCCCGCAAAATTATTAATACTGTCTTTGATTAACCGCCACCAAATTGCAGCCTCTCCTTCCAGATGTCTCGATATCCATGCGATGTTGTTGATGTCGTGATAATGTTCGTGGTATATCTCAGTTAGTTCCTTGATGAATTCCATCGGGAAATCGCTGGATACATTAAACTTGACTTCCTTAATCTGCTCATTGACAACGCTTCGGGTGACGGGTGACGCGTTTATCAATGCCATCTTCATCCGCACGTCGCTTTGTAATTGCTGCAGCTTGAGGTTCGTTTCGCCCGAATGGTTATCCATTTTGCTCTCTAATTATTTTAATTTATCTGCCCTTATTTTGTGAGCAACAATACCTTTGCACAACGTTTATTGATCGCTATTACTTTTTTGTTTATAATTTTAATGTCACTACTATGCTTATCGTCTATTTCCTTCAATAAATTTTCATTATCACTAAACTTATCATTAATTTCATTTTTAATATTACTAATCTCTTCATCTATCATAGTTTTGGTGTCTATTTTAAATTGTTGCAAAATTTCATAATTTTCCTTTTTGAATTCACTGAGTTGTGTGGCTATTTCTTCTCTTATGACCTGGTATTGTTGTGTAATCTGTTGTAATAATTGTTTTGTGTGTTGTGATTGTTCTAACTTCTGTTCACGCATTTGTTTCTGTAATAGTTCTGTTTGCTGCGTCATTTGTTGTGATAATTGTTGTAGTAAAGCGTACATATTCGGTTCTTTAGGTTTTTCTGTTGTTGCTGTTTGTGTTAATCTCGGTCCACCCTCGTGTTGTACTTATTGTGTTATGTGTGGTGTTTCTACATCTTCGTGGTCCTGTCCCCGCGTCCTTGACTCTTGATCGTCCACAGTTAGTTGGGCGAGTGTATGTTGATCCCCTAATTGGTTGTTAATATCTAACTCCCCTTCGTAACTCTGAGTTGTCCCTGTTTCTGTATTCATTTTGTTGTTTATTTTGTTTGTGTTTTTCTGTATGTATTTCGTTTGCCTACTTTTGCTTCATGTGATCATACAAAATTATTCTTATTCTCTACGTTTCTTATTCTACTTTTCTTATACTCTATTCGCAATTCAATTGTCTGTTTAGCTTACAAATTAAACCTTGCAATAGGCTCCAAATACTATCTAGTGTAGGATTTGGAGTTTATAAGCTCCACGGTTATGGGCGCCACATACCACCCTCGCAGTTTAGAGCTAGAAAAGATATGTGTAATTTACTAATACTAAACTCTTAACTCTGCGTGATGGCGACTCTTAAAATTATCTCAGGTTATCCAAGAAATTATTATTAACACAATTAACTTGAATGACTGCTAATTTTAATGAACATCTTCATTAACATATTACAAGTTGCATACAATCTTAATGATTAACAATTATTGAGATTATACTTCTCATCAATTATCATTGAAAGTAGGTTCATAGACGAATTGAATTGCCAATAGTAATAGAGTTACAAACAGACATGAATTAATCCGAGTTTAATGTTCAATTTGGTTTACTTGTTAAGTTGAATTCCTTTTGGTTGGTGTATCCTTCCCTCGAAGTCTGCGATCTTGGAGATTGCGTTGTCGGCGATTCGAATGATCCTGTTGTTGACACTCTATGACACTAACACTTGATTACTTCGGTTTCACTTTAATTACCACTGTTCACACCTACTCACTGATTCAGCATGTAACTAGTGTATACTAATTAATTTTGACACCTTAGTAACTATGTTATAAAACTGAGTGCTCGCAATACCAATAATTCATCCCGAATACACTCCCACGTTCCGTAACTTCCGAATGCACGCGTTCGATTATCGATACTATGAAGTTCGGTAATTATCACCAAATTATATTATATTCATTCTAACAAATTACTTCGATTTGGTACGCTTCGTTTACTGTAATACCGGATTTAATATTATTAAACGCACCACACGAATATTGTACTTATTACTTATCGCAAGTTTTAGTTATGAAATCGCAATGCGCGATAACGAGTCTGATAGTTGCAGTGTTCGCCGTAGACTGCCTGACAAATTCCAAACTACATTTTTTATACTCCCTCAAACGTTACCCATACTCAATATTTACAAATCGCGTTCCCATTGGTTTCAAGTACCGCGATATTTGATTTCCTCCAACCCAACTAGCTAATTTCACCCGCTTAAAAGTGACGTTTTCTCCCATTCGTCAAAAAACAGCGCGTAGCAAGCTTTTACCGCGAAAGTGAACATGACGCTACTTCAAGTTCTCTCTCACTCCCTCTCTGTCTAAATTCTAACGGTACGGTATTGTCTGAGCACTCAATTTTCCCTCGATTTCACTTAACTTTATGGCTTTTTTTAATACAATACATTTTATGATTTTACACCCTGTACGTGACTTGCTGTATAGCTCTCGCAGCGCCAGACTGTCGCTTCGCCTAGGGTGTGTGTGCTTTGAAAAAACACCGCTAAGCCGGTTTCTAACCGTACATCAAGTCACATTACTTGCATTTCTTATTCTAATATACATTTAATAATCATGTTTCTATATAAAACCAGCGTAAATTGGGTAGCATTCAATTTTTACGTTATATCGTTCCCCAATAGGGTCGTAAAAAGTTGTTGCTATAAAATTGATGACGATTCTATTGCTGCGTCCTTCAAATGGATTTTATTTCATTTATTTAACCCCTTTACAATGTTTTTTTTTATTTCAAAATTCTTACACCTATTACATATATTATATTAATTATATATCTACAAATGAATTTTAATTGCTTATATTACAGTACATTTAGTAAATTTTTTTTTATTACTCCATTCTCCACCCTTTACCTCTATCAGCTGTTGACATTGGCATTAGGCCACAGTTTGTTTACAAACAGAACCCTAAACTGGTTTTTGCTACCTGCTTGTCAAAACTACAGACCCCATCG
The DNA here is from genome assembly GCA_034769895.1 of Magicicada septendecula. NCBI lineage: Eukaryota > Metazoa > Arthropoda > Insecta > Hemiptera > Cicadidae > Magicicada > Magicicada septendecula. The sequence goes on from CM068367.1 coordinate 1,157,128,839, forward strand.
GTTCCCGCGTCCCGCTATTCATGCCCTAGTTACAAACAACTACTTTCCCTTAACCATTACATAACTTCCTATACCCATAATCTATTTAAAAGCGTATTCTACATGTACATTACAATGTTTAATTATTTATCCTCTCGATATTTTGCCAATTAAATCTTATTACAATTTTACTTATACATTATTACACATACATATGTAAAAGTGGTGTTCTTACAATCTGTTTATTTATTATTTTGTTGTTTTTTGAGTGTAGTGCGTGTTAAATTTCATGATTTTTATGCTTCGTTGGTTCAACCTTACTACCTGCAATACTGGTTGATGGGACACTGTTGGTCTTCCCCTAAACTGGCTCTTCCATTTAGTCGGCTTATTATAATGCGTTCTCTCCTCAGTAAATCCGTCTCGCTCGCTCACTTTCCCCCTCTCTTCTCCGTTGTTTTTACAATAGTTTCTTTCGAACCGACCGTCAGCTGGTCTCTGGTTCATTGACCTACTGCCGTTTCGTAAGTGGTTGAACTCCAGCAACACTTGTTCAAACTCCGTAATCGTATTAACCCCACGAGTGATAATGGCTACCTCAATCTCATGCGGGTAATGTCTTGCCAATTTCCTGATTAAATGTCTATCTGAGATAGGCGGAATCAACTGCCTATTCTCCAACAATTTTCTCTCTAAGTATTGGATTGTAGACATCCCGGTTTCTGAGTGGTACAGTCCGAATTTACAACTGGTCTCGCACCCGTTCCTGGATCACGTCATTCCAGTACTTATTACTAAAATCTTCTGTAAACCCCGCAAAATTATTAATACTGTCTTTGATTAACCGCCACCAAATTGCAGCCTCTCCTTCCAGATGTCTCGATATCCATGCGATGTTGTTGATGTCGTGATAATGTTCGTGGTATATCTCAGTTAGTTCCTTGATGAATTCCATCGGGAAATCGCTGGATACATTAAACTTGACTTCCTTAATCTGCTCATTGACAACGCTTCGGGTGACGGGTGACGCGTTTATCAATGCCATCTTCATCCGCACGTCGCTTTGTAATTGCTGCAGCTTGATGTTCGTTTCGCCCGAATGGTTATCCATTTTGCTCTCTAATTATTTTAATTTATCTGCCCTTATTTTGTGAGCAACAATACCTTTGCACAACGTTTATTGATCGCTATTACTTTTTTGTTTATAATTTTAATGTCACTACTATGCTTATCGTCTATTTCCTTCAATAAATTTTCATTATCACTAAACTTATCATTAATTTCATTTTTAATATTACTAATCTCTTCATCTATCATAGTTTTGGTGTCTATTTAAAATTGTTGAAAAATTTCATTATTTTCCTTTTTGAATTCACTGAGTTGTGTGGCTATTTCTTCTCTTATGACCTGGTATTGTTGTGTAATCTGTTGTAATAATTGTTTTGTGTGTTGTGATTGTTCTAACTTCTGTTCACGCATTTGTTTCTGTAATAGTTCTGTTTGCTGCGTCATTTGTTGTGATAATTGTTGTAGTAATGCGTACATATTCGGTTCTTTAGGTGTTTCTGTTGTTGCTGTTTGTGTTAATCTCGGTCCACCCTCGTGTTGTACTTATTGTGTTATGTGTGGTGTTTCTACATCTTCGTGGTCCTGTCCCCGCGTCCTTGACTCTTGATCGTCCACAGTTAGTTGGGCGAGTGTATGTTGATCCCCTAATTGGTTGTTAATATCTAACTCCCCTTCGTAACTCTGAGTTGTCCCTGTTTCTGTATTCATTTTGTTGTTTATTTTGTTTGTGTTTTTCTGTATGTATTTCGTTTGCCTACTTTTGCTTCATGTGATCATACAAAATTATTCTTATTCTCTACGTTTCTTATTCTACTTTTCTTATACTCTATTCGCAATTCAATTGTCTGTTTAGCTTACAAATTAAACCTTGCAATAGGCTCCAAATACTACCTAGTGTAGGATTTGGAGTTTATAAGCTCCACGGTTATGGGCGCCACATACCACCCTCGCAGTTTAGAGCTAGAAAAGATATGTGTAATTTACTAATACTAAACTCTTAACTCTGCTTGATGGCGACTCTTAAAATTATCTCAGGTTATCCAAGAAATTATTATTAACACAATTAACTTGAATGACTGCTAATTTTAACATCTTCATTAACATATTACAAGTTGCATACAATCTTAATGATTAACAATTATTGAGATTATACTTCTCATCAATTATCATTGAAAGTAGGTTCATAGACCAATTGAATTGCCAATAGTAATAGAGTTACAAACAGACATGAATTAATCCGAGTTTAATGTTCAATTTGGTTTACTTGTTAAGTTGAATTCCTTTTGGTTGGTGTATCCTTCCCTCGAAGTCTGCGATCTTGGAGATTGCGTTGTCGGCGATTCGAATGATCCTGTTGTTGACACTCTATGACACTAACACTTGATTACTTCGGTTTCACTTTAATTACCACTTTTCACACCTACTCACTGATTCAGCATGTAACTAGTGTATACTAATGAATTTTGACACCTTAGTAACTATGTTATAAAACTGAGTGCTCGCAATACCAATAATTCATCCCGAATACACTCCCACGTTCCGTAACTTCCGAATGCACGCGTTCGATTATCGATGTTATGAAGTTCGGTAATTATCACCAAGTTATATTATATTCATTCTAACAAATTACTTTGATTTGGTACGCTTCGTTTACTGTAATACCGGATTTAATATTATTAAACGCACGACACGAATATTGTACTTATTACTTATCGCAAGTTTTAGTTATGAAATCGCAATGCGCGATAACGAGTCTGATAGTTGCAGTGTTCGCCGTAGACTGCCTGACAAATTCCCAACTACATTTTTTATACTCCCTCAAACGTTACCCATACTCTATATTTACAAATCGCGTTCCCATTGGTTTCAAGTACCGCGATATTTGATTTCCTCCAACCCAACTAGCTAATTTCACCCGCTTAAAAGTGACGTTTTCTCCCATTCGTCAAAAAACAGCGCGTAGCAAGCTTTTACCGCGAAAGTGAACATGACGCTACTTCAAGTTCTCTCTCACTCCCTCTCTGTCTAAATTCTAACGGTACGGTATTGTCTGAGCACTCAATTTTCCCTCGATTTCACTTAACTTTATGGCTTTTTTTAATACAATACATTTTATGATTTTACACCCTGTACGTGACTTGCTGTATAGCTCTCGCAGCGCCAGACTGTCGCTTCGCCTAGGGTGTGTGTGCTTTGAAAAAACACCGCTAAGCCGGTTTCTAACCGTACATCAAGTCACATTACTTGCATTTCTTATTCTAATATACATTTAATAATCATGTTTCTATATAAAACCAGCGTAAAATTGGGTAGCATTCAATTTTTACGTTATATCGTTCCCTAATAGAGTCGTAAATGTTGTTGCTATAAAATTGATGACGATTCTATTGCTGCGTCCTTCAAATGGATTTTATTTCATTTATTTAACCCCTTTACAATGTTTTTTTTTTATTTCAAAAGTCTTACACCTAATACATATATTATATTAATTATATATCTACAAATGAATTTTAATTGCTTATACTACAGTACATTTAGTAAATTTTTTTTTTATTACTCCATTCTCCACCCTTTACCTCTATCAGCTGTTGACATTGGCATTAGGCCACAGTTTGTTTACAAACAGAACCCTAAACTGGTTTTTGCTACCTGCTTGTCAAAACTACAGACCGCATCGGTTCCCGTGTCCCTCTATTCATGCCCTAGTTACAAACAACTACTTTCCCTTAACCATTACATAACTTCCTATACCCATAATCTATTTAAAAGCGTATTCTACATGTACAATACAATGTTTAATTATTTATCCTCTCGATATTTTGCCAATTAAATCTTATTACAATTTTACTTATACATTATTACACATACATATGTAAAAGTGGTGTTCTTACAATCTGTTTATTTATTATTTTGTTGTTTTTTGAGTGTAGTGCGTGTTAAATTTCATGATTTTTATGCTTCGTTGGTTCAACCTTACTACCTGCATTACTGGTTGATGGGACACTGTTGGTCTTCCCCCTAAACTGGCTCTTCCATTTAGTCGGCTTATTATAATGCGTTCTCTCCTCAGTAGATCCGTCTCGCTCGCTCACTTTCCCCCTCTCTTCTCCGTTGTTTTTACAATAGTTTCTTACGAACCGACCGTCAGCTGGTCTCTGGTTCATTGACCTACTGCCGTTTCGTAAGTGGTTGAACTCCAGCAACACTTGTTCAAACTCCGTAATCGTATTAACCCCACGAGTGATAATGGCTACCTCAATCTCATGCGGGTAATGTCTTGCCAATTTCCTGATTAAATGTCTATCTGAGATAGGCGGAATCAACTGCCTATTCTCTAACAATTTTCTCTCTAAGTATTGGATTGTAGACATCCCGGTTTCTGAGTGGTACAGTCCGAATTCCAACTGGTCTCGCACCCGTTCCTGGATCACGTCATTCCAGTACTTATTACTAAAATCTTCTGTAAACCCCGCAAAATTATTAATACTGTCTTTGATTAACCGCCACCAAATTGCAGCCTCTCCTTCCAGATGTCTCGATATCCATGCGATGTTGTTGATGTCGTGATAATGTTCGTGGTATATCTCAGTTAGTTCCTTGATGAATTCCATCGGGAAATCGCTGGATACATTAAACTTGACTTCCTTAATCTGCTCATTGACAACGCTTCGGGTGACGGGTGACGCGTTTATCAATGCCATCTTCATCCGCACGTCGCTTTGTAATTGCTGCAGCTTGAGGTTCGTTTCGCCCGAATGGTTATCCATTTTGCTCTCTAATTATTTTAATTTATCTGCCCTTATTTTGTGAGCAACAATACCTTTGCACAACGTTTATTGATCGCTATTACTTTTTTGTTTATAATTTTAATGTCACTACTATGCTTATCGCCTATTTCCTTCAATAAATTTTCATTATCACTAAACTTATCATTAATTTCATTTTTAATAGTACTAATCTCTTCATCTATCATAGTTTTGGTGTCTATTTTAAATTGTTGCAAAATTTCATTATTTTCCTTTTTGAATTCACTGAGTTGTGTGGCTATTTCTTCTCTTATGACCTGGTATTGTTGTGTAATCTGTTGTAATAATTGTTTTGTGTGTTGTGATTGTTCTAACTTCTGTTCACGCATTTGTTTCTGTAATAGTTCTGTTTGCTGCGTCATTTGTTGTGATAATTGTTGTAGCAATGCGTACATATTCGGTTCTTTAGGTGTTTCTGTTGTTGGTGTTTGTGTTAATCTCGGTCCACCCTCGTGTTGTACTTATTGTGTTATGTGTGGTGTTTCTACATCTTCGTGGTCCTGTCCCCGCGTCCTTGACTCTTGATCGTCCACAGTTAGTTGGGCGAGTGTATGTTGATCCCCTAATTGGTTGTTAATATCTAACTCCCCTTCGTAACTCTGAGTTGTCCCTGTTTCTGTATTCATTTTGTTGTTTATTTTGTTTGTGTTGTTCTGTATGTATTTCGTTTGCCTACTTTTGCTTCATGTGATCATACAAAATTATTCTTATTCTCTACGTTTCTTATTCTACTTTTCTTATACTCTATTCGCAATTCAATTGTCTGTTTAGCTTACAAATTAAACATTGCAATAGGCTCCAAATACTACCTAGTGTAGGATTTGGTCTTTATAAGCTCCACGGTTATGGGCGCCACATACCACCCTCGCAGTTTAGAGCTAGAAAAGATATGTGTAATTTACTAATACTAAACTCTTAACTCTGCTTGATGGCGACTCTTAAAATTATCTCAGTTTATCCAAGAAATTATTATTAACACAATTATCTTGAATGACTGCTAATTTTAATGAACATCTTCATTAACATATTACAAGTTGCATACAATCTTAATGATTAACAATTATTGAGATTATACTTCTCATCAATTATCATTGAAAGTAGGTTCATAGACCAATTGAATTGCCAATAATAATAGAGTTACAAAAAGACATGAATTAATCCGAGTTTAATGTTCAATTTGGTTTACTTGTTAAGTTGAATTCCTTTTGGTTGGTGTATCCTTCCCTCGAAGTCTGCGATCTTGGAGATTGCGTTGTCGGCGTTTCGAAAGATCCTGTTGTTGACACTATGACACTAAAACTTTATTACTTCGGTTTCACTTTAATTACCACTGTTCACACCTACTCACTGATTCAGCATGTAACTAGTGTATACTAATGAATTTTGACACCTTAGTAACTATGTTATAAAACTGAGTGCTCGCAATACCAATAATTCATCCCGAATACACTCCCACGTTCCGTAACTTCCGAATGCACGCGTTCGATTATCGATGTTATGAAGTTCGGTAATTATCACCAAGTTATATTATATTCATTATAACAAATTACTTTGATTTGGTACGCTTGGTTTACTATAATACCGGATTTAATATTATTAAACGCACGACACGAATATTGTACTTATTACTTATCGCAAGTTTTAGTTATGAAATCTCAATGCGCGATAACGAGTCTGATAGTTGCAGTGTTCGCCGTAGACTGCCTGACAAATTCCCAACTACATTTTTTATACTCCCTCAAACGTTACCCATACTCAATATTTACAAATCGCGTTCCCATTGGTTTCAAGTACCGCGATATTTGATTTCCTCCAACCCAACTAGCTAATTTCACCCGCTTAAAAGCGACGTTTTCTCCCATTCGTCAAAAAACAGCGCGTAGCAAGCTTTTACCGCGAAAGTGAACATGACGCTACTTCAAGTTCTCTCTCACTCCCTCTCTGTCTAAATTCTAACGGTACGGTATTGTCTGAGCACTCAATTTTCCCTCGATTTCACTTAACTTTATGGCTTTTTTTAATACAATACATTTTATGATTTTACATCCTGTACGTGACTTGCTGTATAGCTCTCGCAGCGCCAGACTGTCGCTTCGCCTAGGGTGTGTGTGCTTTGAAAAAACACCGCTAAGCCGGTTTCTAACCGTACATCAAGTCACATTACTTGCATTTCTTATTCTAATATACATTTAATAATCATGTTTCTATATAAAACCAGCGTAAAATTGGGTAGCATTCAATTTTTACGTTATATCGTTCCCCAATAGAGTCGTAAAAAGTTGTTGCTATAAAATTGATGACGATTCTATTGCTGCGTCCTTCAAATGGATTTTATTACATTTATTTAACCCCTTTACAATGTTTTTTTTTATTTCAAAAGTCTTACACCTATTACATATATTATATTAATTATATATCTACAAATGAATTTATTTGCTTATACTACAGTACATTTAGTAAATTTTTTTTTTATTACTCCATTCTCCACCCTTTACCTCTATCAGCTGTTGACATTGGCATTAGGCCACAGTTTGTTTACAAACAGAACCCTAATTTTTTTTTGCTACCTGCTTGTCAAAACTACAGACCGCATCGGTTCCCGCGTCCCGCTATTCATGCCCTAGTTACAAACAACTACTTTCCCTTTTAATTACCATTACTACAAATTAAACTTTCACTTTAATTACCACCACTGTTCACACCTACTCACTGATTCAGCATGTAACTAGTGTATACTAATTAATTTTGACACCTTCGTAACTATGGTGACGCTTTCTCCCATTCGTCAAAAAACAGCGCGTAGCAAGCTTTTACCGCGAAAGTGACATGACGCTACTTCGAGTTCTCTCTCACTCCCTCTCTGTCTAAATTCTAACGGTACGGTATTGTCTGAGCACTCAATTTTCCCTCGATTTCACTTAACTTTATGGCTTTTTTTAATACAATACATTTTATGATTTTACACCCTGTACGTGACTTGCTGTATAGCTCTCGCAGCGCCAGACTGCCGTTTCGCCTATGGTGTGTGTGCTTTGAAAAAACACCGCTAAGCCGGTTTCTAACCGTACATCAAGTCACATTACTTGCATTTCTTATTCTAATATACATTTAATAGTCATGTTTCTATATAAAACCAGCGTAAAATTGGGTAGCATTCAATTTTTACGTTATATCGTTCCCCAATAGGGTCGTAAAAAGTTGTTGCTATAAAATTGATGACGATTCTATTGCTGCGTCCTTCAAATGGATTTTATTTCATTTATTTAACCCCTTTACAATGTTTTTTTTTATTTCAAAATTCTTACACCTATTACATATATTATATTAATTATATATCTACAAATGAATTTTAATTGCTTATATTACAGTACATTTAGTAAATTTTTTTTTATTACTCCATTCTCCACCCTTTACCTCTATCAGCTGTTGACATTGGCATTAGGCCACAGTTTGTTTACAAACAGAACCCTAAACTGGTTTTTGCTACCTGCTTGTCAAAACTACAGACCCCATCGGTTCCCGCGTCCCGCTATTCATGCCCTAGTTACAAACAACTACTTTCCCTTAACCATTACATAACTTCCTATACCCATAATCTATTTAAAAGCGTATTCTACATGTACATTACAATGTTTAATTATTTATCCTCTCGATATTTTGCCAATTAAATCTTATTACAATTTTACTTATACATTATTACACATACATATGTAAAAGTGGTGTTCTTACAATCTGTTTATTTATTATTTTGTTGTTTTTTGAGTGTAGTGCGTGTTAAATTTCATGATTTTTATGCTTCGTTGGTTCAACCTTACTACCTGCAATACTGGTTGATGGGACACTGTTGGTCTTCCCCTAAACTGGCTCTTCCATTTAGTCGGCTTATTATAATGCGTTCTCTCCTCAGTAAATCCGTCTCGCTCGCTCACTTTCCCCCTCTCTTCTCCGTTGTTTTTACAATAGTTTCTTTCGAACCGACCGTCAGCTGGTCTCTGGTTCATTGACCTACTGCCGTTTCGTAAGTGGTTGAACTCCAGCAACACTTGTTCAAACTCCGTAATCGTATTAACCCCACGAGTGATAATGGCTACCTCAATCTCATGCGGGTAATGTCTTGCCAATTTCCTGATTAAATGTCTATCTGAGATAGGCGGAATCAACTGCCTATTCTCCAACAATTTTCTCTCTAAGTATTGGATTGTAGACATCCCGGTTTCTGAGTGGTACAGTCCGAATTTACAACTGGTCTCGCACCCGTTCCTGGATCACGTCATTCCAGTACTTATTACTAAAATCTTCTGTAAACCCCGCAAAATTATTAATACTGTCTTTGATTAACCGCCACCAAATTGCAGCCTCTCCTTCCAGATGTCTCGATATCCATGCGATGTTGTTGATGTCGTGATAATGTTCGTGGTATATCTCAGTTAGTTCCTTGATGAATTCCATCGGGAAATCGCTGGATACATTAAACTTGACTTCCTTAATCTGCTCATTGACAACGCTTCGGGTGACGGGTGACGCGTTTATCAATGCCATCTTCATCCGCACGTCGCTTTGTAATTGCTGCAGCTTGATGTTCGTTTCGCCCGAATGGTTATCCATTTTGCTCTCTAATTATTTTAATTTATCTGCCCTTATTTTGTGAGCAACAATACCTTTGCACAACGTTTATTGATCGCTATTACTTTTTTGTTTATAATTTTAATGTCACTACTATGCTTATCGTCTATTTCCTTCAATAAATTTTCATTATCACTAAACTTATCATTAATTTCATTTTTAATATTACTAATCTCTTCATCTATCATAGTTTTGGTGTCTATTTAAAATTGTTGAAAAATTTCATTATTTTCCTTTTTGAATTCACTGAGTTGTGTGGCTATTTCTTCTCTTATGACCTGGTATTGTTGTGTAATCTGTTGTAATAATTGTTTTGTGTGTTGTGATTGTTCTAACTTCTGTTCACGCATTTGTTTCTGTAATAGTTCTGTTTGCTGCGTCATTTGTTGTGATAATTGTTGTAGTAATGCGTACATATTCGGTTCTTTAGGTGTTTCTGTTGTTGCTGTTTGTGTTAATCTCGGTCCACCCTCGTGTTGTACTTATTGTGTTATGTGTGGTGTTTCTACATCTTCGTGGTCCTGTCCCCGCGTCCTTGACTCTTGATCGTCCACAGTTAGTTGGGCGAGTGTATGTTGATCCCCTAATTGGTTGTTAATATCTAACTCCCCTTCGTAACTCTGAGTTGTCCCTGTTTCTGTATTCATTTTGTTGTTTATTTTGTTTGTGTTTTTCTGTATGTATTTCGTTTGCCTACTTTTGCTTCATGTGATCATACAAAATTATTCTTATTCTCTACGTTTCTTATTCTACTTTTCTTATACTCTATTCGCAATTCAATTGTCTGTTTAGCTTACAAATTAAACCTTGCAATAGGCTCCAAATACTACCTAGTGTAGGATTTGGAGTTTATAAGCTCCACGGTTATGGGCGCCACATACCACCCTCGCAGTTTAGAGCTAGAAAAGATATGTGTAATTTACTAATACTAAACTCTTAACTCTGCTTGATGGCGACTCTTAAAATTATCTCAGGTTATCCAAGAAATTATTATTAACACAATTAACTTGAATGACTGCTAATTTTAACATCTTCATTAACATATTACAAGTTGCATACAATCTTAATGATTAACAATTATTGAGATTATACTTCTCATCAATTATCATTGAAAGTAGGTTCATAGACCAATTGAATTGCCAATAGTAATAGAGTTACAAACAGACATGAATTAATCCGAGTTTAATGTTCAATTTGGTTTACTTGTTAAGTTGAATTCCTTTTGGTTGGTGTATCCTTCCCTCGAAGTCTGCGATCTTGGAGATTGCGTTGTCGGCGATTCGAATGATCCTGTTGTTGACACTCTATGACACTAACACTTGATTACTTCGGTTTCACTTTAATTACCACTTTTCACACCTACTCACTGATTCAGCATGTAACTAGTGTATACTAATGAATTTTGACACCTTAGTAACTATGTTATAAAACTGAGTGCTCGCAATACCAATAATTCATCCCGAATACACTCCCACGTTCCGTAACTTCCGAATGCACGCGTTCGATTATCGATGTTATGAAGTTCGGTAATTATCACCAAGTTATATTATATTCATTCTAACAAATTACTTTGATTTGGTACGCTTCGTTTACTGTAATACCGGATTTAATATTATTAAACGCACGACACGAATATTGTACTTATTACTTATCGCAAGTTTTAGTTATGAAATCGCAATGCGCGATAACGAGTCTGATAGTTGCAGTGTTCGCCGTAGACTGCCTGACAAATTCCCAACTACATTTTTTATACTCCCTCAAACGTTACCCATACTCTATATTTACAAATCGCGTTCCCATTGGTTTCAAGTACCGCGATATTTGATTTCCTCCAACCCAACTAGCTAATTTCACCCGCTTAAAAGTGACGTTTTCTCCCATTCGTCAAAAAACAGCGCGTAGCAAGCTTTTACCGCGAAAGTGAACATGACGCTACTTCAAGTTCTCTCTCACTCCCTCTCTGTCTAAATTCTAACGGTACGGTATTGTCTGAGCACTCAATTTTCCCTCGATTTCACTTAACTTTATGGCTTTTTTTAATACAATACATTTTATGATTTTACACCCTGTACGTGACTTGCTGTATAGCTCTCGCAGCGCCAGACTGTCGCTTCGCCTAGGGTGTGTGTGCTTTGAAAAAACACCGCTAAGCCGGTTTCTAACCGTACATCAAGTCACATTACTTGCATTTCTTATTCTAATATACATTTAATAATCATGTTTCTATATAAAACCAGCGTAAAATTGGGTAGCATTCAATTTTTACGTTATATCGTTCCCTAATAGAGTCGTAAATGTTGTTGCTATAAAATTGATGACGATTCTATTGCTGCGTCCTTCAAATGGATTTTATTTCATTTATTTAACCCCTTTACAATGTTTTTTTTTTATTTCAAAAGTCTTACACCTAATACATATATTATATTAATTATATATCTACAAATGAATTTTAATTGCTTATACTACAGTACATTTAGTAAATTTTTTTTTTATTACTCCATTCTCCACCCTTTACCTCTATCAGCTGTTGACATTGGCATTAGGCCACAGTTTGTTTACAAACAGAACCCTAAACTGGTTTTTGCTACCTGCTTGTCAAAACTACAGACCGCATCGGTTCCCGTGTCCCTCTATTCATGCCCTAGTTACAAACAACTACTTTCCCTTAACCATTACATAACTTCCTATACCCATAATCTATTTAAAAGCGTATTCTACATGTACAATACAATGTTTAATTATTTATCCTCTCGATATTTTGCCAATTAAATCTTATTACAATTTTACTTATACATTATTACACATACATATGTAAAAGTGGTGTTCTTACAATCTGTTTATTTATTATTTTGTTGTTTTTTGAGTGTAGTGCGTGTTAAATTTCATGATTTTTATGCTTCGTTGGTTCAACCTTACTACCTGCATTACTGGTTGATGGGACACTGTTGGTCTTCCCCCTAAACTGGCTCTTCCATTTAGTCGGCTTATTATAATGCGTTCTCTCCTCAGTAGATCCGTCTCGCTCGCTCACTTTCCCCCTCTCTTCTCCGTTGTTTTTACAATAGTTTCTTACGAACCGACCGTCAGCTGGTCTCTGGTTCATTGACCTACTGCCGTTTCGTAAGTGGTTGAACTCCAGCAACACTTGTTCAAACTCCGTAATCGTATTAACCCCACGAGTGATAATGGCTACCTCAATCTCATGCGGGTAATGTCTTGCCAATTTCCTGATTAAATGTCTATCTGAGATAGGCGGAATCAACTGCCTATTCTCTAACAATTTTCTCTCTAAGTATTGGATTGTAGACATCCCGGTTTCTGAGTGGTACAGTCCGAATTCCAACTGGTCTCGCACCCGTTCCTGGATCACGTCATTCCAGTACTTATTACTAAAATCTTCTGTAAACCCCGCAAAATTATTAATACTGTCTTTGATTAACCGCCACCAAATTGCAGCCTCTCCTTCCAGATGTCTCGATATCCATGCGATGTTGTTGATGTCGTGATAATGTTCGTGGTATATCTCAGTTAGTTCCTTGATGAATTCCATCGGGAAATCGCTGGATACATTAAACTTGACTTCCTTAATCTGCTCATTGACAACGCTTCGGGTGACGGGTGACGCGTTTATCAATGCCATCTTCATCCGCACGTCGCTTTGTAATTGCTGCAGCTTGAGGTTCGTTTCGCCCGAATGGTTATCCATTTTGCTCTCTAATTATTTTAATTTATCTGCCCTTATTTTGTGAGCAACAATACCTTTGCACAACGTTTATTGATCGCTATTACTTTTTTGTTTATAATTTTAATGTCACTACTATGCTTATCGCCTATTTCCTTCAATAAATTTTCATTATCACTAAACTTATCATTAATTTCATTTTTAATAGTACTAATCTCTTCATCTATCATAGTTTTGGTGTCTATTTTAAATTGTTGCAAAATTTCATTATTTTCCTTTTTGAATTCACTGAGTTGTGTGGCTATTTCTTCTCTTATGACCTGGTATTGTTGTGTAATCTGTTGTAATAATTGTTTTGTGTGTTGTGATTGTTCTAACTTCTGTTCACGCATTTGTTTCTGTAATAGTTCTGTTTGCTGCGTCATTTGTTGTGATAATTGTTGTAGCAATGCGTACATATTCGGTTCTTTAGGTGTTTCTGTTGTTGGTGTTTGTGTTAATCTCGGTCCACCCTCGTGTTGTACTTATTGTGTTATGTGTGGTGTTTCTACATCTTCGTGGTCCTGTCCCCGCGTCCTTGACTCTTGATCGTCCACAGTTAGTTGGGCGAGTGTATGTTGATCCCCTAATTGGTTGTTAATATCTAACTCCCCTTCGTAACTCTGAGTTGTCCCTGTTTCTGTATTCATTTTGTTGTTTATTTTGTTTGTGTTGTTCTGTATGTATTTCGTTTGCCTACTTTTGCTTCATGTGATCATACAAAATTATTCTTATTCTCTACGTTTCTTATTCTACTTTTCTTATACTCTATTCGCAATTCAATTGTCTGTTTAGCTTACAAATTAAACATTGCAATAGGCTCCAAATACTACCTAGTGTAGGATTTGGTCTTTATAAGCTCCACGGTTATGGGCGCCACATACCACCCTCGCAGTTTAGAGCTAGAAAAGATATGTGTAATTTACTAATACTAAACTCTTAACTCTGCTTGATGGCGACTCTTAAAATTATCTCAGTTTATCCAAGAAATTATTATTAACACAATTATCTTGAATGACTGCTAATTTTAATGAACATCTTCATTAACATATTACAAGTTGCATACAATCTTAATGATTAACAATTATTGAGATTATACTTCTCATCAATTATCATTGAAAGTAGGTTCATAGACCAATTGAATTGCCAATAATAATAGAGTTACAAAAAGACATGAATTAATCCGAGTTTAATGTTCAATTTGGTTTACTTGTTAAGTTGAATTCCTTTTGGTTGGTGTATCCTTCCCTCGAAGTCTGCGATCTTGGAGATTGCGTTGTCGGCGTTTCGAAAGATCCTGTTGTTGACACTATGACACTAAAACTTTATTACTTCGGTTTCACTTTAATTACCACTGTTCACACCTACTCACTGATTCAGCATGTAACTAGTGTATACTAATGAATTTTGACACCTTAGTAACTATGTTATAAAACTGAGTGCTCGCAATACCAATAATTCATCCCGAATACACTCCCACGTTCCGTAACTTCCGAATGCACGCGTTCGATTATCGATGTTATGAAGTTCGGTAATTATCACCAAGTTATATTATATTCATTATAACAAATTACTTTGATTTGGTACGCTTGGTTTACTATAATACCGGATTTAATATTATTAAACGCACGACACGAATATTGTACTTATTACTTATCGCAAGTTTTAGTTATGAAATCTCAATGCGCGATAACGAGTCTGATAGTTGCAGTGTTCGCCGTAGACTGCCTGACAAATTCCCAACTACATTTTTTATACTCCCTCAAACGTTACCCATACTCAATATTTACAAATCGCGTTCCCATTGGTTTCAAGTACCGCGATATTTGATTTCCTCCAACCCAACTAGCTAATTTCACCCGCTTAAAAGCGACGTTTTCTCCCATTCGTCAAAAAACAGCGCGTAGCAAGCTTTTACCGCGAAAGTGAACATGACGCTACTTCAAGTTCTCTCTCACTCCCTCTCTGTCTAAATTCTAACGGTACGGTATTGTCTGAGCACTCAATTTTCCCTCGATTTCACTTAACTTTATGGCTTTTTTTAATACAATACATTTTATGATTTTACATCCTGTACGTGACTTGCTGTATAGCTCTCGCAGCGCCAGACTGTCGCTTCGCCTAGGGTGTGTGTGCTTTGAAAAAACACCGCTAAGCCGGTTTCTAACCGTACATCAAGTCACATTACTTGCATTTCTTATTCTAATATACATTTAATAATCATGTTTCTATATAAAACCAGCGTAAAATTGGGTAGCATTCAATTTTTACGTTATATCGTTCCCCAATAGAGTCGTAAAAAGTTGTTGCTATAAAATTGATGACGATTCTATTGCTGCGTCCTTCAAATGGATTTTATTACATTTATTTAACCCCTTTACAATGTTTTTTTTTATTTCAAAAGTCTTACACCTATTACATATATTATATTAATTATATATCTACAAATGAATTTATTTGCTTATACTACAGTACATTTAGTAAATTTTTTTTTTATTACTCCATTCTCCACCCTTTACCTCTATCAGCTGTTGACATTGGCATTAGGCCACAGTTTGTTTACAAACAGAACCCTAATTTTTTTTTGCTACCTGCTTGTCAAAACTACAGACCGCATCGGTTCCCGCGTCCCGCTATTCATGCCCTAGTTACAAACAACTACTTTCCCTTTTAATTACCATTACTACAAATTAAACTTTCACTTTAATTACCACCACTGTTCACACCTACTCACTGATTCAGCATGTAACTAGTGTATACTAATTAATTTTGACACCTTCGTAACTATGGTGACGCTTTCTCCCATTCGTCAAAAAACAGCGCGTAGCAAGCTTTTACCGCGAAAGTGACATGACGCTACTTCGAGTTCTCTCTCACTCCCTCTCTGTCTAAATTCTAACGGTACGGTATTGTCTGAGCACTCAATTTTCCCTCGATTTCACTTAACTTTATGGCTTTTTTTAATACAATACATTTTATGATTTTACACCCTGTACGTGACTTGCTGTATAGCTCTCGCAGCGCCAGACTGCCGTTTCGCCTATGGTGTGTGTGCTTTGAAAAAACACCGCTAAGCCGGTTTCTAACCGTACATCAAGTCACATTACTTGCATTTCTTATTCTAATATACATTTAATAGTCATGTTTCTATATAAAACCAGCGTAAAATTGGGTAGCATTCAGTTTTTACGTTATACTATTGTACTGCAATTTGATTTTCTCAAGTCATATTTTAGGACTTCCACAGGCTTTATAAAATTATCAAGGTGTGTAGAATGTAGGTATTAAAAATAGTATAAAGAGCTTTTGATGGCCATTACTTTCAATTGTTTTTAACCGCGTCTCTTGTTTGCAGGCAAATAGAAACATTCTAACAAATAGGGCTACAGTTTGATGAAACGAGTCTTACTTTTTTAATTAGTTTACTAAAATTTACTTCATTAATCATCGGATATACTTGTACTCGGTCTAGACTATCGAATTACTAAATTCTATTTTTGACAAGTTGTTTCGGTATTAATTTTTCTAATATTAATCGTTTTTAAAAAATCACGTATACGAAATCCGTACTGCTTCTTCAGTTGCTATACGATTAATATTAAACGTGTACACATTTAGATTGCGGAAACATTCGTCCCACATAATATTAGTACGTACTTCAGTCAATAAAATAACCCCCTAAATAAAAATAAAAATATACATAAATATATGATTCACACTAGGGTACACACATTAAACACATTCTGCTAAAACAGATAAACTACCAGAATGATAAAAACACAATTAAATATTTAACCGAAGCCAACGAATATGACAGAACGCTGACAGATTGCTACACAAAACTCAAAATAAACAACAGCAGAGCAGACAGAAAGACAAACAAACAAACAATAGACAGAAAACAACAACAAATTTATATCAACAGCCTATAAATGGGGACATGGTGAGTTTGGTCTGTGCCACTCCTCGCTCTGGCGTTTTGTTTCTGGATCGTACTGAAAGATCCATGATTCATCACCAGTAATAACATTTTTAGAAAATCAGAGTCATTTTCATTTCGTCCTAAAAGATCACGGGACACTTCCATCCTGTTGTCTTTCTGTTCAAGAGTGAGGTTTTTTGGGATAAATTTAGCACAAACGTTTCTCATTCCCAATTCGTTTGTCAAAATTTGATAAACTGTAGTGTAGTGAAAATTTAATTGTTCTGCGACGGTTAATCGACGGTCAGACAGCAGCAAGTCCCTGATTCGATCAACATTGTTGTCAGTTCTTGACGTTGACGGTCTTCCAGAGCGTGAATCATCCTTAATTGATTACCGGACATCTGAAAATGCTTTAAACCACCTCAAAACCTGTGCTCTTGACAACCCCTCATCTCTATACGCCTTTGTCAATTTTGTAAAAGTCTCGTTAGCATTTAACACAAAACTTTATTGCACAACGTTGCTCGTAATTGACGTCACTCATTTTTATAACGCACAACAAAAACTCACTTCACGAAATACTTGTTTACGTTTCGTGTGGCAACAATAGACAATAAATATTAATACTCAATACCAATCACCTGTTTATGTAACTATCTGTGATAATGGAAATCTTACAGTTTTGCCATATTGACTGCTACATGATTAGTTTCATTACTTAATTTACAGACCTCGTAGCTTTGCCTGTAGTGAAGCCCCAACATTTGTTGAAAGGACTACTGGGCGACGTATCTTCGGCAATTTGAAGCCGATACATGCGCAAATCATTGGGCAGAGAAATAGAAAGTAGTTTCACTCGTTGTCGCTTTAAATAAAACCCGCCACAGAGCTATTACAAAAAGTGGTAGGCCTACTTGATACACCATTTTTGACAAATCGAGCACGTAAGTTAATAAAAGCTCTGGAATTGCGATACGATGATCAGCATCCGCACGACGTATATTGCGTTCAACTGAGAGCAAGACGACAGCGTTTCAGAGAATTTTCAAGAGTTCGAAGCAAGTATCGACGGACTATTTAGACTGGCCTATCCTAAAGCACCGGAGGATTTAGGACTAATTAAAACAACTTTAATTGCACGTATTTGGGCATCACATTGACATAATGTAACCCCTAGAGGGCGCGTCCCCAGGTGGCGGATAAGGGAATGCCCTAACCGATCTGGTTCTTGCTAGATCGGCGGGTAGGAGGGAAATAAAATACCTCCCGCGGACCAACAGGTGGGGAAGGTACGGCTCCTCAGCCACAGAGAAGGCAACCTACCTAAGAGAAGGACACTTTGAAATCAAACCCTGGCCCTCCAGGATGGGGGTTGAGTAGTTAGGCTAGCAACCTACACTTGTAGAAGCCATAAGATGCTAACAAACCCAACAAAAACCAGCCTCGGATGGTGGACAGGGATTTTGGTAGACGAACACAGCAACGGAAATGGACTTTGAGTTTGGCTATATGGAATATTCAAGGAATCAGAAATAAACAGCAAGAAATACTACAAGAATGCCTGAAACGGAAAATAGATATTATTGTCCTCTCGGAAACGAAGAAAAAAGGAAATGGGAATGAAAATCTAAAAGAATACATACACTTCTTATCGGGTGTAATGAAAGATCAAAGAGCTCATGCAGGGGTATCCATATTTATTCATAAAAAATACCGGAATCGGGTAAAATCATGGGAGCCCATTAATGAAATGTTTTTAAAAATGACAATTCAGCTAAGAGGGAGAATTATTACAATAATTGGCATATATATGCTTTAACTGAGGAAACCACAGTTCAAACCAAAGACAATTTTGAAGAAACTCTGAGAGAAATCATAAAGGACATTAAAAACAGTCACGAAATAATCCTTGCAGGAGATCTTAATGCAAGAGTCGGAAAACAAAGAAACAGTAAAGTTGTTGGCACACACGGAGAAGAGACAGTTAATAACAATGGTGAGAGATTAATCGATTTATGTGAATAATATGAATTGAAAATAATGAATACCTTCTATGCTCACAAAGACATCCATAAGTATACGTGGTACCAGAACACAAGAGGTCTAAGATCTATAATAGATTATGTAATATTGAGACAAAGATCTGGTTTGAGAATGCGGGATGTGAGAGTGCACAGGGGAGCTGAATGTGGGTCAGATCACAGATTGGTCGTTGCTAAACTGTATATTTCCTTCATAGGAGCTCATGTAGAAAGAGCAGAAAATGTTGGCCCGAAAATTGAAGACGGAAAATATAATTTGAAGAGCTTTCAGCACGATAGTACAAGAATGCTGTATTCGTGGAGATTAGAACAAAAGTTAATGACAGCAACCAGATCCACTTTAGGAGAATACGAGCATATAAAGAAATGTATTAGAGAAGCGGCTGAGGAAGCCCTAGGAAGACAGGATCGGAAATCAAATAAACCATTCTGGTGGGATAGTGAAATAGAAGAGAAAATAAAAAAAAGGAAACATATTTGAAACTACTACAAACTAAAGATGAAGAGACTAAAGAAGAATATAAAAGAATGAACAGAGAAGTTAAACAACAAGTAGTGAAGAAGAAAAATAATGCTTGGGAGAAAAGATGTGAATGCATAGATAATCAGCTGGGAGGTACACAAAGCTCAGAAGCTTGGAAGACAATTAAAGCCATTAAAACTACAAACCAAACACAGATATTTTTGAACAACATACCTGAAACAAAATGGATACAACACTTTATGGAGCTATTGGTTGAAACAAGGAATGAATTCATTCCTAATGACCATGAAATAAAAGTATCTGGAGAAATTGCACTAAGTTTTGAAGAAGTTCAAGAGGCAATAAAAGGTACAAAATTGAGAAAATCCCCAGGTCCGGGAGGAATAAACCCAGAATTAGTTCGATATGGGGCCCCCAAGCTGTTTGAAATGCTCAGAAAATTATTCGAAAGATGCCTAAATGGAGAAGAAGTGCCAGTGGAGTGGCGAACATCGTATATCTCACCAGTCCATAAGAAGGGTTCAAAGTTGGACCCTAGAAATTACAGAGGAATTGCTGTGATCCCGACCATTGGGAGAATATATTCAAGGATTTTGAAAAACTTAATTGAAGAAGACATCAAGACCAAGCAGCCCGAAGAACAATCAGGTTTTCGAGCGGGGCGATCCACGGTAGGTAGACAACATCTTTACAATCAAAATAGCAGTTGAAAAGAGAGTACAGCATAATAGAGAAACGCATATAGCTTTAATAGATTTAGAAAAGGCATACGATAGCGTCCCAATCTCACAGTTATGGAAGGAGATGGAGCATTTGAACATAAATGCAAATTTGATTGCAGCCACCAGAAGATACTATCAACAAAATATCACCAGGGTCAAACTGGGAAACAAACTCACTCTCCCATTCGAAACTACAAAAGGCGTAAGACAAGGATGTTGCTTGTCCCCTACCCTCTTTAAAATATACTTAGACAGATCTCTAGTAAGATGGACAAAGAAGTGTAAAAGCATGGGGCTGAGAGTAGGAGATGACAATCTGTTCAGTCTATATTTTGCCGATGACCAGATTGTGGTAGCGGAGGATGACGAAGACCTCGAGTATATGGTCAGAAAGTTAAAAGAGGAATATGACGCAGCTGGTTTGACGATGAACATGGCAAAATGTGTGTACCTGATAGTGGGCAACGAAGAAGTTAAGGACTTAAAATTGGATGTGGACAGGATAAGAGGTGTTGAAATTGAAAAAAGTAAATACTGTAGCATGACAGATTATCCACATTATAATGAATGAAAAATGATCATAAATAAATATCAATTAAAATAAAATCAAGGAAAAATCCAAATAAAAACAAATAAGTGCCACAATAAAATACAATCATAATTTGAAGAAATAAAAATAAAGAATAAACAACTATGCAACAAATATGAGTAATGAAAAATAAACCAAAAAACTAAAGTAAAGTAAGGAAATACCCAGGTAGGATAGGAGTAAGTAAGGAAACTACCCAGAACAAACCAACGTACATAATAAAAAAACTATTTTGTATTGAAGAAACAAAGAATGGGAATCAGTAAGTAAGGCAAAACCCAGAACAAACCGACACCCCTAAAATAAAGACTGTTTTTCAAGAAACAAGCTAGGATATGAATAAGGAAGTATATACCTTGAACAAACCGAAATACCTAATAAAAAGGAATGATTTTGAAGAAACAAGGTAGTAGGATAAGAAGACTACAAGAAATACCCAAAGGAAACCCAGTAAGAAGAAAATAAAAACCCCAAATGAGATTAAAAGTCACAAACGAAAGTATAACACCCAAAAACAGAAACTAATATAAAGTAGATGTAAACAAAAGTGTTTAGAGGTATAAGTAAAAGTGCACCCATGAAAGTTATTTTATAATGAAAAAAAAAAACAAATCTTAAGAATCCTCTATAAATAAAATTCTTGATAATATAAAACTATAAAACTGATTAGTGATAGTATCAAGAAATAACAGGGGACCAGTGCAAGTTATTTTATTATAGTAGATAAACTTCAAGAAAGTGTATTAAATGCTTAAACTAAGGAAATGTGTACCTTTGAACAACTTTCAAGTTTTTAATTTAACTTCAGAAATAATATTTGGTAGAATAGTAGTATGAAAATCAAATATTATTGTTTCTAAGAAAGTGCCACTCTTTGTCTAACAACATTCACTAAAATGAGAAAGATAAATTGAGAGCAGGTAATTAATAAGTGAAGTGACAAGGGATACATCCCTAATATAAAATAAAAACAGATAAGACTGCACAAAATTAATTTTAAGAAATAAGTTAAAAATGAAGGGACAGATGTGTTCTGTTTATATTAAAGTCTATGAACTCTATACTTAAATGTTGGAAATAGAGTGTAATGTTTTATTATTCTAAAATATATTATGTTTAATAGTATTAATCAAGGCTGAAATGTCAGAGTGGTTACCATTCTTTTATTATAAAATATTTATTATGTGTTACTAGTAATAATCAAGACTAAAATGTCTGAGTTTGAGTACCACTTTTTTAATTTCAAATATTTGTTATGTATTAATAGTATGAATTCAATACTAAATGTTCTTATAGTTAAGTAAGGAAATTTTAATTAATATTGTATTAGAATAGAAGGTCAGAAGGGGTATAAACAGGCAGTATTAGTCAAAAACTGTATATGTAAAAACAGATAAAATCTAGGCCAAATGGTAAATCTCAACAACCTTATAATTGATGAATTAAGTCCAGTAAACTAGTTAAATTGATGAAAATTATATAAGGTAAATCAGTCACAGAGTATTATAACTGAAACTATACTTTAGAAAGGTATTGTAAAAAGATAGGAAGAATTAATGGAAAAAATGCAAATGTAATAACTGAAAAATCAAAGGGGGGAATCACAAATTAAAGAATAATATTTAAAAAGATAACCAGTTAATAAAATTACAAGAAATTAAGGGAAGTTAAACATTTTATTTCAATCTGAGATTTAGTACAATCATAAATATAACATATAAAATGGCAAACATTTTGAGGAGAACAGGAAGTAATTTTTAAAGCCTACATTTAAAAATACAGTATATATGGCTTTAGAAAGAAAAAACTTTGTAAAATGTCTTATTTGGTATCAAATCAAGCAGAATGAACTAATTGCTAATATTAAATTGGCTAAGACGTTTTCAGATGACGAAGGAAGTTAGATCAGTTGATTATTAGACTTTGTCAAGCACACTTGAACGAGATCTTGCTAAATATTAACCTATAGCGAAGACAAGTATGGCGTTCGTTAACTAAGCCTAGTCTACGGTGAAAATCGCGAATTTCGGAAAACTTAACTAAACTTTAAATTCAGTGAAATTAATACATACAACCATTAAACTAAAGTAATACCGAACAGAAAATAAGCGAATTAATTAGTTAAACCTATAAAACCAATAATTCTGAATAACGAGACGAACTTTGCAATTTTCGACCTTATTGACAAAAGTGAATTAAAACATTATCCAACGCATTTTATCGAGGTGAATCACAGAACACTGAACCAGGACCACTCCACTAACACCAGAAAGAATAATCACTACAGCTGAGACGAGGAAACATTGAAAAGGCAACATTTATTGGAAGAAATTTTCGTCTAGCCGACTTCATTTTAACAGATGCAGTACTGAAATAGCCATCTTGAATTCCACAATTCCTTTCGAGCGCTGCCAGTCTAGTCGTCAAGACGACAATGGTTCGAAATTTTACTTTGATAAACATTATATATTAAATCATAACTTTGTAATTTTTAATTCTTAAGCTATTTACTTGTGTTATACTTTCCTGACCTTACCCTTTCTCTGACTATATAATATAACCGTTAAAAGAACCTGATAATTAATATTAAATACAGATGTAAAAAGAATCGATCGCCCTGAGAACGAGTCGATGCTAGCTGTGGAATAATCGATTTATAATCGATATATAATTAAAATTGTTAATAAATCTTGAAATTCTGTAAAATTGGTTTCTGTTTATTTATAAAATTTATACATAGAAATAAAATAGAATAAAATTGAGATCACGGACTATCCGAAAGGCGGCCATTACCAAAGTGGAAGGAGTATACATAAATAAGAAGAAGAACCGTCAATCGATTAGTGCTGGAGATAATACAATTAACGCAGAAATTGATTCTAACTACTAAAAGTGATATAGTTGACAGAAACAGTAATAAAAGATTTAAAATTTCACACAAAACAATTACAAAAATTATTTACTAAATACTAAACAATTAAAACAATATTTTTCAAAAAACAAAAACACCAAATTTATTATTTTTGTAAACAAACAAATTTCTTTATTTTGTAATCCTTGAAGAAGAACAAATTGTTACAATAATTAGGCGTTATTTTCAACAAACAGGGAAGCAGCAAATATGAAATTCAAGAACGTGTTAACAAGGGGCGAACCGTTATAAGAACGCTGAATTCGCTTCTATGGGAAAGAAGTATAACCAGAAATACAAAGAAACATATTGTAGCATGACAGATATTCCACCAATAATTAATTCATTTAAGATCATAAAAAATAATTAAATTACATATACTCAAAGAATGTGAAATGAAAAATTCAATTAAACTTCAAAGGAAAACACCACAATAAAAGAAAAACAATAATTAAATAAGAAAAATACAATTAAATTCAAAGAAAGAATTAAAGAAAACTCATATTAAAATATCAGGAGATTACCCAGGAAAATAGGAGCAGGAAATAAAAAAGATACCCCAAATCCAAGAAAAAAGAATAGTATTAGGAGTAGGTGATAAACAAAATACCCCAAACACAAGAAGAAAGAAGAGTAAGGTTTAATATCAGGTAATAAACAAGATACCCTGAAACCAAGAAAGAAGAGTAAAGTCAGTATCAGATAATAAAGAAGATACTCCGAACCAACCATCAGACAAGATAACACTGAGTACCTTGGTTTATCCAAGAATGAACACAAGAAGGGAGACGAGAAGAAAGGAAGAAATAGGATGGAAGAGCCACCATAAAAACCTATTATTAACTACCATTAACCCCAAACCAATTAATACCATTAAAGAAAGTGTTAAATATGAAAATGTAATTATTTATAAACAAAAAGTGTTGTGTAGTATGATAAGAAGTGCACCAACTAAAGTTATTATATGATGAAAAATAAACAAATCTTCACAGTCCATTATGACTAAAGGTCTGGTCTGAGAATAATAAAACTCAAATATAAGTCAGAACCAACAGTGAAAGTGTACTAGTGTAAGTGTTTTGAAATGTAATAAACTTCAAGTTGTAGTGTATCTATAGCTTAAACAATATGCTATAAAATAACTTTTATATTTTATAATTAACAAATAATGAAATATTAAAATGGATAATATTTCCAATATTTCATTAAATAAGGTCACTGTGTTGTCTCAAGACATTCATAGGAATGACAATAACAACTAAAGTATGGGTGGAAATGTTTACTGTATAAGTGGATGTTAGACAATAGTAGTAAAATCAGAAAGGACTGGTAATAGTTTAAGTTTTAATAGAATTAAGAAGTTTAAATGGCTGATATTGTTCAAAGCCATGAACTCCATATTTTTAAAAGAGTTCTAATGGAATAAGTTTTATATGTTTAGAGTAAGTTGTATTAGTTATATCACAGCATACAGCCAAATTAAAATGTTTCAGTATGGATGCTGTATTAATTTACAAATGAGTTAAATGTATGTTCAAAACAGTTTCAGCAAACATGTCCAACTTCAAAGACTGCTGATTAATGTTAATTATTATTTTTGTAACAGTAGCATGAATTAGATGCTACACATCTCAATAATTATGTATACAATTTTATTTTATGTCATGTTAACTATTAAGAGTCAGAGGAGGAGTAGAATTAAATTTATTTGAAAAAACCATACATGTAAAATACTAAACTCTAGGCCAAATAATGAATTCACAAAAAATTAATATAAACCAGTTAGTTAACCAATGAACCATGTAAACTGACAAGATTTAGGTAAGGTAGATCAATTAACAACTACTGTAAATGAACCTATGATTTAAAAGAGTAATATAGAAAAATATCTTAAATTATTGAAAATTTTTGAAATGTATAAAATAACTATTTTTAAAGAGGAATGGTAAATTCAGAAATTATCACTAAAAGACAGTTCAAATGTTAAATTTATAAGTAATTAAGGGTAGAAAGGATTTGTGACCATTTGAAATTTATTATAATTATATTAATAACACTTAAAATGGCAGTAAAAGTGTGGAAGGACGGAAACAGTTTTTTTGGGCCTAGATTTCCAAAAAGACAGAAATTTGGTAATTTTAACAAAAATCTCAACAAATATGGACTATGACATATCAAATTAAACAGAATGAGATAAATAAACCAATTATATGGTTAATAGTTCATGAAAGCGAACAATAAACTAAAATTATTCAATATATAATGTACTTTGGAATTATGTACATGGGAAGTGAAAATTATTTTAACAATACTTTTCCAATATTAACTTGGCAAGATATTTACTAAAGTGGAGGAAGTAAGTTAGTTCTTTGTTAACATTCAAACGGAACAGTCTATGCGGAATCGCGTTCTTAAAACCGTATAATGGAGTGTGTAGGTTAAAGCCTAAAATCAGTGGAAAACGGGAGTTACACTAATTAACACTTTTCGAGTTAAAACTAATGAAATACTCCACGACAACAGTGAAAACGAACAATACACCACAGAATACAAGTGATTTAAAACATTGAAACTACATAATATTAATAATTCACTCTACAACAAATTAACAATTCTTCATTACGAACAGACATAAGTGAACACCTCTCATAGAAAACAATTAACACCAGTGGACACTGAACACTCATCCAGAATACCTCAAACAACATACTAGACAGTATACTCAATTTCGGAGGTCCATAAAACAATTATATCGGTGAATTTATTGTGAGATTTTCCTGTGACAAGATTACGTATAACCTCATCAATTCAGCTAGCCGCCATGATGGCCCCATGATGCACTGCAACCTTTCTCTACTGATTTCATAGAAGCGGCATTGGTTTGAAAATTCAAATATATTAAACATTATATATTATTCACAATTGTTAAATATTAAATATGTAAGATTATTTCTTGTAAATGTTATACTTTCTAGGCCTGCCCTTCTCTGACTATTATAAAACAATCGTTGAAAGAACCTTTTTTAATAATTATATAAAATTTTAACCTGTATTCACATATCGATATATCCCTGTGGCGGAGTCGAACAATTGCTCTAAATCGATTTAAAATCGTATATTATTAATAACTGTCAATAAATCAATTTACTTCAACTGTGTGAATTATAAAATTATTTCACATTTTACTTTAAGTGTTTAATTAACCACGAGACTTCCTGGAAGACGAGAATTATTAACGAAAGGTGAGATACTGGGGCAGCACTGAAGATCATTAATCGATTGCTGAAAGGAGATAATCTGATTAACTCCAGATTTTGTTAATCTCTACCAGAAGTGCAAATTAAACCAAAAGTAGCTTACAGAATTTTAAAAATTTTAAATAAAACATAAAACCAGGATTAATTCTAAATTATATACACAACAAACAAACATAAAATTTTTTGTTTACAAAATTTTTTTTTAAATAAAATTTTTTCTTTCTTTTATTTGTAACTACAGCTTACAGGTCTTGTTACAAATTGGCGTCCAACTATAGGGCTTAATTAATTTAAGCTTGGCAGCGATTGTATCATAGAAAAAGAGACAGAATGCAAATACGAGCTACTTCTAAGAAGAGGGCGGCAGAGGCCGAAAAGGAAGTTGACATGGGGGATAAGGAGGCAACACCCGTGGAGGATCTGGAAGTGTTACTAGCCCAGGTGGAACCGAAACAACCCGCACCACCAGAGGAACAACCCGAGATACCAACACAAACAGGGGAAGTCAATGTCCCAGAGAAGGAGAAATGTAAAACAATGGAAGAGAAGATGATGGAAATGTTCCTAAAAATAAGTCAGCAAATGGAAGAAACTAGTAAGAAGATGGAGAAGAAAATGGATTCTACAAAGGAAGATTTGAATAAGAAAATGGAATCTGCAAACGAAGAGTCGAATAAAAAAATGGAAGGAGTAAATAAAAACATAGAATCCAAGATGGAGGAAAACAACAAGGAAAGGAAAAAGGACAACCAATCCTTAAATAAGAAGATGGAAGATCTGAAGGAAGACAACCGGTCCACAAAGGAAGAATTGGGCCGTAAGATAGAGAATACCAACAAGAAGATAGAGGAAACCAGTAAGAAGATGGAAGATGACAACCAACAATTAAGGGAAGTGTTAAGGGAGAATAGTAGAAAAATGGAAAATGATAATCAACAACTGAGGGAAAAGTTGGAGGAAAATAACCAGAAAATGGAGGAGAAAATGGACGAGAATAATCAACGGTTAAGAGAAGAACTAAGGGAAGTCAACCAGGAAAATATGAACAAGGTAGACGAGAGAATCGAGTTAGCGAAGGAAGAGCTGAATAGAAAAATAAATGACACTAAGAAATCCATCGTTAAAAAGTTGGAACAAGAAGTAGTTGTTGTAAACCAACAGATCAGGGAGGTGGACGAAAGATGTCGTCAGACGGAGAGTGATGTACTGGAAGTCAGGGAGGTAATAAATAAAGAAATTACCCAGGTCAAGGAACACCAAAAAACTAAGTGGGAAGAAAACCAAAAGTTAGCACAGGAAGAAATAAACAAGGTACGAACCCATGTCACCGAAAGATGCGACGGTATGGAAGCAGCTATGACGAATATCACTGGACAAGTGCGACAGAGCCAGGAAGAAATGGAGGTAATCAGAAACCGGCCGACTGGTTACAATAATTTCCCCATGTCTGAACATAGAGAATGGCTAAACTTCAGGCAATATAAGCGAAAGCCAATGGAGTTCTTGGCCCGAATTGAAGAATACATGGACAAACATAGAGGAAACATAGAGGATTGGGTCCAAAACCGAGAACTTCTAGACGAGTCTTTTCGGGAGATGAGCGACCACTGGTGGATGGCAAACCGAAGTGACATAGAGAACTACCAGCAATTTAAAAGCCTTTTCAAGGCAAAGTATTGGTCTGAAACGACCCAAAACCTAATACGTGATAATATATGCCACGGTCATTATAAACAGCAGGTAGGTAGCTCCATGACGGCGTATTTCCTCGGCAAGGTGTGTATGGCCAAACATTTGGAACCGGCCATACCTGAGGAATGCCTGATCAACAAACTCTCGTACCATTATGACGAGGAAGTGATTCGAGCGAGGAGAGGCAGCCAAATTAAGACAATACAGGCCATGACCGAACTCCTCGAGAATTACGAAAATGAAGAGTACTACCGACAAAGCCGGAGACGAAACGATCGGCCCGAACCTAGGACGTATCCGAATAACAACCATGGTACGACCAACATCAACACGGGATACCAAGGAAGCCGAGCATACCCACAGCACAACAACTATAATAACAGTAATAATAGTAATAATAATAACACGGTTCAAAATAATACGAACCAAAATCGACCCAATAATGGTTATCAGGGTAACCGAAACCAATACCCTCCAAACCCTAATAGTCAGAGAAGCCCCAATTATAATAACGATCGGTATTATAATAATAATAATCGTGGTAGTCCACCAAATGGTAACCCCAATAATAATAGGTTTTCTCGACCACGAGTAAACTTCATTCGAGCGGAAGATGGTCGCCAACGGAGGTACTACCACCAGAGAAGAAACAGCTATCACGAGTATGAAGATAGGCGGAGGAGCCGAGAACGAGATCAAACAAGGTACTATCCGGCGAGACGGAGTACCAGTTTAGATAACACTGAACGGCTGACCAACAGCGAACGACCGGTAGATCATAGAACAGAGAGGCAGGGACCCACTCTAGGCATCCCAAATGATGCA
Source organism: Magicicada septendecula (assembly GCA_034769895.1). Classification (NCBI taxonomy): domain Eukaryota; kingdom Metazoa; phylum Arthropoda; class Insecta; order Hemiptera; family Cicadidae; genus Magicicada; species Magicicada septendecula. The sequence continues at coordinate 1,157,158,483 of CM068367.1, forward strand.
TCCACAAGTGCGACACAACATAACGATGATATCGAGCCTTTAAACGAGAGGAGGCAGTAATAAATCGCCAGAACCCGTTACTGCTCCTAAACACTGGGTATAATAATGAGTTGACTAGTAAAAATAAAAATAATCGTATCACTATAATAGGTTGTAACTACCTGAAGAACATCCGACATGAATTATTGGAAGAGGACGATAATAGTCCCACCAATAACACTAATAATGAAATAATACATGTAAATGCGGAGATAGAAGGAATCCCAGCCAATTTAATGATCGATACTGGTTCCAACGTATCCATTATAAGTACAACTGAGTTGGAGAGAATACAGAGAGAATGCGGAAGAACATTACCGACGTTGCCATTAAACAATATTATTTTGTTAGGTGCAACCGGCCGACAAAATAAAACAATACGAAGGCAAGTCTCCTCCAGTGTGATGAGCTGCGGTATAGCTATAGAAATGGAATTCTTGGTGGCGAGCGGGCTGCCGTTTAATATATTGGTTGGGTGTGATGTGCTCAGGCGGAACTCCGCCATAATTGATTTGCGAACAGAGAAATTGTCACTATTTACAAACGGACACACTTGGACGGCTAACTTGGTTGGTAGCGACCAAGTAATTCCTAATAATATCCACCAACAGATTCGTAAGATCAATTATATACATCCAACTTCTATTATTGAACAGAAGATAGACGATAACGCTAATAAGGACTTATGGTCCCAAAAAATCCAGGAAATCAGGGATTTCCTGAGCGGTATAACTGGAGAAAAATTGCAACTATACCAAGCAAATAAATTAATTAAAATATACGAACAATATAAATCAGTCTTTTCTGACGAGCCCGGTAAAGTAAAAAACTTCCAGTGTACTCTACAGTTCCGAGACACAGTGGACTTTAACCGGAAGTCTTACCCCATCGCGCAATCACGAAAGGAAGCAGTAAGAGCTGAAATAACAAAGATGATTAACCGTGACATAATAGAGAGTAGCCAATCCCCATACACAAGGCCTATCGTGGCTATTCCTAAGAAAAACGGACAAGTCCGTTTGTGCCTAGATGCGCGGGAGATTAATAAGATGATTATTAATGACAGGACTTCGCCCGGTGAGATTGAAGAGATTTTGAAACGGTTCCACGGTACCAAGTACTTTAGTACCTGGGATACGTTGTGCGGCTACTGGCAGATGGAATTACATCCACAGAGTCGCCAGTATCTGGCCTTTATATTCGAAGGACGGAACTACCAGTTTAAGAGGTTGCCCTTCGGACTGGTGAATTCAGTCGCAGTTTTTGTACACTGCATGGACCAGATACTTGGCCAGGAAGCACTACAGTTCACCACCGTGTACGTTGATGACTTGCTAGTGTCCTCAGAAACTTGGGAGGAACACTGCTACCGTGTGGAACACGTATTAAGAAAATTAGCTGCGAATAACATCACGCTAAAGCTAGAGAAATCTCACTTCATAGCCAAGGAAATTCAATTCTTTGGATTTATATTGAACGACCAGAGAATCTCACCGTCGGCTGAAAAAGTAGAAGCGATTCAAAACTTTCCCACACCTAAGAATCGAAGGCAATTACAGTCATTCCTGGGACTCTGTAATTACTACCGCAAGTTCCAGGAAAAGTATTCTGAATTGACCGCCAGATTTCAGCCGCAACTGTCATCCAAGAATAAATGGATATGGGGTACAGAACAGAATGAGACCTTAACACTGATTAAACAGAAATTTCTGGAACCAATAATACTTCGCCATCCGGATTTCAGCAAACCGTTCTACTTGAATTGCGATGCCAGCGACATCAGCCTCGGTACAACGTTGTATCAAGAGGATGAGGAGGGCGAACATCTCGTGATCTGCTTTGCCAGTAGAGCATTAAATCAGTGCGAGAAGAATTATCACGTCACTGAAAAAGAGTTGTTAAGTGTAGTGTTCGCGTGTGGAAAATTCCGCACATACATCCTTGGTTACCCCGTTACCGTCCGGACAGACCATAAGTCCATATCGTTCTTAAGGAGATGTAAACTAAGTCACGGAAGGTTGACACGGTGGATACTGTTACTACAAGAGTATGATCTTAAGTGGGAGTACATCCCCGGAAAGAAGAATATCGTCGCGGACGTGTTGTCTCGAATAGACATTAATAAACAAACGTTCGAGGGGGAAAAGGAAAGTATACTTAAGGTATACCACATTCTGAGTAACAGCGCCAATCTACAATCATTATTGGAAAACCTGAGCACACACCAACAAGCAGACCCTAAGTTACAATCCATTAAAACCAGATTGGAAGCAGGGGACGAGACTATCGCCCAATATTATAAAATACACAACGGTATACTATTTAGACAACCATCTTTGAAGAAGGAAGAATGGAAAGTTATTATTCCAACCCATATAGAAAAGGAGATAGTGAATCACTATCATGTTCGATATGGGCATATGGGCGCCTTAAAGGTGATAAAGGCCCTGGAAGAGAGCTGCCACCTTAAGGATATTAATCGGAAGGTCCGCAAATATATAAAGAGTTGCCGCATTTGCCAACTCGTGAAATCAAATAACGAGAAAAAGGAAGGGCAAATGATTCCAATAACATCTCAAGCGAAGCTAGAAAAAGTTTTCTGGACATCTGCGGGCCATTTCCCCGCAGTGGGGGTCGGCACAGATACAAGTATCTAGTCATCGTGATGGACCATTTCACGAAGTTCATCAAGCTATACCCAGCGAATCGGGTGACTACAAATAAAATTCTCGACATATTAACCAACCAGTACTTCCCAGACGTCGGAAAACCAGTTTCGATCATCACCGACCACGGAACCCAGTTCAAGGGGAAAAAATGGCGGGATACACTACTGTCGATGGGGGTTCATACCTATAAAACCTCGGTATACCACCCGAGCAGTAACCCGGCAGAAAGAGTATTGCGAGAGGTGAGGCGAATATTACGTACGTATTGCCACGATCAACAGAGGAGGTGGCAAGAATACCTAGAGGCCACAGAAGAATTCCTCAACCTGGCATACCACCCAGCAATAGGAATTACCCCATACTCCGCCATGTACGAAAGACAACCCCCAAGGGAGATCGAAGAAATATTGGAGTTCCCGAGAGAAAATAAATATATTTTTGATAAAATTAAATTTTATAATAAGGTGGCCGAAGACCAGGAGAAACGGCGGATTAAATATAATAAAGGGATGGGTAAGATAATTACCTATACCATTGGTGAGAAAGTTTTATTAAAAAATAGGGAGTTACCAAGTTCACTAGAAGGGATAACTAAGAAATTATTACTTTTATACACTGGACCCTATGTAGTCTCCAAAGACAAAAATAATAACACCTATGAAATTAAGGAGATGGGCTCTAGTAAAATTAAGGGTGTCTACAACCAGGCATCCATGAAGAAATATCACGAATAATAATCATAACGAAATTCTAAAACAGAGTAAGAACAACTTACATACCAAAGATTTGAGAAAGAAACATTTTGGAAATGTAATATAATAATAAAAGGAATTTTTGAATCATAAAAATCCTAAAACAGAGTAAGAACAACTTACATACCAAAGATTTGAGAAAGAAACATTTTGGAAATATAATATAAAATAAGAAAAGAATTTTTGAATCATAAAAATTCTAAAACAGAGTAAGAACAACTTACATACCAAAGATTTGAGAAAGAAACATTTTGAAAATATAATATAAAATAAGAAAAGAATTTTTGAATCATAAAAATTCTAAAACAGAGTAAGCACACCTTACAAAACCAATTATTTGAAGAAAAAACATTTTGGAAATAATAAGAAAAGAATTTTTGAATTAATCATAAAAATTCTAAAACAGAGTAAGAACATCTTACAAACCAATTATTTTAAAAACTATTTGGATATATAATATAAAAAGGATTTTGATAAACCAAATAAATTCCAAAAACAGTGTAAAAACAAGTTACTACCAACAATTTGAAAGAAACCATTTGAGAAAATAAAAAGAGAAGAGTTTTGAGAGGTTGAACACCTACAAATTAAAAAATTAAGTGAGAGCACCTTACTACGATCTAGAAAGGAAAAAACTATGGTGAAATAAAAAGAAGAGAATTAATGCTATATTTATGGTACTAATACAATATATTTACCATATTTATGGAAAATATTTATGAGATAAATAAAAGAAACAGAAATTAGAATTAAACCAAATAATTCTGAAAGAGTATGATAATGTCTAATTTCAATAAATAAAGTGTAAAAAACCTTCAATATATAAAGTGATAAAAAAGGGAATAAAAATCAGTGATACGATTTGATTGATTAAATATGATAAAATACAGAAACTTATGTGGAAATATAAAATGATCAAACTTTGAAGTGGTATAAGGAGAAATGATGACCTCATTATCAAATTAATTAAAACATTCAGTCGAAAGAATAAAAACCAAGAGAGGAGTAATTTGAGAATAAACACAAAGATATGATGTAATTAAACAAATTAATATTGAAATGATCATGAATTAAATGTCAATTGTAATAACGACAATTATAAGAAAGTTCTAGAACATGGAACAAGTGGAACTAATAAAAACAGAGCAACAAACCAAAAATGTCATAAAAAGATGCTACTATAAACCAAAGCAGATTGTAATAAAAAACCAGAAAGGAATAAAGCTTTAATAACCAAAAAAGTTATATGATAAGAAAAATTGAAAATTGTACTAATAGAAGAGCTTCCTACCATGATATCAAATGAAATAACCATCAAGTTAAAGAGTCAGAAGAACAACTGAGATAGGAATATTAAAATCTCTGAGCAATATAATAAGTAAAGTATCCAAAGATATATTTTTTTTTTAATAGTAACAAAAGTGTACTATTCTGATGTAATTTTTTTAATCTGTCTGTAGATAATTCCAGCAGTATTAATATGTATTTTGAGCAGAGATGATTTGCCTCTGTACTCAAATAAGAAGTGAAGTATTGGACAGCAGAGGAAGTAGCGTACAGTGCTTCTCTGAACTGAACCAGCTCACAAATTAGGGAAAGATAGGGGGGATATATCCCAAGGAGAAAATACTAAGAAGAAATATGAAAATAAAATAATAAATATGAAACTCAGATGACTATTACTATCAAGGAAGATCAAGTGAGAATGAGAAAGATATAAGCTCAAATATATATAAGAAAATTTTTAGAAATGGAAGGAAGTCAAGAATAATAAAAAAAAAAAATAATTATCATAAGCAATTGTTTCAGACAAAGCAAGTATAGTCTGAAAAAATCACTTCTGGAGAAGGGCAATCTGTAGCATGACAGATATTCCACCAATAATTAATTCATTTAAGATCATAAAAAATAATTAAATTACATATACTCAAAGAATGTCAAATGAAATTCAATTAAACTTCAAAGGAAAACACCACAATAAAAGAAAAACAATAATTAAATAATAAAAATACAATTAAAAGTCAAAGAAAGAATTAAAGAAAACTCATATTAAAAAATCAGGAGATTACTCAGGAGAATAGGAGCAGGAAATAAAAAAGATACCCCAAAATCAAGAAAAAAGAATAGTATTAGGAGTAGGTGATAAACAAAATACCCCAAACACAAGAAGAAAGAAGAGTAAGGTTTAATATCAGGTAATAAACAAGATACCCTGAAACCAAGAAAGAAGAGTAAAGTCAGTATCAGATAATAAAGAAGATACTCCGAACCAACCATCAGACAAGATAACACTGAGTACCTTGGTTTACCCAAGAATGAACACAAGAAGGGAGACGAGAAGAAAGGAAGAAATAGGATGGAAGAGCCACCATAAAAACCTATTATTAACTACCATTAACCCCAAACCAATTGATACCATTAAAGAAAGTGTTAAATATGAAAATGTAATTATTTATAAACAAAAAGTGTTGTGTAGTATGATAAGAAGTGCACCAACTAAAGTTATTATATGATGAAAAATAAACAAATCTTCACAGTCCATTATGACTAAAGGTCTGGTCTGAGAATAATAAAACTCAAATATAAGTCAGAACCAACAGTGAAAGTGTACTAGTGTAAGTGTTTTGAAATGTAATAAACTTCAAGTTGTAGTGTATCTATAGCTTAAACAATATGCTATAAAATAACTTTTATATTTTATAATTAACAAATAATGAAATATTAAAATGGATAATATTTCCAATATTTCATTAAATAAGGTCACTGTGTTGTCTCAAGACATTCATAGGAATGACAATAACAACTAAAGTATGGGTGGAAATGTTTACTGTATAAGTGGATGTTAGATAATAGTAGTAAAATCAGAAAGGACTGGTAATAGTTTAAGTTTTAATAGAATTAAGAAGTTTAAATGGCTGATATTGTTCAAAGCCATGAACTCCATATTTTTAAAAGAGTTCTAATAGAATAAGGTTTATATGTTTAGAGTAAGTTGTATTAGTTATATCACAGCATACATCCAAATTAAAATGTTTCAGTATGGATGCTGTATTAATTTACAAATGAGTTAAATGTATGTTCAAAACAGTTTCAGTAAACATGTCCAACTTCAAAGACTGCTGATTAATGTTAATTATTATTTTTGTAACAGTAGCATGAATTAGATGCTACACATCTCAATAATTATGTATACAATTTTATTTTATGTCATGTTAACTATTAAGAGTCAGAGGAGGAGTAGAATTAAATTTATTTGAAAAAACCATACATGTAAAATACTAAACTCTAGGCCAAATAATGAATTCACAAAAAATTAATATAAACCAGTTAGTTAACCAATGAACCATGTAAACTGACAAGATTTAGGTAAGGTAGATCAATTAACAACTACTGTAAATGAACCTATGATTTAAAAGAGTAATATAGAAAAATATCTTAAATTATTGAAAATTTTTGAAATGTATAAAATAACTATTTTTAAAGAGGAATGGTAAATTCAGAAATTATCACTAAAAGACAGTTCAAATGTTAAATTTATAAGTAATTAAGGGTAGAAAGGATTTGTGACCATTTGAAATTTATTATAATTATATTAATAACACTTAAAATGGCAGTAAAAGTGTGGAAGGACGGAAACAGTTTTTTTGGGCCTAGATTTCCAAAAAGACAGAAATTTGGTAATTTTAACAAAAATCTCAACAAATATGGACTATGACATATCAAATTAAACAGAATGAGATAAATAAACCAATTATATGGTTAATAGTTCATGAAAGCGAACAATAAACTAAAATTATTCAATATATAATGTACTTTGGAATTATGTACATGGGAAGTGAAAATTATTTTAACAATACTTTTCCAATATTAACTTGGCAAGATATTTACTAAAGTGGAGGAAGTAAGTTAGTTCTTTGTTAACATTCAAACGGAACAGTCTATGCGGAATCGCGTTCTTAAAACCGTATAATGGAGTGTGTAGGTTAAAGCCTAAAATCAGTGGAAAACGGGAGTTACACTAATTAACACTTTTCGAGTTAAAACTAATGAAATACTCCACGACAACAGTGAAAACGAACAATACACCACAGAATACAAGTGATTTAAAACATTGAAACTACATAATATTAATAATTCACTCTACAACAAATTAACAATTCTTCATTACGAACAGACATAAGTGAACACCTCTCATAGAAAACAATTAACACCAGTGGACACTGAACACTCATCCAGAATACCTCAAACAACATACTAGACAGTATACTCAATTTCGGAGGTCCATAAAACAATTATATCGGTGAATTTATTGTGAGATTTTCCTGTGACAAGATTACGTATAACCTCATCAATTCAGCTAGCCGCCATGATGGCCCCATGATGCACTGGAACCTTTCTCTACTGATTTCATAGAAGCGGCATTGGTTTGAAAATTCAAATATATTAAACATTATATATTATTCACAATTGTTAAATATTAAATATGTAAGATTATTTCTTGTAAATGTTATACTTTCTAGGCCTGCCCTTCTCTGACTATTATAAAACAATCGTTGAAAGAACCTTTTTTAATAATTATATAAAATTTTAACCTGTATTCACATATCGATATATCCCTGTGGCGGAGTCGAACAATTGCTCTAAATCGATTTAAAATCGTATATTATTAATAACTGTCAATAAATCAATTTACTTCAACTGTGTGAATTATAAAATTATTTCACATTTTACTTTAAGTGTTTAATTAACCACGAGACTTCCTGGAAGACGAGAATTATTAACGAAAGGTGAGATACTGGGGCAGCACTGAAGATCATTAATCGATTGCTGAAAGGAGATAATCTGATTAACTCCAGATTTTGTTAATCTCTACCAGAAGTGCAAATTAAACCAAAAGTAGCTTACAGAATTTTAAAAATTTTAAATAAAACATAAAACCAGGATTAATTCTAAATTATATACACAACAAACAAACATAAAATTTTTTTTTACAAAATTTTTTTTTAAGTAAAATATTTTCTTTCTTTTATTTGTAACTACAGCTTACAGGTCTTGTTACAATATATATAATAGCATGGTGCAAAGTGTAATCCTTTATGGAGCAGAAGTTTGGAACGTTTCAAACCTAAATAAGAAAAAACTGATGGCAGCGGAAATGGACTTCTTCAGGAGGAGTTGTAGAAGATCAAAATTAGACAGGGTTAGAAATGAGACTATTAGAGCCGAGATTCATATTGACAGGACAATAATAGATGAAATAGAAAGGAGACAATTCACTTGGTTTGGGCATGTGAAGAGATTGGAAGATGACAGATGGCCCCGCAAAATACTGGAATGGATACCACCGGTAAGGAGGAAAAGAGGACGTCCACGGAGGAGTTGGCGAGATGACGTAGCGGAAGCAATGGTTGCAAGAAATTTAGAAGAACTTACATGCTACGATAGGTTACAATGGAAGTTGGGGACGGAGAAACGGCGACAGCTGTAAAGATCCGTTATATGTATGTATTGACATACTCTGAAGTGTGTTTTTGTGGGGTTCCTGACTTTAGGGTGTTAAATATTTTGAAGTGTATGTTTCCAAATGATCTAGGAACTTGGTATGTAGCCATGATTATTAATTAAACATGCTTGAATGTAAATGTTTATATAATTTAAAGAAGATGAAGATGATTGACTAATTATGCAGAAGAAGACAATTATTTTTTATCATAACGTTAATGTAGAAAACGAAAATTTGTGGATTCGCTTAAAATGGTAAGAAATTAGACGAGCAAATATGATAGAGATGGGGGGAGATAGAAGTCCAGAACTTTTAGAATTACAATATTAAAAATTAGAAATGCCAATAAATGTAAAAATAACAGTAGCAGTATCAGTAGTAGCATGCAGGTTGTGACTGTAGCATATTGACACATAAAATAACAGTGTTATCTCAGTTTGCAGATACACCACACCTACTCTTGGAGGTGCCACACGTTAATGATTTACAACAGGAATAAACACAAACCAATCCAATTTACAATAAATTATCGAGTTAAAAATAAACTAGCCAAGTCCTTTAGCAAACACATTATTATTACTACAGGAAAACAGTTGCGCTAATTTGCTGTAATTTTGATTATATCCACAAACGAATGTATATGAAGGTGTGTCATCCCTTAGGTAAAATTGTTGCTCCTACATACTTTCTACGACGGAGGCTATAGTTATGTAATTAAATCTGAACTGGCGAGATACACAATTACTCTTGTCTCTGTTTAATCTTGTCTCTTTTGAGCCGTATTTTGAACCTTGGTGTCCCAAACTTTTGAAATTTCGGAAATGAACACTGTATTAAGTTCCGGTTAAAATTCTGTTTAATTTTATATCCATTTGAATTTTTGAATTTTGTGATATTTTTCAAAATTCTGAGCCATACACTTTTGGTTATCGCTCCCTATTTTTTAGGGATCAATATAAAAAAAAAAAAAAAAACAATAGAGGCCTATAGGATAAAAACATGGATACACATGCTAGGTTTTGCGAAAACTGGTTGATGAAATTAAAAGTTATTGCGAGACATTCCCAAACAGACAGACAGAAAGACAAATAACGAGACGTCTAGCATTGAATGCTCATTTAACACATTATAGTGCTTCAAGACTTGGAATACTACTGGACACTGAGTACAAGACAGGACAGTGCGATAGTGTTCAAGAGGACACTAAATACATCGACAATATGATGGAAGATCTTGGACAGCAACCAAGCGGACTTCAAGTTTTTCTTCCAACATTGATTTTTCTAAAATGTATATCCCTAATATGCTAGACATATATCACAAAAGTTAATTCAAATTTATGCTCTGAAAAACTAAAGTTTTGGTTTTTGTTAAACTGAAAAATTATATTATACATTATACGACTTCCTTTGTCCTATGGACTTTTTCATTCATCTCTTGTTTCGTGTGCCAGGGGGTTGCAAGTGCACCCTTGCATCCCCTTTCGGAGCGATCAGTATTTAATTAGGAAAATAAAATCTATCTTATCTGGTATTTCAGTTTTAATAATATTTATAAATTCATCTGATTTTATATGCAGTTCCATGTAGCATATTTTTATACAGTATGATATAAGCGTACCGCACCATCAGTGGCGAACCCAGGATTTTTGGGGGGGGGGTTTGAAATTTAGAATCAAGGTTCACAATTTTGGTTTACCTTGTTCGTTTCTCTACAAGCAGGGGGTTTTTCTTGAGAAACGATAATACGCAACTTATAGGGAGTCAGTGTTTCAAGAACAGGTGAAAATGAATTTGGTTCGTAGAATTTCACTCATGTACGTTCCATCTATATGCCGAAAAGAGCCCTTCTTACACATATTGCACGAGTAAGAATCATACACACAATGTTTGTAAGATCGTGAGTTAAAATCATGTTAAGCACAGGCTTACTAATTTGCATATGCTTACTGAATAATTTAAATTACTTATCAGTAGACGCTGACTTTATGGAGATAATAATACAATAATACAGTTAAAATAATCAGACATAAAGCAGTTGCGCACTTTGTAGTGGGCATAAGGTAGGGACAACGTAATATACCTGAGTAGAAAAAGGCCTTTTGAAAATATTAGCCTGCTCCCTGAATGACGAGTCTACGTACGGAGGTTTTGATTTCTATTTCTATTCGACAGTAGGCCTACATATGGAGGTTTTGTAAGACGAAACAAGCAATAGTACAATAGAGGGACCATACAAAGACTTCACCGAGTTATAAAATGTTTAACATTTAATACTGCAATTATTTTGTAAACAGTGATTTGGCATGTTATGTCTATTACAGTGTTTATACAGATCTCCTAGTCGTGCCTAGATGTTAACAAACATTGTACTTTTTTATATATATAGTCAACATTGCATTGGTATCTTAATTTCTTTGAATAAGTACATCAATAACAGGCTAGAATGTGAAATGACTGCGCGTGTGTGTGTTTGTTTTAAGAAAACAATAGATGTAAATTAAAGAACATGAGAGACAATATTAATGAAAAAATTATACCAAAACTATTTAAGTAATATAGCACTTTGTACTTACAACCAATTACAAATATTTAGCTCAATTTTTCAATCCCACTAATATTTCCTTCACTGTTATTATCACTCTGCTCTGCTACTATAATCGTCTTCACTGCTGTTATCCTGTTCTGTATTAATTTTGAAACGAACTATTACAATATACACTCTTTGGTCTGATCTCACGTAATCTTTTCAATTTTCAAGACGTGGTCACATTTGATGTGCAGTCTGTGGGAGAAATACACTTAAATTCCTTTTTTGCTAAGTTTATAACACTGTCTACAGAAAAGGCACGTTTTTTACACGCTTCTTCACGACTGCCCAAATCAGTTCTAGAATTAAGATCAGGAAGTCAGGATGATAAAATGGAAGTCGTAAAATGTAATGTCTGTGATTTGCTAAAATAGTATTTATTTGAAAAGTTTTGTATGTTAGGTTATTTTTATAATTAGTGAATAGACCTCAGGTTTTAAGATAAATGGACTAAAGAAATCCCATGATTCACTGACCAGTTAATCATGTCTGCCTTTTTGTTAATGATGTTGCAAATGGGATTATTTTTTTACATAAATTACATAAAAACGTAAGTGTTCCATATATGTCCCACTGAGTCATAATTGTTTAATTACTTTGAATGCTGGTGTTTCTCCTTCTATGAATTGAAATTCGTAAATAATTAATCGAATAGTACACTTGTAAAAATCGTCTAAATCAGATTTTATTTTCTTTGTTGAGGATTTTTTATGGGAAGTGCTGAAAGATTTTATATCACCCGTATACTCTGATGGTTCATTAATCATTCTAAAAACGCTACTTAGAAATTTCACTGATCTAACAGTCGCTCGGCACTTGGTAGAACATTTTATGGTGTAGACTACTATTAAATTACTACTTAGAAAGACACCGCACGCCTGAGCTACACTTTCCTGTAACTTTCGTTCTGATATTCCCTTATCTTCCGATTTAATAAACTTGTACACGTTATACTATATTTTGCAACTCTGATTATGTATGATTTCCTTTGCATTGAAGTTGACAGGTCACCCAGATTGATCCATTTCACTCTCCAAATCGGAAAATATAGCAATAAACTAAACACTACGCTATTGATGAAAACTGGTGTTTTTTGAAAAGTACAAACACAGTTATATATCATGAGCCGTTGGCAAGAAAACAGTTTATTCATGTCTGGTAAACTTACCTATGCTGAATTTTAGTTTGTCATTTAGTAATAGTAAAAATGTTATTTTGTAAGAATATAGTAATTAACATATAAAGAATATACAATAATTACTATATTCTTACTATTTGTACAAACGTTGATTACAAAATTTTGTCCATATTTTCGGAGGGGTTTCTAACCCCCAAAACCCCCCTGGGTGCGCCACTGCATACCATACATATTTATACCATTGCATTCAATTTGACAGTGCCGACAGAGTTTCTTATAAATGTTTTGAATATTCTTACTGTAGGAAAACATCTTGCAGTCATTGTTTGTGTAGTTATAATAATTTTCAAAACAATCATATCCGGATAAACTACGTTATATATTATTGTAAAAAAAAGAACTATAATAAAGTTGTTTCACCAGATGCACTATACAAATATCCACGAGCCTTATAAAACCTACATTTCGTTGTACAGTTTCAAACCACTTACTATGGTGTAAAATTTAATTTAAGCCTGAAAATCACTTTCTGGAAACTGTACAGAGTGCTGTGGAAAGTTTTTAAACTATAAGTAATACTACAATGAAAATAATAATTTATTAAGAGCATATTAGGTCTACAGACAGAAAAAATAGTAATCATAATAACGACGGAAACATTAGTATAACGATATTGAGAGTAATCTTATTGTTATTCTAGTTAACACTGAAGCTTAATTTTTGGAAGTTCAAATAAAGAAGCCTTTGTGAATGCTTCTCATCTACAGTTATAAATGGGGCAGTTTCTCATACTGCCACCAGTTCCATCCGAATTCTTTTCAATGTATTTTTTACTACATTTTGGTCACTGTCAGTGTCATCTTCAATGACAAAAATAAACGGAATCTCTCTCTCCCCCTCTCTTCATCTCACCCTCTCTATATTTATGCACCTAAGCATTCAAAAAATTTCGACGAAACCAAAACATCGAAGCATGATAATGTTTTTAGGCTTTTGAAACGTATAATGTGGAATACGTTTGGTGGATTACGTAAATCATTTCCAAACCACAGACGATCACAAACAGAGCATGTAAAACCAAATTTATTCTCACTAAAACGGTTGTTAAACTCAATGTCAGCAGCGATTATTTCTGTCGTGATGCGTTTACATATCAAATTTCTAGATTGTGGGGAATCGAAAGTGTGGAAGCGTCACGTTTTTCGATGACGTTACATTTATGTGGAATGACCCCCAGCCTAAAAACATTATTATGTTAAAATCATTACTCCAATCATTACTTCACGTTTCAAACATTCGGCTTCAATTGGTCAAAATGTAACTTGTTATCTTCTGCTGTGATAGAAGTGAATTTTTTGTTGACCAACGTTTGCTCACCTTCAAAAGTAAATGTAACATTTTTGTGTGCCGTAGTCTTTCATGGTGGCCAATATCAGTTCTATTGAACTTAATTCGGATTAGTAAGAATATCCACGCTCTGCGAGAAATGTGTGTAATTCATACGTTTTATCCTTAGACTCACTGAATTTAATTAGTCCATAAAGTGTGAGTTTTAGCGTATGTTCGCAGAAAGCATTACCCACGCGACTACTCATCCAACTACTACTCACCCCCGCCATAAGTGTGGCTTGTGATCGCCTTCAATTCGTATCTGCGCAGTTCTTTTTTAATATGTTCCTAGGACACCAGTAAGCTCTTGTTTTTCATAATATGAATTAGGTTTTTTATGATTCATTGTTCGTAATACTTAGAATTCACGACTCTATAATAGTTGCCTCTTCTCGACCTGAATTAAACATTTTTAAAGAGTTATTTGCAAATCCATCCTCTCTATCTCACATGTAAGACTACCATTTGTTGACCCTAGTGCATTGGCGTTTTGAAATCACTATTACTTCCATGTTCCTTAAGGAAATGGAAGTATGGTGATGGCGAAAAAAATCGTGTTCGAGATAAGGGCTGATTCTGATTGTACTACCCTCAAAACATAAAGAAAAGTCATTTTTCGAAAAGTGTCTGTGTGTGTGTCTGTCTGTCTATCTGTGTGTCTATGTAGCATTTTTTCTATGGCAAACGATAACATCCGCAAATTCAAACAGAATCAAATACATTTTTGCATATGTCCCTGATTTGTATAGTACTCAAGGTTTATTGATTTTGGTGAAGATCAGTTAAGGGGAAGGGGTAGTTTATCAGCGACGTTTTATGTTTTAACAAGGGTAATTTTTTCTATGACAAACGACAACTGCCGTAAATTCAAACTTAATCATATAATATTTTGCATATGTGCCTCAGTTGTAGAGGACTCAAGACCTCTTGAGTTTGGTGAAGATAGGTTACGGGGAAAGGGTAGTGTACCAGCTACGTTTTATGTTTTAACAAGAGTAAAGTATTTAATTTTGATAAATAAAGTATCCTGAAAAGAAGATCATAATAATCCATTGTAGAAACGTAGATGAAATATCCGTAAATGAAGAGGCTAGTTGAAGGGGGAGGGGATAATTTTTATTTATATGTCATGTGTACTACGTTATCGGCAACAAAGAAGTAGTTTGTTGTTAAAATTCCTTCCCGGGTTGTTTGGCGTGGTCCAATGTTTTCTACAAAACCAGACGTTTCGGCAGTGCTATCGGGTGCCGTCATCAGTGAAAATCGAGTGCGCTAACGTGAGGTGGTATACGTTAGTGACCACAGTAGTGTGGTTAAGGCTGAGGGAAGAAGAAGTTTCTACGGAAATATTTCATTTCGAAAATGGTTTTAAATATAAATCTTAGAACATGGAAGTCATGTATGGTTCTCCATACCGATACTTTTTAGTATCCGCTGCAGTTATGGTTTTATGTGGTTATATGAAAGTAATGTTTCGTTCATATAAACAGTGAGGCACCCTTCTGCTCTACATTTCCTACGCAATCGATTTCCATATTTTGTATATCTATTCTTTCGATGCAGAATTTATGATTTGTTTCGTTTTTTCAATAAAATCTCAAATTCCGAATTGTCTGTCTGAGACCAGATTATATTAAATCTGTTTTAAAGCTACCATTATTATTTAGGTATACACTAAATTCTCGTATACGTACTTTACCGCTGGTCGTTCATCTTTGGTTACAAAAAATTCATTTATTATCCTTCTTACGACACAATTATCAAATCGTCTAATTCAGGTTTACATTTATTTCGAGGCTCTTCTTTCGTCGCGCAATAAGGTAACTTCGTCTCCTGAAATGCTACTGGCCAATTTGTCCTACTGACAGACGATTTAGACCACTTACCTATATGATTTTTTGCAGGTAGATTGATTAGACTAGAACTAGGAATTTCTATTGTTATTGATACATATTTTCTAAGGATTGCTTATGAAGTTAGGTTTAGAAACTACGTACTTCACCTGAACATCTTTTAATTCACCTCTACTTTTAATGAAACGTGCATTGCAGTAATAATCCTATCAAATGATGTTCATTTCTTTGCGTAATGATAATACGTTTGTAATCTTCTGGTAACTGGCGAGGTTACTCCCAGTTTTACAAAATATCACTGTTTTCAGAGCACATCACTCACTCACAGGAGCGGGGTAGGTAACGTCATGTAAATTTGATTGTTACATGCGCCAGTGAATAAGAAAATGATAATATATTTTCCCAGTATGATCAGTTTAACAATAGCCTATCTAAAAGTAGGAAATACATTTTTATTATGGTCGTGCAAGACGTACAATTATATGATTTCAGTAGGCTATTTGTAAATTGGCAACAAGAAAAAAAACCCTCACTGGGACTGACGACAGTCCTGTGTCCTTAAGTTGACGTTACTTTGTGTGCATAGTATTACTTTATTTATTTAAAGACATTTTTGTTTGGTATATGCAATATCAACGAAGACATATTAACCTTAAAAAGTATCAGGAGTCCTCGTTACTGATATGGCTTCACTTTCTGCACCTCTGCACTTATAACATAATATTTGTTGCGGTTTATTTACTTTTCGACTACGATTGGGGCATTTTCAAATGGCTGTATTGCGTTTTGATGGTATCAGATCTATGTATTCAACTATCCATTTAAAATCACAAATAAGCTACATACATTTTATGAAGTGTTGGAACAACCTTATTCACTGGTAAATAAGCCTACCAATTTATTCTGAAGGTACAATAAGATATGAGTCTTTCAGCGTCATTTAAAAAGATTCAAAATTGCAGTGTGGAATTAGTTATTTAGGATGATTTCTGTAAACTTAAACGAATTCTGATATTATCCTTTCATATTAATATCTTTTCTGGAAGTCTCCTCGGTAGCTTTAGTTCAATAGATTTTCAATTCTACTGCACATAAAAATGCGCAGTGTTATTGAAGTTGTTCCAAAAATTGAGTTATTTTATTTTGTAGAAATTAAAATCTTATTTATAAATTTTTTTAGTTTTTGAGTTAATGTTCCCCTCGATTTGAAAATTTGGTCCGACTATTATGTTTGATTTACGTTCACTTTTACTTATAGATTAATTATTTACTTATACATAACATTCATTATACATTAATGAATGTGTAGAACAAGACCTGTAATAAAACTGACGACTAAATTCCTTTAATATCAGGAATGGCTAACAATGACTGGAAATTTTTAAGAGCACAGCGAACTTCACAATTTTAAAGCTGTTTGAATACATAATCAGGTTTTTATATACGTATATCCCAGTACATAATTAAATATAAAACATTAAATGATGGATGATATTTAATTATAAATAGTTAATGAATAAAACACACACAAGCAAGCGCAGATGGAATTAAATTAATTTTGTTGTTTTTGTAAAAAAAATAAGTAATTTCATTTTTTGTTAATTTATTTGGATGTTTTTAATTTTAACTTCTATGAATGAAAGGAAATTGTTTGTTACATAGTGAAATCACAAAATCAGTTAACACTGGAATCGTAAAAATTGGTCATTTATAATTAATTTTTCCTTAGGCGTACTATAGTGTCTGGAATTCTTTTGTAAAAATCGTAAAGAATTTCATATAAAAAATTTACAGGCATTGCACAAATGCAATGCACAGAGAAGGGCATTGACAATGTTTCAATAAATCTAAAAAAAATATATATTTATGTTCATTCACCAATCAATGATTTCATTCTTCATTTACCAATGTACAGATTATAAGTTAAATGTAGTCGCATTCATAAGCGAAGTTTTATATGTGTACTACGTTATTGACAACAAAGATATGGAAACTCACCGGTTCCCATTTTCGATCACGCACCAGCGATCGGCCGCAAATGTGCGACACGTCCTTATAAACATTTTCAATGTTAAAATTTGATATGAAAATTTGTTTCTTCCGTAAACACGAAAACTTTAATTGTAGCCCAGGAGAAATAGGCTTTGATTAAGAAAAAAGTTTAATTATTCCAACCTTATTCTTGAATAAGTTAATAATGATGTACTTTATCAGGTACTAAAAGTTGAGCAAAGTATTAGAGCGAAGACACCATTTAATTAAGAGTTGAAGGGATTAAAAAACACCTATTTTCTCAAAACATCTTTAAAAATATATGATATTAAAAATATATTTAATGATCCTAAAATATAATTATGATATAAATAATATACGTATATATTTATTTATTTATGATATAAATGTATGTATGTATGTATAAATGATATGATATATGTATTTATGATATCTTATATTTATGATATAAAAATATTAAAACACCGATATTAAAAATATCTCAAAATACATGAAATGACTTTTATGTTTTTGATAATTCTTCATAAAATTTATTAGAATTGTGAATTTAAAGTTGGGACAGTTTCTAAATAAGGGTTATTGAGTTTAGTGTGAAGAATAGTTGACTCAAAAGTGCTTGAAAATCGTGTTTTTTATATTACTCAAAATTGAACTGTTTTTTGTAATATTTTATTATCACTCTAAACGTAGCAGCTACGTGTAAAGAATACTTGTCGATTTTAAAATCGAGTTTTGTTAAATAAAAACTGACTAAGTTATACCATAAATATAAGAAAAACATTACTAAAAAAATAAATTTTCATATTAACGTTTATAATGCGTCGAATAAAAAAAAGGTTAGTAGGTTACTTGTAGTTTCTTTTCAATTAGGAATCACAAAATTTCAGTTTTTCAAAAAACATGAAATCAGGCAAAATAAGTAATTATATGATGAAAAATTCGCTTTTATGCTTTCCAATAACACTAATGTTTAAACAATTAAAATAACTGAAACTTTATTGCTTTTTACTAGTAATTAAATTATCTTTCAAAAGCGACTTACGAGATCGATTTACGGTAATATCAGCTAGAGAAAAGCTACTTGAACGAAATCAAAGTTAACCATAAAAATTGTTAAAATTTAATAACCATGATAAGACAGTTTTAATTTGTCCTTACAAAACTTCAGTATAATATCTAAAAGTGATATGTAGCTGTACAATGCCGAGGAGAATTTTTTAACCATTGGTAATCCGATAAAATCACATATTTTCTTATTATATTAAAGGATATCTTTTTCCTAGTATCTATATTAAAAATAACAAAATTTCATGACATTTGATGTTTTTAATGTTCATAATTTTTGTACATAAAACAAAAATTTAGCATCATCTCAGAAGCCTCAGGAACCGCCATAAACCAAGAAAATATTCAGAACTGAGTCATCCAGTCTACAACGTGACAAACATTACCTAGGCTCTAGGCGCGTTGCCTAATCGTAACGGCGTAACAATATTATCAGGATATTACCGTTTCAACTTTAATATCGTATTCTTAGTGAAGCTTGTAAAAATCCGTATTTTCAAGGCAATTTGAAAAATTGGCTTTATACTTCTGCACAACCTAATCTGAGGCTGCTGTCGTAAGAATTGTTTGGATTACTTTTGATTTCTGTTTAAGTATGCGTAAATTATTTATAATGTATTCCATTAAAAAAACCTTCCATTTTTTCTGAATTAACATTAAAAACTGTTAATTTTCCTGGGCTACTGATAAATACATAATAATTGAAATAGAATTAAGTACTGAATGACATAATCGTGCGTAAAAAGGCTGAGATCGCCTGAGTAAATTAGCGCATGCTGACCATGCTAAGAATTTAGAATACGGAAAATAATGTAGCCGCGGCTGGCGATTGAGACAAGTGGCCTGCTCGGAGTCTTGTGTAGAACTAACTTAATTTTGGCTGCTACAGGCCCGTGTCAAACCGGTAGCAGATAGTAGGGAGAAAAATGTCACCACACGCGCCCGCAATGCAGCAATTTCAGTACAAAGTGTATAGGTACAAAGTTTATCCATACTGCCCGCACAAAATCGGGGCGATTTTGCAACTTAAGTAATTGTGTGAAAAGTACATGGTAATTGACATTACATGATAACAAATTCAATAATAAATAGCAACTGCTAACACAACAACAACGACATAACAATTGACATGTATAAAAGTAAAGCAACAACACCCAGAAAATTAACAGTAACAATATGATTAACATACCAGATTCATGTAATGACACATAATACATAATGATTTACGCTACATTATAGCGTAGAACAATGATTATAAAATTCCCCAACACATGGTGATGATACATAATAATACAATAATCAGGCAGACATAATAATTGGCAGTACATAATAATGGGATAATGATCCCAAAAAATTCAATAATAAATAACAGGTAATAATACAATGACAAAGGTATAATAATTTACATGCATGATATTGGAATAACAATCCCCAAAAAATTCAAAAATACATAACCAAGCATGATACAACAGCAAAGACATAATAATTGATACAATAATATTAGAATAATCATCCCCAAAAAGTTCAAAAATACATAACCATAAAATAGTACAATAGTAAATGACATATAATTCATATGCATAATATTAGACTCATAATCCCTAAAAACATGATAGTGATACACAATAGTATAATAGACATAATAATAATGTAGTAATCACAACAATGTGAATCATGTGATCGCCCGGGGAATGTCCCGGGCGTGAAACACGATAATGCGATAAAGTTCACATTACCGATACGTGTCGCATGATGCTCATGCGATTAGTCTAAGGCCACCGTAAGTGGGCACAATTTATGAATGGGTCGACGTAGGATACCATACGCGGTGCGAACATCCGCAACGCGCACTATTGAGTCCTGACCCGAATAGACATTCGTGACTACCCCGCGTTTCCACTGAATGGGGGGGGGGGAATTGTCATCTAGAATAAGGACGAGTTGTCCGGGAGTCAAATTTTTTGACGTGATGCGCCATTTGTTGCGCTGTTGCAACTGGTGCAAATAATCTTTCGACCACCTATTCCATATCGACTGGGTGAATTTTTGGAGCAGCTGCCATCTGCCCAGACGACTAATATTGACTTGGGAATAGTCCGGTTCCGGGAGTGCAGTGAGCGGAGAACCAACCAGGAAGTGCGCTGGAGTTAAGGGTTCAGGGTCCCTAGAGTCATTGGAGACGACGAACAAGGGGCGTGAGTTAAGGCAGGACTCTATTTGAGTTAGGATAGTGTAGTACTCCTCGAAAGTAAGAATGCTTCCGCCTACCACGCGCCGCAAGTGAAACTTGACGCTCTTGACTCCGCTTTCCCACAGACCACCGAAATGAGGTGCTGAGGGTGGAATAAAGGACCATTTAATGCCTTGGGCACTGGTAAAATCCTGGGTGGTCTGTTCAAATCCCTTAGACTGCAAAAGTTTGTATAATTCGTGAAGTGTGCTACTAGCACGACGAAAGTTTATTCCATTGTCGGAGAATATCTGATCAGGGATCCCTCTACGCGCTATAAACCGTTTTAAGGCCGCTATGAAGGCGTCTGAGGTAAGATCTGAGACTAGTTCCAGGTGAATGGCCTTAGTGGTCATGCATATAAATAAAGCAATATAAGCCTTTGACGTGGCCTTTGAACGCTGCCCGCCATGACGTATAAAGACGGGACCGGCATAGTCGACTGCAGATTGGGAAAATGGCTTAGCAGGCGTAACCCTGGAAGGGAGTAATTGTTTATTTGGTATTGAATTACAGAGAGGTAAAACAACTTTTGCCCCAAGCCCAAACTTTTCTTCCTCATATGTAAACTTGTGGAAACAGAAAGTATCTTCCCCACCATAAACTAAAAAGTCATAAATGAAACCTGAGACTCCAGCTTGAACAAATATTTAAAAACCCCATTTCTTAGGTATGCCTTTTAAATACTGTTTCCTGTTACCTGCCCTCGTACCTTTATATGGCACCACATCTCATCTATGCTGAATCTAGTTTATGCTCAATGGCAGTGCAGTTGTTTATTATTTTTTGCTAAAAGGGCTGAATGTTGAAATAACTTTCTTCGTTTGGGTATTATTATTACAAAATGTAAACAACATCTTATTTGTTGGCATTGTTTAAGGGACATTAACTTATAAGACGTTTACATTAAGTTAGCTACATTATCATAACGGAACTGCTGACTCCAATAATCAGTATGTGCTGGCATATTTACAATATCCATCAAAAACTTTATGGAAAGAAAGTCATAAAATTCATTTTTTTTAAGTTAACAGATTTTTCTACAGAGTAGAGATTTATATTTTCTATTATCATGTTTACAATATCATCTGTAAAAAAAGTTTAAAATATTCCAAAGGCGTCTTTACACTGTCAGGCATAGAAAAATTACAATCTGACAAATCTACATTATGATAAAACTCTAATCTTCCAATTTAATTTTAAATTACTTAGACTATTAGTTTTATTTTATTTTTTTGTTATACTACTCTAGGTGGAGAAGTTTTCTATTTGCTAGGCTGGAACATGAAAATTCTTTTACCTTTGGTGATATATTAATATTTTTTTTCTCAATGTGTAGTGGTGCCTCTTTGATTGTAGGAGATGGTTCCATAATATATTCTTTCTGAATGTTATTCTCTGACAGACGTATTGATCTTCCCTCTTCATTTTGAGTTTTTCCAGCTCAGCACGAAAGGAATGATCGTCACAATCTATTATGCAGTTAAGAAGATTGTGCCGGTTGTTTTACGAGCCGGCGATTAAAAAACGCAAAATAAACCTAATACGGTATATTTTGTCTATTATAGAAATTTATAATAAATAACGCACAATTAGTTTAGCGGTTACTGCGTTTAACGTTTAGCGGAATGGCGAAATCTATACGCTGTCCAGGCAGTGAAGGCGGCTAGAGGATTAGGAGACCCTCGGCTCACGCACGCACACTGGCAGGCCGCCTAACAATAGACAGGGGCCGGCACTTGACCTGCGCTGCTGTCTTTTTAAATACAGTTTACTATAATAAATTAAATTTTGTTATTCTGCTTAATCTTATAGTTTTGGTCGTTCCATTTAATTCAGACTGTGATTTCATTTAAAATAAGTCCAAACACGAAGTTTATACGACGATTTTCAAATGTTTTACTCTTATTTGTTTATTTTGAAATATTGTGATTGCTAAACTTCTGAGAATTATTTACGCGACTGTTATTAAAAAAATGTTATTATTAAAAACTAAGATTCTGATCATTTAATTTACTTTTCAACTATTTTTCTGAGACACTCCCTTTGGATGCCAGAAGCCGGTTAAATGGCCCTATGGTTCATTGTTGGAACTGCTAGCGGCCGATTAAATCGGCCCGTCAAATGACACTGAGAACTGCCAGCGGCCGATCTCGCTGGCTTCTTGTATATTCATCGTAGCGACCACCATGACGGATGATCAATCGTTTGCCTTTACCCAGAGGGCCGCCGAGAGTTCCTTGGATAGTGCCATCAGTCCAACCAGTGTCCTTTCTCGTGTTTTCATTGATCCAGGTCTCGTCCAAAAATATAGTGTTTTTAATATTTACTTTACGCATCTTTCTTAAGAAATGACACCTTAACAGGGGACACTGACGGCTTTTCCATGAGGATTTTTCTGCTGCTAAATTTCTTGTACTGAAATCCCATGTCTGATAATAGCGAGCTCAGTGAAAATTTTCCTCCCATATACAGTCCAGCTTCTTGAAGTGACACACAAAGTTGTCTGAGGGTAGGCGCTTCTTTTCGAGCATAGTAGCTCAATATGTGACGTCGAATAGCTCCTTTGTCGAAGTCATCCATGTCTGTTACTGGCCGCTTTCTCTTCAAACTTTTCTTCCGAGGAGTATGAATAATAATGTTTTCCCTCTTGGTGCTGTTTAAGGTGTTATCTTGTTGATCGTCCTCAGCTGTGATTAAATCAATATCTTCAATTGCACAGGGATCTTCTAGATTTTCCAAACTTTTTTTAATCTCTGCGTTGATACGTGGTATTGTTCTCAACGAAATGCCACAAGCATCTGCTGTTCTCTTCATTACTTTCTTAGTATTAAGTAAAGGACCTCCGTTATTCTTCTCTTTCTCAAAATAGAACAGAACAGAAGCAATCATTGTTCTGCATTGAGTATGTAAAACTTGGCGTTTTTTACAAGGACTCATAATCACAAATCAACTATACACTAACCACAAATGAACTGATTCACTCACAATATACGCGACAGATCTGCTCTCTGACAAGACTTGCTGGTCTCACTACCCCGTGCAAGCTATTTAACGACTAATCAGCGGGTAATCAGTGACCCACTTGGGGTACCCGGTACACGAGCAATGACCTCTACTGTTTGTTGGTTTGAGGGTGAATCACCCTCTCTATCTGGAAAAATGACTATAGCGACCAAGTCTAAACCAAGTAAGGAAGGGACGTCTCTCTTGCATGTTACTGAAATCTGTAATACCGGTAATTATTTTCCAAATTACGGGATACAATAATACACATTTAATTTCTGACGCGCTACCTCGTCCTCTCAAGTTATAGTTAAAGTTTAATAACATGGACAGTAATTTTGTAATATATTTACATAGATACATATCACATTTCATTTTGTGTGTCTGTGAAACAATAATATAATATTTTTATAATAAATAACATTTTTAAAAGTTCGTGCTAGTAAAAAGCAAGCAATTATTTCGATTACGTATAACAACTATTATTTCATATATTGTTTATTTGAAATAAAAATATGAGGTTTGAAAATAATCTTTACATCTATATATTAAAATCTGTTACATATGTTGATTAATTTTTTCAGTATTATAACAATAAATAGGTGGGTCGTCAATCTGCTCTTTATCGAGTATCACAATCGGTGAATCGGAAGTAAAAAAAAATAAATAAATAAATAAAAAATAAAATGGCCAAGGCGAGATTTTAAGATTCTCGTAATTTCGAGGTCAATTTCTAAAATCAAAAATCAATTTCTAAAAATATTTCATATTAAAGGGAGTGTCACAGAAAAATAGTTGAAAAATAAATAAGATGATCAGTAACTTAGTTTTTAATAATAATCATTTTTAATAATAGTCGCTTAGATGGTGTTCTAAAGTTTAACAATAACAATACTGTAGTTTAAAATAAACAAATAAATGTAAAACATTCGAATATCGCCATAAAAACTTCGTGTTTGGACTTATTTTAAATGAAATTACAGTCTGAATTCAATGGAACAATCAAAATTAAAAGTTTAAGCACGACAATAAAATTTAATTTATTCTAGTGGACTGTAACTAAAAAGACAGCAGCGCAGGTCAAAGGCCTGTCCCTGTCTATTGTTAGGCGGCCTGTCAGTGTGTGTGTGTGTGTGAGTGAGGGTCTCCTAATCCTCTAGCCGCCTTCACTGCCTGGACAGCGTATAGTTCGCAGTGGTACACGCCACGCACCCTAGCGGTCGCCTTGTTCCGCCTTGATGCAGCAATTCAGTAATGCGCATTTTAATACGTTTTCGCCTGTCTCGCTTGGTCATCCGCATAAGTAACATCAAGTACCTCTTCGACAGAGTGAAGTCTTTTGTAAGGAATTCTATCATCTACCGTGAGTAGATAAACACGCACAAAACTGCGGGCCCCTGGTCTTAGACGTGGACGCTGCCTCAGGATGACCATCTCCACCTGAACGAATAATAAAGGGCTTTCGACTTCGCCTGTCGTAGAAGACAACAGCATGACCTAACCAACACGCACCCTGGAACTGGTAACTTCAACAACACCAGGTGACCTCAAACCATTATTATAATTAATTAAATCTACATAGACATCCGGATCTGTGCTGTTAACAACTTATAGCTTTTGTGGAGCACGAGTGATACATTGTCCAATTTGATCATCTTTAAAACGTTTTAATCAGGCTCCACTTTAACTACACAGAATTGTGCGCGGATTTTTTTGATAATGTAATAACTTGGTATTAAGTGTAAGCCCGGGGGCTGGCAGGTATCCAAGGCCTATCAAATTTAATTCAATCAGTATTTTCTTTCTAGTTTCCAGTAAAGGGGGGTATTTCAAGTATTAGGGGTCGGGTATTTCCGTGTATGTAAGGGGGTGAGTTCCGTGTGTGACAGGATGAAACCTCACCGGCTGGTAGGGTTTAGCTGTAATTCCTGTCATTTTATTTCACAAATTTAAATTACATTTTTAGGGTTTATGTAAGGGTTCTAAGTGTCTAATTCAGTAACAGTCCGGCCCCTGCTTAATCCTGTATAGGCAGCCGTGTATGCAGACACAGGCATGCTCCAGGCTTAGGAACATGTTGGTTCCCGGGCCAATCCAGTTTTCTTAACATATTACATAACTGATCAGGACATTTTATTATTGTAAATTTTTTTTAAACGCTATCGTTAAATTATTAATCATCAATTAATCATTATTAAAATTATAAATCATTATCTCAGCCAATTCACAATTACAGTTCCGACCGAAGGAAAGATGGTGGCTCACCGTCTTTCCTATGTAACTTCCTCAGTTAAATTTTCTGACTCGTTGTTTCTTATTTTACCAAATTTAAGACTTCTTTAATGTTACATCTGGCATTTTGGGCAGTCCAGATTCGTGGGAGAACTAGTGACACTTTTATACTTTCAGATGTCTGCAGAGAAATGTCAATAAAAATAAAAGGTGGGTATATAGGCGAGTGCCTCTGTTTTTTTTAAACTTATAAGCGTGTTGGGTATCGATATAGCGAGACTTAGAATGTGGATGTGACGGAGATATATATTTATACTTTTGTGATTTATGTTTGTGTCATGTTTATGGGGTATGTACGGGGAAGATTTATTTACACGAAAAATATTTACAACAAAAAGAAAACAATTGTTTTATATATATATATATATAATTTGTGATTTATGTTTGTGTCACTTTTGTGGGGTATGCACGGGGAAGAATTATACACAAATTTAAAATTATAAAAAACAAGGAAACCAATTGGTTCACGATATGTTACACACTCAAGACTCAATAAATGTTATTGTTAGTTGTAACAGAGAGTTTAATTGCAAGTCCCGTCACACTGGACCTAGCGCCTTTTTAGCTTCTCTAGGCTTATGCCTAGTTTTAAATAACTAGTGGCCCCTCTTCAAAAAAAAAAAAAAAAAATTCAAAAAATGTAAAATTTTTTTTTCAAAAAACAATTTTTTTTTATAAGGCATAAAATATCCAAAGAGGGGTTACAAGATATTCCATTGAAGACGTTAAAGATGGTAGTTCAGAACTATCCGAATCATTCAGCATCAGCCGGTTCGTCTCGTAGGTAGATAGGAATGAGTGATGTTTTCTGGATAATTGGAGTCATCATTTTCAACATCAGACTGTCCATTTTCAGGTGCCAACAACGCCTTTAACATTATGAGCTCAGTCCTAAAACAGCTATTCTTTTAGTCCATACAGAAGAAAATTAAGATGGTTGTGTAACGCAAATGGAAACAATTTTTAATTTTGTGACTGGGCGGATTATACTGAACGACTGTTTAAATAATATCAAGCATTTGAAATGTAACATATAGTATACACCTAGTAAACAACAATAATTCAAAGTACTTGGCAACGTAACACAGAATATACATATGCAATAGCGCCATCTTTACTCAGTAGGGGAGGAGTGTCTGAGATGGCATACATTTTGAAAATAGATTTTTAGAAAATAAAGTACTGTGAAATAAAAGACAAGAACACTAGTACATTGTACAATGTTTATTCAGCAATCAATATCAATATACAAAGAGAGAAAATAATGATTTAAAGTATTAAATATTTCAAAAATGCCAGACCCCTCAAATATGCCATCTCACCCGCACCCGGTTGATGAGATGGCATACCCGGTACACTACTTGCAAACGTCACAGATGACAACTTTGGATGACTTTGGAAGGCCGATACATTGTGCATGGCACCATCTTTTGCAGATCTGGCAACGAAGCCACCATTCACGGGCTCGCGATCGGCTATATGGCTCCGTACAGTAGATACAAAATGGATCTTCATCCTCTTCTTTGGAAACATCTTGGTCGCTATCGGAAGATGAATAAAAGACCCGTTTCTTAGTACGTCGAGCAGACTTTCTATGCTCTTCGGCGCGCTTCATGGCTACAACTGACTTCAATTCCTCCATATCTGGCGTAGAATTCAAAATTCCGAATATTCCCTTTTTTCGGTTAGATCGTTTTGTTATCGTAGCAACCGGTAATGGCGAAATGTCAGCTATACTAGTCAGGTCTTACTCCGTATTATTGGACGTTGAAGCCTTCGGGATGCTTGAACGTTCTGCTGGCTCATTGAATGCCTCAGGACGGTCGTGAATTTCTCTGGAGGTCAAAGTCTTGTCGATTGCTGCAGGGGCGATAGGCTCTTCAGCTTCAGACTCAGTCACAGCTGGGGCGGTGATCATCTCTTCCACTTCAGTCTTAGGACACCAGTTACAGCTGCAGCTGGAGCGGCGATAGTCTCTTCCGTTTCGGGTGCAGCTGCAGCGATGACAGGCTCTTGCATTTCGATATCAGTTACAGCTGCCGGAGCAAACATGTGATCCGGGAAAATATTTTCGTTTAGTGGGAATATGCCAGATGATTTAAAACCACTTTGAATATTTTTTACTGTGGCTGCACGAAGATACGCTTCTTTAAATATCCCTGCAACTTGCTGGTGGGTAACAGTACGACCGGGATGACTTTTGAGCCAGGTATTTAGCTCTTGATTGTAAAAAATGTTGAGCGGTCCGTAGAAACTGACGTCTAAAGCTTGGAGCCGGTGCGTGCAATGTGGCGGGAAACACATCACAATGATACCATTTTCTTTTGCGTACGTAAGAACGTCAAAGTTCTTGTGACTGCTGTGGCCGTCAAGAAGCAACAAAGCTTTATTTTCCTTGGTCGGTTTGGCAAGCTTAACGAAATGTGCCATCCATTTAAGGAAAACTTCTCCTGACATCCATCCTTTTTCCTGTGCGAGTCCAACAGCACCGGTCGGAGCGTTGTCCATCAAGTCTAGCTTCATGTTTTTTCTCGGAAAGATGAATGCTGGCGGAATGTAACTTCCTAAAGCATTTGCACAGCATACCGCGGTGTAGTGGTGGCCTCTCTCTGCACTGGTCAAAATGCCGACTTGTTTGCGTCCTTTTGTTGCAAATATCTTCCGGTGTTGAGATGGAACTGTTGTAAATCCAGACTCGTCGACATTCCAGATTTGCTGAGGTTCAAATTTGAATTCGTCAATGGTTGCAGTCAAGCAACGAAAATATTTATGTACTTGAGGCTTGTTGAATGCGCTGGCCCTGTCAGCAGATGTTGCTTCTGGAATGCGAAGCGATATCGAAGGATTGCGCTTTCTAAAGCCCCTTAGCCAATCTACACCGGCCATTTTTGTTATCTCAGAAAATCTGTGGAGATTTTATTCGCAACAGCGACTTGATAAGCCAGCTTTCGAACATCAATCGTAGTCATTCCAAAAAAAAAACGAGTTTCTAATGTCTTTAAATGTTCGACAATTTCTTTTTCGAGTTTGGCATTAAATGTCACCTTGTGTCCACCCAAATAACCCTTGGTGATTCTTCCTCCAGGTTTTGCGTGACGTCTCAACGTAGTGAACGGAAAATCAAACGTTTTTGAAGCCAGTAACCAGCCATTCTTTTGGTCCGAACAGCCTCGATGGTTTCTTGCATCTGGTTCTCGCTCCAAGACTGCCTTGTAGATTTACGAATGTATGGAACCATACCTGAAACAAAAATTAAAGACAAATTAATAAAAACATCACCATGTAAACTACGAGGTAGTTAGTATGACCTATGACAGAAGATCAGTCAGGACTGAAAGTGATTTACGCAAAAAGGGTTACATTTCGCCCTTGGAACAGAATATAAAAAAATATATTCTTATTATGGGTGAGATGGCATACTGTAATGGGTGAGACGGCATAGTAGTATGCCGTCTCACCTTAAATACACCGACCTAACCGAAAATTATTTTAAAAATTCCATGCTTCAAATAACGCCTAACAGCAGAGTCTATCAGAATCACCACTTTCTATAAGTACTAAATGCATTAAGACTTACCTCATATCGTGCACTGCTTCAATATCACAATTCCAAACGTTACGAAATATTTTTTCAAAATAGCGTCTCCGAAACAATCACGTGTATGGAACCCAAAATGGCGGCAAGCGCACTGACACATACCTAGCACGGCTCCCCGAGCTCGAGCGAACACGGTAATGGGGTCGGTGGCGCCATTTAACGTATAGTTTCGAAAATATCGCTGCTATGCCTTCTCTCCCACCATGCCGTCTCAGACACTCCTCCCCTACTTGACAATGTGTATTATTTATGATACACTAATATTTAGCAACTGTATCTGTGTTACATGTGACAATTTTTAATTATTGTTGATATTTACAGCTTAACTTTAGAGATTTTTTTAGCTATTGTAATGTAAATAATATAAACTTTAGCAATTTAAAACACTAATATTATGTAACAGAACTTACCTGAAACGCAGCATGCTGTTATTGTGGAGAAGCCATCTTGGTCATATGACATTACTTCTTCAGATGCTCACCAGATAGTGCTGTATATCCTCATTTGTAGTTTAGAATGTGTGGTGTTCATGTATGCGTTTGTTCGTAGGTGTAGTAATAAAAATTTACAACAAATACGTGTTAAGTGTTGAGTGTGAGTGCAGTGTTTTGCAAAAAAAACGTAGTAACCTACATAATTGTTTAAATTCTGTGGTAAACACTGCAGTTATTGTTGGAGTATTTCTGTGGGCTGAGTGCTTGTTTTGTCTCGTGACGTTTTGTTTGTTGTGATAGTTTTGGGTTTTTTAATACATGTATATTTTTTGTTTTGACAGCGGGTAAACGTTGTTTTGTAATTTTGATTTTTTGTCGTTGTTGTTTTGTCAATTTGGTTTTTGTTGTTCTTGAACATTAGCTGTTAGGCTACTTCAGTTGTACTTTTATTCTTGTTCAGTTACTTTGTCTTAATTTTCTGTTTATTATTTGGTTCTTGTTGATCGTTGTCGTGATAGTTTTGAGTTTTTCAAGACGTATTTGTTTTTCGTTGTGACAGCGAAGTAAACATTGTTGTTTAGTCCCATTTTGTCGTTTTTGTTGGATATAGCTATTATTTCCGTTGTTCGATATTATTCTTATCCTTTTTTTTTGCTGTCAGTATGCCTGGGTTTGCTGTAGCCGGGACAGATATTATACGGTACATCATACATTTCCAAAAGACCCCGAAGTACTAAATATATGGATTTCGAAGTGCTACAGAAAAGATAATTTAAATATTTCGAATGCTAGGATTTGCTCAAAACACTTTTCTGCAACAGATTATTCGTAACTTACGTGCTGAGTTAATGAATCAAGAAGAGTTCTCAGAGAAGATGGTGTCCCTCATATGAATCTTCCCATCGTCATCACTGCTTGTAATGACGGTATCCCTTGCCGCAGTGAAGATAATACAGGGGTATCAGGCATTCTTGAAAGTAATAGAGTCAGTGCCAGAACAGAGACAGGTCAGGAAAAGAGCCTTAAAAACCTATCGGCTTTGTCAAAAAAAAAAAAGAAAAATGGACAAGAGCACTATTACAAATTGCAACATGCTACATTGAGCTCGAGGATGTACAGTTACTTAAGAAGTAGGTGAAAAAGTTGGAAGGTGAAAACCGTATTTTGAAATCTATGTGCGCGACGCTATGGCAGAGAAGCACACTTCTGAAGAGCAGAGAAAGGCTTCTTATAAAAATATAAAACGCCAAGACGAGAATCTGAAAAAAACTTGTTGAAGTTAAAGTAAAAAAGTTTTAGGAAACATTTCTGCTGAAACTCACATTAAGTGCTTGTGTCAAATAAAAACCATGCAAAATAGAACTCTGAAGACATCGCAAAGACAGTTACACTACGCGCTGTATCAAGAAAATGTTACGTATTTTTGAGAAATAAATGTGGTTTTCCCTTGACAGGACTATCGACTGACATCTGTTTCATTTTGCTGTCAGCCGGGTATACTCCGTGATGTTCTGTGTTTCATGAAGGCCCAGGTGAACACACTGACCACTGCTGAATGGATGTGTGTTATTTCTTTTGACGAACGATTCTTTTGATATTTTAAATTTAAGAAGATGTTCAGATTATGAACCTTTGGCTTCCGGGTGTGGGACTCACCACAAAGTACAAGAAGGCACACTTAAAAAATGTATACGTGTTGTGAAACAATGCGCGCACGAAAATCTTGGAATTTGTTGCCATTTCAAAAAGGTTTCATGATGACCATCAATTTGTTATTTGGGCTTTTTACGTAATACAGAAAAACAGACACAAGTATATTTTAACTGCACGCCTTAATCACGACTGACTGGAAAACGGTTCTCACAAATACGAGACACTGGGCAATTTTTTATTAATCCACCGCCGACAGAGGTTAAACATCGACTTCGTTTGCTTTTGGTGGGTCAAAATACAAATAAAATACCTTTTTCGAAAGAAGCACCTGTTGTCTAAGACGATGAGCAAGAAATCATAACCTCTCATTTCTTGGAAGGCATCTTACCTGACATGAGCGAGCATCTATCTATGATTGAAGGGCCTTTTGCTTGTCATTTAGTGCAGACCTTGACGTTCCTAAGATAAGTGATGGAGCAGACTGCTCTACTGAGGCGTTCCACTACCTAGCTGGCTACATTGCCTATCGTGGGAGAAAGTATGATTCTTCAATAGGAACACCTTCTGAAAATGTATTTTCACCTCCAGTTGGTATTTCTGCTGGAGGGTGGATGGAGTTTTTACCTCGAGGAGGTCTTCCTTGTTCCTTCAGAAAACTGGCTGCATAAGATGTCACGATGTGAAATAATTTTTAGCCATATAAATGGGCCAGATAGTTTGTATAAGGGTAAAAATATTATAAAGAATATATCTACAAGAATTTAACGTAACTTTCCTCAGATGCCAGCAGAACTTGTAAAAATATACGCCAGGACGAGAATGTTCATTCGCCTTCATTTCAAGAGTGGCCGCATGATAGCAGCAGCAGCAGCACAGAAGAGAAAATCATGCCAGTGGCACGCATCGTCTATAGTTAAACCCACGGAGTAATTAATGTTTTTCTACTTTTGCATTGATCAGGATGGTATTACAGGCATCATTGTGCTTTGTAGGAAGGCGGAACTTAGACAGCCGCTGTGTGGTTTGGACTTTGAATTGATTAGAGGTCTGATAAGTAACTGGCCAGTGGACTCTGGTTCCGCCTATAAACAAACGGGTTCAATGCATAATTAGCCCACAACTATTAAACCGCCTATAATCTGTAAAATTAAAATTTAAAATTAATTTTGTACAGGAAGTAGCTAGTCTAAGCCTAGAAAAAGCGTGAGGAGAAATTGTGGTTGAAAAGAACAAAATATACGCGCGCGCGCGGACACGCATCCAAACACGCGCTACCAAATAATGGTATATTTTTCATCAAATTGATAACGAATTTTATGTTAATAAATGAAGAGAAATTACAAAGCCTATTACCACCCTCGCAGTTTAGAGCTAGAAAAGATATGTGTAATTTACTAATACTAAACTCTTAACTCTGCTTGATGGCGAATCTTAAAATTATCTCAGGTTATCCAAGAAATTATTATTAACACAATTAACTTGAATGACTGCTAATTTTAATGAACATCTTCATTAACATATTACAAGTTGCATGCAATCTTAATGATTAACAATTATTGAGATTATACTTCTCATCAATTATCATTGAAAGTAGGTTCATAGACCAATTGAATTGCCAATAGTAATAGAGTTACAAAAAGACATGAATTAATCCGAGTTTAATGTTCAATTTGGTTTACTTGTTAAGTTGAATTCCTTTTGGTTGGTGTATCCTTCCCTCGGAGTCTGCGATCTTGGAGATTGCGTTGTCGGCGATTCGGATGATCCTGTTGTTGACACTCGATGACACTAACACTTGATTACTTCGGTTTCACTTTAATTACCACTGTTCACACCTACTCACTGATTCAGCATGTAACTAGTGTATACTAATTAATTTTGACACCTTAGTAACTATGTTATAAAACTGAGTGCTCGCAATATCAATAATTCATCCCGAATACACTCCCACGTTCCGTAACTTCCGAATGCACGCGTTCGATTATCGATACTATGAAGTTCGGTAATTATCACCAAGTTATATTATATTCATTCTAACAAATTACTTTGATTTGGTACGCTTCGTTTACTGTAATACCGGATTTAATATTATTAAACGCACGACACGAATATTGTACTTATTACTTATTGCAAGTTTTAGTTATGAAATCGCAATGCGCGATAACGAGTCTGATAGTTGCAGTGTTCGCCGTAGACTGCCTGACAAATTCCCAACTACATTTTTTATACTCCCTCAAACGTTAGCCATACTCAATATTTACAAATCGCGTTCCCATTGGTTTCAAGTACCGCGATATTTGATTTCCTCCAACCCAACTAGCTAATTTCACCCGCTTAAAAGTGACGTTTTCTCCCATTCGTCAAAAAACAGCGCGTAGCAAGCTTTTACCGCGAAAGTGAACATGACGCTACTTCAAGTTCTCTCTCACTCCCTCTCTGTCTAAATTCTAACGGTACGGTATTGTCTGAGCACTCAATTTTCCCTCGATTTCACTTAACTTTATGGCTTTTTTTAATACAATACATTTTATGATTTTACACCCTGTACGTGACTTGCTGTATAGCTCTCGCAGCGCCAGACTGTCGCTTCGCCTAGGGTGTGTGTGCTTTGAAAAAACACCGCTAAGCCGGTTTCTAACCGTACATCAAGTCACATTACTTGCATTTCTTATTCTAATATACATTTAATAATCATGTTTCTATACAAAACCAGCGTAAAATTGGGTAGAATTCAATTTTTACGTTATACTATTGTACTGCAATATGATTTTCTCAAGTCATATTTTAGGACTTTCACAGGCTTTATAAAATTATCAAGGTGTGTAGAATGTAGGTATTAAAAATAGTATAAAGAGCTTTTGATGGCCATTACTTTCAATTTTTTTTAACCGCGTCTATTGTTTGCAGGCAAATAGAAACATTCTAACAAATAGGGCTACAGTTTGATGAAACGAGTCTTACTTTTTTAATTAGTTTACTAAAATTTACTTCATTAATTATCGGATATACTTGTACTCGGTCTAGACTATCGAATTACTAAATTTTATTTTTAACAAGTTGTTTCGGTATTACTTTTTCTAATATTAATCGGTTTTAAAAAATCACGTATACGAAATCCGTACTGCTTCTTCAGTTGCTATACGATTAATATTAAACGTGTACACATTTAGATTGCGGAAACATTCGTCCCACATAATATTAGTACGTACTTCAGTCAATAAAATAACCCCCTAAATAAAAATAAAAATATACGTAAATATATGATTCACACTAGGGTACACACATTAAACACATTCTGCTAAAACAGATAAACTACCAGAATGATAAAAACACAATTAAATATTTAACCGAAGCCAACGAATATGACAGAACGCTGACAGATTGCTACACAAAACTCAAAACAAACAACAGCAGAGCAGACAGAAAGACAAACAAACAAACAATAGACAGAAAACAACAGCAAATTTATATCAACAGCCTATATCAACTATCAGACTGAAAAAATTGCCCACAAATTAAAAAAGCATTTACGACATCGCATTGCATACAATTGCAAAAACTGCTTATGGATAATGCAATTTACTATTGAAGAAACAAATGAAGATGGTTTTGACTTTGGATTTGTTGGATTTGCCCATTTTTGCTTTTTGGGGACATGGTGAGTTTGGTCTGTGCCACTCCTCGCTCTGGCGTTTTGTTTCTGGATCGTACTGAAAGATCCATGATTCATCACCAGTAATAACATTTTTAGAAAATCAGAGTCATTTTCATTTCGTCCTGAAAGATCACGGGACACTTCCATCCTGTTGTCTTTCTGTTCAAGAGTGAGGTTTTTTGGGATAAATTTAGCACAAACGTTTCTCATTCCCAATTCGTTTGTCAAAATTTGATAAACTGTAGTGTGGTGAAAATTTAATTGTTCTGCGACGGTTAATCGACGGTCAGACAGCAGCAAGTCCCTGATTCGATCAACATTGTTGTCAGTTCTTGACGTTGACGGTCTTCCAGAGCGTGAATCATCCTTAATTGATTACCGGACATCTGAAAATGCTTTAAACCACCTCAAAACCTGTGCTCTTGACAACCCCTCATCTCTATACGCCTTTGTCAATTTTGTAAAAGTCTCGTTAGCATTTAACACAAAACTTTATTGCACAACGTTGCTCGTAATTGACGTCACTCATTTTTATAACGCACAACAAAAACTCACTTCACGAAATGCTTGTTTACGTTTCGTGTGGCAACAATAGACAATAAATATTAATACTCAATACCAATCACCTGTTTATGTAACCATCTGTGTTAATGGAAATCTTACAGTTTTGCCATATTGACTGCTACATGATTAGTTTCATTACTTAATTTACAGACCTCGTAGCTTTGCCTGTAGTGAAGCCCCAACATTTGTTGAAAGGATTACTGGGCGACGTATCTTCGGCAATTTGAAGCCGATACATGCGCAAATCATTGGGCAGAGAAATAGAAAGTAGTTTCACTCGTTGTCGCTTTAAATAAAACCCGCCACAGAGCTATTACAAAAAGTGGTAGGCCTACTTGATACACCATTTTTGACAAATCGAGCACGTAAGTTAATAAAAGCTCTGGAATTGCGATACGATGATCAGCATCCGCACGACGTATATTGCGTTCAACTGAGAGCAAGACGACAGCGTTTCAGAGAATTTTCAAGAGTTCGAAGCAAGTATCGACGGACTATTTAGACTGGCCTATCCTAAAGCACCGGAGGATTTAGGACTAATTAAAACAACTTTAATTGCACGTATTTGGGCATCACATTGACATAATGTAACCCCTAGAGGGCGCGTCCCCAGGTGGCGGATAAGGGAATGCCCTAACCGATCTGGTTCTTGCTAGATCGGCGGGTAGGAGGGAAATAAAATACCTCCCGCGGACCAACAGGCGGGGAAGGTACGGCTCCTCAGCCACAGAGAAGGCAACCTACCTAAGAGAAGGACACTTTGAAATCAAACCCTGGCCCTCCAGGATGGGGATTGAGTAGTTAGGCTAGCAACCTACACTTGTAAAAGCCATAAGATGCTAACAAACCCAACAAAAACCAGCCTCGGATGGTGGACAGGGATTTTGGTAGACGAACACAGCAACGGAAATGGACTTTGAGTTTGGCTATATGGAATATTCAAGGAATCAGAAATAAACAGCAAGAAATACTACAAGAATGCCTGAAACGGAAAATAGATATTATTGTCCTCTCGGAAACGAAGAAAAAAGGAAATGGGAATGAAAATCTAAAAGAATACATACACTTCTTATCGGGTGTAATGAAAGATCAAAGAGCTCATGCAGGGGTATCCATATTTATTCATAAAAAATACCGGAATCGGGTAAAATCATGGGAGCCCATTAATGAAAGGTTTTTAAAAATGACAATTCAGCTAAGAGGGAGAATTATTACAATAATTGGCATATATATGCTTTAACTGAGGAAACCACAGTTCAAACCAAAGACAATTTTGAAGAAACTCTGAGATAAATCATAAAGGACATCACAAACAGTCACGATATAATCCTTGCAGGAGATCTTAATGCAAGAGTCGGAAAACAAAGAAACAGTAAAGTAGTTGGCACACACGGAGAAGAGACAGTTAATAACAATGGTGAGAGATTAATCGATTTATGTGAATAATATGAATTGAAAATAATGAATACCTTCTATGCTCACAAAGACATCCATAAGTATACGTGGTACCAGAACACAAGAGGTCTAAGATTTATAATAGATTATGTAATATTGAGACAAAGATCTGGTTTGAGAGTGCAGGATGTGAGAGTGCACAGGGGAGCTGAATGTGGGTCAGATCACAGATTGGTCGTTGCTAAACTGTATATTTCCTTCATAGGAGTTCATGTAGAAAGAGCAGAAAATGTTGGCCCGAAAATTGAAGACGGAAAGTATAATTTGAAGAGCTTTCAGCACGATAGTACAAGAATGCTGTATTCGTGGAGATTAGAACAAAAGTTAATGACAGCAACCAGATCCACTTTAGAAGAATACGAGCATATAAAGAAATGTATTAGAGAAGCGGCTGAGGAAGCCCTAGGAAGACAGGATCGGAAATCAAATAAACCATTCTGGTGGGATAGTGAAATAGAAGAGAAAATAAAAAAAAGGAAACATATTTGAAACTACTACAAACTAAAGATGAAGAGACTAAAGAAGAATATAAAAGAATGAACAGAGAAGTTAAACAACAAGTAGTGAAGAAGAAAAATAATGCTTGGGAGAAAAGATGTGAATGCATAGATAATCAGCTGGGAGGTACACAAAGCTCAGAAGCTTGGAAGACAATTAAAGCCATTAAAACTACAAACCAAACACAGATATTTTTGAACAACATACCTGAAACAAAATGGATACAACACTTTATGGAGCTATTGGTTGAAACAAGGAATGAATTCATTCCTAATGACCATGAAATAAAAGTATCTGGAGAAATTGCACTAAGTTTTGAAGAAGTTCAAGAGGAAATAAAAGGTACAAAATTGAGGAAATCCCCAGGTCCGGGAGGAATAAACCCAGAATTAGTTCGATATGGGCCCCCCAAGCTGTTTGAAATGCTCAGAAAATTATTCGAAAGATGCCTAAATGGAGAAGAAGTGCCAGTGGAGTGGCGAACATCGTATATCTCACCAGTCCATAAGAAGGGTTCAAAGTTGGACCCTAGAAATTACAGAGGAATTGCTGTGATCCCGACCATTGGGAGAATATATTCAAGGATTTTGAAAAACTTAATTGAAGAAGACATCAAGACCAAGCAGCCCGAAGAACAATCAGGTTTTCGAGCGGGGCGATCCACGGTAGACAACATCTTTACAATCAAAATAGCAGTTGAAAAGAGAGTACAGCATAATAGAGAAACGCATATAGCTTTAATAGATTTGGAAAAGGCATACGATAGCGTCCCAATCTCACAGTTATGGAAGGAGATGGAGCATTTGAACATAAATGCAAATTTGATTGCAGCCACGAGAAGATACTATCAACAAAATATCACCAGGGTCAAACTGGGAAACAAACTCACTCTCCCATTCGAAACTACAAAAGGCGTAAGACAAGGATGTTGCTTGTCCCCTACCCTCTTTAAAATATACTTAGATAGATCTCTAGTAAGATGGACAAAGAAGTGTAAAAGCATGGGGCTGAGAGTAGGAGATGACAATCTGTTCACTCTATATTTTGCCGATGACCAGATTGTGGTAGCGGAGGATGACGAAGACCTCGAGTATATGGTCAGAAAGTTAAAAGAGGAATATGACGCAGCTGGTTTGACGATGAACATGGCAAAATGTGTGTACCTGATAGTGGGCAACGAAGAAGTTAAGGACTTAAAATTGGATGTGGACAGGATAAGAGGTGTTGAAATTGAAAAAAGTAAATACTGTAGCATGACAGATTATCCACATTATAATGAATGAAAAATTATCATAAATAAATATCAATTAAAATAAAATCAAGGAAAAATCCAAATAAAAAACAAATAAGTGCCACAATAAAATACAATCATAATTTGAAGAAATAAAAATAAAGAATAAACAACTATGCAACAAATATGAGTAATGAAAAATAAACCAAAAAACTAAAGTAAAGTAAGGAAATACCCAGGTAGGATAGGAGTAAGTAAGGAAAATACCCAGAACAAACCAACGTACATAATAAAACTATTTTGTATTGAAGAAACAAAGAATGGGAATCAATAAGTAAGGCAAAACCCAGAACAAACCGACACCCCTAAAATAAAGACTGTTTTTCAAGAAACAAGCTAGGATATGAATAAGGAAGTATATACCTTGAACAAACCGAAATACCTAATAAAATATCGGTATGGAGAACCATACATGACTTCCATATTCTAAGATTTATATTTAAAATCATTTTCAGCCAAACAGCCAGG
The DNA here is from genome assembly GCA_034769895.1 of Magicicada septendecula. Lineage (NCBI taxonomy): Eukaryota > Metazoa > Arthropoda > Insecta > Hemiptera > Cicadidae > Magicicada > Magicicada septendecula. The sequence continues at coordinate 1,157,198,637 of CM068367.1, forward strand.
GAAGGAATTTTAACAAAAAAATACTTCTTTCTTGCCAATAACGTAGTACACATATAAAAAATATTATCCCCTCCCCCTTCAACTATAATTTTGATTTATAGAAAATTACCCCCAGCCCGTTCAACTAGCCTCTTCATTTATAGATATTTCATCTACGTTTCTACAGTGGATTATTAAGATCTTATCAGGATACTTTATCAAAATTAAGTACTTTACTCATGTTACAACAAAAAATGTTTCAGGTAAACTGCACTTTCCCCGTAACCGATCTTCACCAAAATCAACAGACGTTGAGTTCTCTATAGCTCAGGCACATATGTAAAAAATTATTTGATTCTGTTTGAATTTACGGCAGTTATGGTTCGTCATATAAAAAATTACCCATGTTAAAACATAAAACATGAGATTTATAAAACATATCTAAGATTTATATTTAAAATCATTTTTGAAATAAAATATTTTCATAGAACCTACTAACGCTGGGGAAATCTGAGGAGCCAATCAGAGTTGGGCCTACCTGTCACTCTGCTGAATTTGGTGGAAAGCCCTGTCACTGTCGTCAAAGTATCAGCCTTGACAGGGTCCTCTTTTTCTGCAAAATGGGAGAGGAGGCTTGAGATGGAGTGAGTGACATGGTCCCCACCTCAATGAAGAACCCATTGTTTTATAAAAATATATTTAAATTTTGAAAACTGAAAATTCTTTTCTTGTTGTAAATATTTATATTTTATAATCAAAATGACTTTATCAAAAACCAAACATTATTTTTTTATAATAAGTATTTACATATGTTTCTTAATATGCTTACTTTTTCTTCAATGTTGATGATCATTTCCAAACATTCTGACAAAATTGTATCTACAGAACAGTTAACATTCCCCAGGTTTCCATTTCTGCTAATTTCTCATTACACCTTCCACTGACGTATTATTAACCATTTCATAAACTATCGTATAATCTTTTCAGATTTTGTGGTACAAAATCTGAAATTTTCAGATTGCCTGGCAATAAAATTATTTTATTTTCAACAATTACCATTGTTTGAAAAAGTTTAAATGAATTTTCAAGTACTTTACTCTTGTTAAAACGTAAAAGGTTGCAGGTAAACTACCCCTTCCCCTTAACTGATCTTCACAAAAATCTAAAGGCCTTGAGTCCTCTACAATTCACTGAAGTATGCAACAAATTATTTGATTCTGTTTGAATTTGCGGCAGTTATCGTTTGCCATAGAAAATACGCTTGATAAAAAACGTTGCAGGTAAACTACCCCTTCCCCTCAACCGATCTTCACCAAAAACAACAGGTCTTGAGTACTCTACAAATCAGGGCTGTATGCAGAAAATTATTTGATTCTGTTTGAATTTGCGGCTGTTATCGTTTGCCACAGAAAATACCCTTGTTAAAAAAACGTTGTAGGTAAACTACCCCTTTCCCTTAACCGATCTTCACCAAAAACAATAGGTCTTGAGAACTCTACAATTCAGGGCTGTATGCGAAACATTATTTGATTCTGTTTGAATTTGCGGCTGTTATCGTTTGCCAAAAAAAAAAATTTCCCTTGATAAAAAAAACCGTTGCAGGTAAACTACCCCTTCCCCTCAACCGATCTTCACCAAAAACAACAGGTCGCGATTACTCTACAAATCAGGGCAGTATGCACAAAATTATTTGATTCTGTTTGAATTTGCGGCAGTTATCGTTTGCCATAGAAAATACCCTTGTTAAAAAAATCTTGTAGGTAAACTACCCCTTTCCCTTAACCGATCTTCACCAAAAACAATAGGTCTTGAGAACTCTACAATTTAGGGCTGTATGCAAATAATCTTTTGATTCTGTTTGAATTTGCGGCTGTTATCGTTTGCCATAGGAAATACCCTTGTTAAAACATAAAACGTTACAGGTAAACTACCCCTTTCCCTTAACCGATCTTCACCAAAAACAATAGGTCTTGAGAATTCTACAATTCAGGGCTGTATGCGAAACATTATTTGATTCTGTTTGAATTTGCGGCTGTTATCGTTTGCCAAAAAAAAAAAAAATTTCCCTTGATAAAAAAAAACCGTTGCTGGTAAACTACCCCTTTCCCTCAACCGATCTTCACCAAAAACAATAGGTCGCGAGTCCTCTACAAATCAGGGCTGTATGCAAAAAATTATTTGATTTTGTTTGAATTTGCGGCAGTTATCGTTTGCCATAGAAAAAAAATCTACAGACACACAGCAGACACACAGACAGACAGACAGACACACACACAGACACTTTTCGGAAAACGACTTTTTTTCATGTTTTGAGTGTAGTACAATCAGAATCTGCAATAATCTCGAACACGATTTTTTTTGCCATCACCATACTTCCGTTCCTTAAGGAATATGGAAGTAAAAGGAATGATTTTGAAGAAACAAGGTAGTAGGATAAGAAGACTACAAGAAATACCCAAAGGAAACCCAGTAAGAAGAAAATAAAAACCCCAAATGAGATTAAAAGTCACAAACGAAAGTATAACACCCAAAAAAGAAACTAATGTAAAGTAGATGTAAACAAAAGTGTTTAGAGGTATAAGTAAAAGTGCACCCATGAAAGTTATTTTATAATGAAAAAAAAAAATCTTAAGAATCCTCTATAAATAAAATTCTTGATAATATAAAACTATAAAACTGATTAGTGATAGTATCAAGAAATAACAGGGGACCAGTGCAAGTTATTTTATTATAGTAGATAAACTTCAAGAAAGTGTATTAAATGCTTAAACTAAGGAAATGTGTACCTTTGAACAACTTTCAAGTTTTTAATTTAACTTCAGAAATAATATTTGGTAGAACAGTAGTATGAAAATCAAATATTATTGTTTCTAAGAAAGTGCCACTCTTTGTCTAACAACATTCACTAAAATGAGAAAGATAAATTGAGAGCAGGTAATTAATAAGTGAAGTGACGAGGGATACATCCCTAATATAAAATAAAAACAGATAAGACTGCACAAAATTAATTTTAAGAAATAAGTTAAACATGAAGGGACAGATGTGTTCCGTTTATATTAAAGTCTATGAACTCTATTTAAATGTTGGAAATAGAGTGTAATGTTTTATTATTCTAAAATATATTATGTTTAATAGTATTAATCAAGGCTGAAATGTCTGAGAGTGGATACCATTCTTTTATTATAAAATATTTATTATGTGTTACTAGTAATAATCAAGACTAAAATGTCTGAGTTTGAGTACCACTTTTTTAATTTCAAATATTTGTTATGTATTAATAGTATGAATTCAATACTAAATGTTCTTATAGTTAAGTAAGGAAATTTTAATTAATATTGTATTAGAATAGATGGTCAGAAGGGGTATAAACAAGCAGTATTAGTCAAAAACTTTATATGTAAAAACAGATAAAATCTAGGCCAAATGGTAAATCTCAACAACCTTATAATTGATGAATTAAGTCCAGTAAACTAGTTAAATTGATGAAATTTATATAAGGTAAATCAGTCACAGAGTATTATAACTGAAACTATACTTTAGAAAGATATTGTAAAAAGATAGGAAGAATTAATGGAAAAAATGCAAATGTAACTGAAAAATCAAAGGGGGGAATCACAAATTAAAGAATAATATTTAAAAAGATAACCAATTAATAAAATTACAAGAAATTAAGGGAAGATAAACATTTTATTTCAATCTGAGATTTAGTACAATCATAAATATAACATATAAAATGGCAAACATTTTGAGGAGAACAGGAAGTAATTTTTAAAGCCTACATTTAAAAATACAGTATATATGGCTTTAGAAAGAAAAAACTTTGTAAAATATCTTATTTGGTATCAAATCAAGCAGAATGAACTAAAGAAAGAGATTATGTATTTAGTATTTAATAAAATTAAATAATAGCAAAAATATATTCAGTAATATAATGTAAATTTCATACATGTAACGGAAACGAAAAAGATTTAAAACAATGTATTGCTAATATTAAATTGGCTAAGACGTTTTCAGATGACGAAGGAAGTTAGAACAGTTGATTATTAGACTTTGTCAAGCACACTTGAACGAGATCTTGCTAAATATTAACCTATAGCGAAGACAAGTATGGCGTTCGTTAACTAAGCCTAGTCTACGGTGAAAATCGCGAATTTCGGAAAACTTAACTAAACTTTAAATTCAGTGAAATTAACACATACAACCATTAAACTAAAGTAATACCGAACAGAAAATAAGCGAATTAATTAGTTAAACCTATAAAACCAATAATTCTGAATAACGAGACGAACTTTGCAATTTTCGACCTTATTGACAAAAGTGAATTAAAACATTATCCAACGTATTTTATCGAGGTGAATCACAGAACACTGAACCAGGACCACTCCACTAACACCAGTAAGAATAATCACTACAGCTGAGACGAGGAAACATTGAAAAGGCAAAATTTATTGGAAGAAATTTTCGTCGAGCCGACTTCGTTTTAACAGATGCAGTACTGAAACAGCCATCTTGAATCCCACAATTCCTTTCGAGCGCTGCCAGTCTAGTCGTCAAGACGACAATGGTTCGAAATTTTACTTTGATAAACATTATATATTAAATCATAACTTTGTAATTTTTAATTCTTAAGCTATTTACTTGTAAGTGTTATACTTTCCTGACCTTACCCTTTCTCTGACTATATAATATAACCGTTAAAAGAACCTGATAATTAATATTAAATACAGATGTAAAAAGACTCGATCGCCCTGAGAACGAGTCGATGCTAGCTGTGGAATAATCGATTTATAATCGATATATAATTAAAATTGTTAATAAATCTTGAAATTCTGTAAAATTGGTTTCTGTTTATTTATAAAATTTATACATAGAAATAAAATAGAATAAAATTGAGATCACGGACTATCCGAAAGGCGGCCATTACCAAAGTGGAAGGAGTATACATAAATAAGAAGAAGAACCGTCAATCGATTAGTGCTGGAGATAATACAATTAACGCAGAAATTGATTCTAACTACTAAAAGTGATATAGTTGACAGAAACAGTAATAAAAGATTTAAAATTTCACACAAAACAATTACAAAAATTATTTACTAAATACTAAACAATTAAAACAATATTTTTCAAAAACAAAAACACCAAATTTATTATTTTTGTAAACAAACAAATTTCTTTATTTTGTAATCCTTGAAGAAGAATAAATTGTTACAATAATTAGGCGTTATTTTCAACAAACAGGGAAGCAGCAAAGATGAAATTCAAGAACGTGTTAACAAGGGGCGAACCGTTATAAGAACGCTGAATTCGCTTCTATGGGAAAGAAGTATAACCAGAAAAACAAAGAAACATATATATAATAGCATGGTGCAAAGTGTAATCCTTTATGGAGCAGAAGTTTGGAACGTTTCAAACCTAAATAAGAAAAAACTGATGGCAGCGGAAATGGACTTCTTCAGGAGGAGTTGTAGAAGATCAAATTTAGACAGGGTTAGAAATGTGACTATTAGAGCCGAGATGAATATTGACAGGACAATAATAGATGAAATAGAAAGGAGACAATTGACTTGGTTTGGGCATGTGAAGAGATTGGAAGATGACAGATGGCCCCGCAAAATACTGGAATGGATACCACCGGTAAGGAGGAAAAGAGGACGTCCACGGAGGAGTTGGCGAGATGACGTAGCGGAAGCAATGGTTGCAAGAAATTTAGAAGAACTTACATGCTACGATAGGTTACAATGGAAGTTGGGGACGGAGAAACGGCGACAGCTGTAAAGATCCGTTATATGTATGTATTGACATACTCTGAAGTGTGTTTTTGTGGGGTTCCTGACTTTAGGGTGTTAAATATTTTGAAGTGTATGTTTCCAAATGATCTAGGAACTTGGTATGTAGCCATGATTATTAATTAAACATGCTTGGATGTAAATGTTTATATAATTTAAAGAAGATGAAGATGATTGACTAATTATGCAGAAGAAGACAATTATTTTTTATCATAACGTTAATGTAGAAAACGAAAATTTGTGGATTCGCTTAAAATGGTAAGAAATTAGACGAGCAAATATGATAGAGATGGGGGGAGATAGAAGTCCAGAACTTTTAGAATTACAATATTAAAAATTAGAAATACCAATAAATGTAAAAATAACAGTAGCAGTATCAGTAGTAGCATGCAGGTTGTGACTGTAGCATATTGACACATAAAATAACAGTGTTATCTAAGTTTGCAGATACACCACACCTACTCTTGGAGGTGCCACACGTTAATGATTTACAACAGGAATAAACACAAACCAATCCAATTTACAATAAATTATCGAGTTAAAAATAAACTAGCCAAGTCCTTTAGCAAACACATTATTATTACTACAGAAAAACAGTTGCGCTAATTTGCTGTAATTTTGATTAAATCCACAAACGAATGTATATGAAGATGTGTCATCCCTTAGGTAAAATTGTTGCTCCTACATACTTTCTACGACGGAGGCTATAGTTGTGTAATTAAATCTGAACTGGCGAGATACACAATTACTCTTGTCTCTGTTTAATCTTGTCTCTTTTGAGCCGTATTTTGAACCTTGGTGTCCCAAACTTTTGAAATTTCGGAAATGAACACTGTATTAAGTTCCGGTTAAAATTCTGTTTAATTTTATATCCATTTGAATTTTTGAATTTTGTGATATTTTTCAAAATTCTGAGCCATACACTTTTGGTTATCGCTCCCTATTTTTTAGGGATCAATATAAAAAAAAAAAAAAACAATAGAGGCCTATAGGATAAAAACATGGATACACATGCTAGGTTTTGCGAAAACTGGTTGATGAAATTAAAAGTTATTGCGAGACATTCCCAAACAGACAGACAGAAAGACAAATAACGAGACGTCTAGCATTGAATGCTCATTTAACACATTATAGTGCTTCAAGACTTGGAATACTACTGGACACTGAGTACAAGACAGGACAGTGCGATAGTGTTCAAGAGGACACTAAATACATCGACAATATGATGGAAGATCTTGGACAGCAACCAAGCGGACTTCAAGTTTTTCTTCCAATATTGATTTTTCTAAAATGTATATCCCTAATATGCCAAACATATATCACAAAAGTTAATTCAAATTTATGCTCTGAAAAACTAAAGTTTTGGTTTTTGTTAAACTGAAAAATTATATTATACATTATACGACTTCCTTTGTCCTATGGACTTTTTCATTCATCTCTTGTTTCGTGTGCCAGGGGGTTGCAAGTGCACCCTTGCATCCCCTTTCGGAGCGATCAGTATTTAATTAGCAAATAAAATCTATCGTATCTGGTATTTCAGTTTTAATAATATTTATAAATTCATCTGATTTTATATGCAGTTCCATGTAGCATATTTTTATACAGTATGATATAAGCGTACCGCACCATCAGTGGCGAACCCAGGTTTTTTGGGGGGGGTTTTTGAAAATATAGAATCAAGGTTCACAATTTTGGTTTACCTTGTTCTTTTCTCTACAAGCAGGGGGTTTTTCTTGAGAAACGATAATACGCAACTTATAGAGAGTCAATGTTTCAAGAACAGGTGAAAATGAATTTTGCTTCATAGAATTTCACTCATGTACGTTCTATCTATATGCCGAAAAGAGCCCTTCTTACACATATTGCACGAGTAAGAATCATACACACAATGTTTGTAAGAATCGTGAGTTAAAATCATGTTAAGCACAGGCTTACTAATTTGCATATGCTTACTGAATAATTTAAATTACTTATCAGTAGACGCTGACTTTATGGAGATAATAATACAATAATACAGTTAAAATAATCAGACTTAAAGCAGTTGCGCACTTTGTAGTGGTCATAAGGGAGGGACAATGTAATATACCTGAGTAGAAAAAGGCCTTTTGAAAATATTAGCCTGCTCCCTGAATGACGAGTCTACGTACGGAGGTTTTGATTTCTATTTCTATTCGGCAGTAGGCCTACATATGGAGGTTTTGTAAGACGAAACAAGCAATAGTACAATAGAGGGACCATACAAAGACTTCACCGAGTTATAAAATGTTTAACATTTAATACTGCAATTATTTTGTAAACAGTGATTTGGCATGTTATGTCTATTACAGTGTTTATACAGATCTCCTAGTCGTGCCTAGATGTTAACAAACATTGTACTTTTTTATATATATAGTCAACATTGCATTGGTATCTTAATTTCTTTGAATAAGTACATAAATAACAGGCTAGAATGTGAAATGACTGCGCGTGTGTGTGTTTGTTTTAAGAAAACAATAGATGTAAATTAAAGAACATGAGAGACAATATTAATGAAAAAATTATACCAAAACTATTTAAGTAATATAGCACTTTGTACTTACAATCAATTACAAATATTTAGCTCAATTTTTCCATCCCACTAATATTTCCTTCACTGTTATTATCACTCTGCTCTGCTACTATAATCGTCTTCACTGCTGTTATCCCGTTCTGTATTAATTTTGAAACGAACTATTACAATATACACTCTTTGGTCTGATCTCACGTAATCTTTTCAATTTTCAAGACGTGGTCACATTTGATGTGCAGTCTGTGGGAGAAATACACTCAAATTCCTTTTTTGCTAAGTTTATAACACTGTCTACAGAAAAGGCACGTTTTTTACACGCTTCTTCACGACTGCCCAAATCAGTTCTAGAATTAAGATTAGGAAGTCAGGATGATAAAATGGAAGTCGTAAAATGTAATGTCTGTGATTTGCTAAAATAGTATTTATTTGAAAAGTTTCGTATGTTAGGTTATTTTTATAATTAGTGAATAGACCTCAGGTTTTAAGATAAATGGACTAAAGAAATCCCATGATTCACTGACCAGTTAATCATGTCTGCCTTTTTGTTAATGATGTTGCAAATGGGATTATTTTTTTGAAATTTATTTATTTGTTGAAATTTTCAGCCACTTTTGTCATTGTCTATCCATGTTTTCTTTTTTTGACGTTGAACTCAGTTTCGTCTGTGTATACTATGGGTCGCCCTTCTTCTCTGATTGCCGTAAATTTCTTATATATCAACTCTTAACTTTCCAATGTCGTGTTTTTCTATCAGAAGTTTCCTATTGCTTTTGGCACGTTTTCATCGAAATCCCATTTGACGAATAATATGGCGCAGACTAGATGCACTATCATTATAATTAATTCATCCCTTAACCCTTTAAATTTCAAAATTCCGTGAACTGTAGAAAAAATGTTTGCATTTTTTTAGATTCTTATATTTGTTATGTGGTATTTGGAATCATATTTGCAAATTTTACTTACCTGGGACAATAAAAAATTGAAGTGGGACATATGTGTACCACTAAACTTGCTGATACCTAAAGTATTACATAAATTACATAAAAACGTAAGTGTTCCACATATGTCCCACTGAGTCATAATTGTTTAATTACTTTGAATGCTGGTGTTTCTCCTTCTATGAATTGAAATTCGTAAATAATTAATCGAATAGTACACTTGTAAAAATCGTCTAAATCAGATTTTATTTTCTTTGTTGAGGATTTTTTATGGGAAGTGCTGAAAGATTTTATATCACCCGTATACTCTGATGGTTCATTAATAATTCTAAAAACGCTACTTAGAAATTACACTGATCTAACTGTCGCTCGGCACTTGTTAGAACATTTTATGGTGTAGACTACTATTAAATTACTACTTAGAAAAACACCGCACGCCTGAGCTACACTTTCCTGTAACTTTCGTTCTGATATTCCCTTATCTTCCGATTTAATAAACTTGTACACGTTATACTATATTTTGCAACTCTGATTATGTATGATTTCCTTTGCACTGAAGTTGACAGGTCACCCAGATTGGTCCATTTCACTCTCCAAATCGGAAAATATAGCAATAAACTAAACACTACGCTATTGATGAAAACTGGTGTTTTTTGAAAAGTACAAACACAGTTATATATCATGCGCCGTTGGCAAGAAAACAGTTTATTCATGTCTGGTAAACTTACCTACGCTGAATTTTAGTTTGTCATTTAGTAATAGTAAAAATGTTACTTTGTAAGAATATAGTAATTAACATATAAAGAATATACAATAATTACTATATTCTTACTATTTGTACAAACGTTGATTACAAAATTTTGTCCATATTTTCGGAGGGGGTTCTATAACCCCCAAAACCCCCCTGGGTGCGCCACTGCATACCATACGTATTTATACCATTGCATTCAGTTTGACAGTGCCGACAGAGTTTCTTATAAATGTTTTGAATATTCTTACTGTAGGAAAACATCTGGCAGTCGTTGTTTGTGTAGTTATAATAATTTTCAAAACAATCACATCCGGATAAACTACGTTATATATTATTGTAAAAAAAAGAACTATAATAAAGGTGATTCACCAGATGCACTATACAAATATCCACGAGCCCTATAAAACTTACATTTCGTTGTTCAGTTTCAAACCACTTACTATGGTGTAAAATTTAATTTAAGCCTGAAAATCACTTTCTGGAAACTGTACAGAGTGCTGTGGAAAGTTTTTAATCTATAAGTAATACTACAATGAAAATAATAATTTATTAAGATCATATTAGGTCTACAGACAGAAAAAATAGTAATCATAATAACGACGGAAACATTAGTATAACGATCTTGAGAGTAATCTTATTGTTATTCTAGTTAACACTGAAGCTTAATTTTTGGAAGTTCAAATAAAGAAGCCTTTGTGAATGCTTCTCATCTACAGTTATAAATGGGGCAGTTTCTCATACTGCCACCAGTTCCATCTGAATTCGTTTCAATGTATTTTTTACTACATTTTGGTCACTGTCAGTGTCATCTTCAATGACAAAAATAAACGGAATCTCTCTCTCCCCCTCTCTCCATCTCACCCTCACCCCCTCCCCCTTTCTATATTTATGCACCTAAGCATTCAAAAAATTTCGACGAAACCAAAACATCGAAGCATGATAATGTTTTTAGGCTTTTGAAACGTATAATGTGGATTACGTAAATCATTTCCAAACCACAGACGATCACAAACAGAGCATGTAAAACCAAATTTATTCTCACTAAAACGTTTGCTAAACTCAATGTCAGCAGCGATTATTTCTGTCTTGATGCGTTTACATATCAAATTTCTAGACTGTGGGGAATCGAAAGTGTGGAAGCGTCACGTTTTTCGATGACGTTACATTTATGTGGAATGACCCCCAGCCTAAAAACATTATTATGTTAAAATCATTACTCCAATCATTATTTCACGTTTCAAACATTCGGCTTCAATTGGTCAAAATGTATCTTGGTATCTTCTGCTGTGATAGAAGTGAATTTTTTGTTGACCAACGTTTGCTCACCTTCAAAAGTAAATGTAACATTTTTGTGTGCCGTAGTCTTTCATGGTGGCCAATATCAGTTCTATTGAACTTAATTCGGATTAGTAAGAATATCCACGCTCTGCGAGAAATGTGTGTAATTCATACGTTTTATACTTAGACTCACTGAATTTAATTAGTTCGTAAAGTGTGAGTTTTAGCATATGTTCATAGAAAGCATTACCCACGCGACTATACTCTTCCAACTATTACTCACCCCTGCCATAAGTGTGGCTTGTGATCGCCTTCAATTCGTATCTGCGCAGTTCTTTTTTAATATGTTCCTAGGACACCAGTAAGCTCTTGTTTTTCATAATATGAATTAGGTTTTTTATGATTCATTGTTCGTAATACTTAGAATTCACGACTCTATAATAGTTGCCTCTTCTCGACCTGAATTAAACATTTTTAAAGAGTTATTTGCAAATCCATCCTCTCTATCTCACATGTAAGACTACCATTTGTTGACCCTAGTGCATTGGCGTTTTGAAATCACTATTACTTCCATGTTCCTTAAGGAAATGGAAGTATGGTGATGGCGAGAAAAATCGTGTTCGAGATAAGGGCTGATTCTGATTGTACTACCCTCAAAACATAAAGAAAAGTCATTTTTCGAAAAGTGTCTGTGTGTCTGTCTGTCTGTCTATCTGTGTGTCTATGTAGCATTTTTTCTATGGCAAACGATAACAGCCGCAAATTCAAACAGAATCAAATAAATTTTTGCACATGTCCCTGAATTGTATAGTACTCAAGGTCTATTGATTTTGGTGAAGATCAGTTAAGGGGAAGGGGCAGTTTATCAGCAACGTTTTATGTTTTAACAAGGGTAATTTTTTCTATGACAAACGACAACTGCTGTAAATTCAAACTTAATCATATAATATTTTGCATATGTGCCTCAGTTGTAGAGGACTCAAGACCTCTTGATTTTGGTGAAGATCGGTTACGGGGAAAGGGTAGTTTACCAGCAACGTTTTATGTTTTAACAAGAGTAAAGTATTTAATTTTGATAAATAAAGTATCCTGAAAAGAAGATCATAAAATCCATTGTAGAAACGTAGATGAAATATCTGTAAATGAAGAGGCTAGTTGAAGGGGGTGGGGTAATTTTCTATAAATGAAAATGATAGCTGATGGGGGAGGGGATAATTTTTATTTATATGTCATGTGTACTACATTATCGGCAACAAAGAAGTAGTTTGTTGTTAAAATTCCTTCCCGGGCTGTTTGGCGTGGTCCAATGTTTTCTACAAAACCAGACGTTTCGGCAGTGCTATCGGGTGCCGTCATCAGTGAAAATCGAGTGCGCTAACGTGAGGTGGTATACATTAGTGACCACAGTAGTGTGGTTAAGGCTGAGGGAAGAAGTAGTTTCTACGGAAATATTTCATTTCGAAAATGGTTTTAAATATAAATCTTAGAACATGGAAGTCATGTATGGTTCTCCATACCGATACTTTTTAGTATCCGCTGCAGTTATGGTTTTATGTGGTTATATGAAAGTAATGTTTCGTTCATATAAACAGTGAGGCACCCTTCTGCTCTACATTTCCTACGCAATCGATTTCCATATTTTGTATATCTATTCTTTCGATGCAGAATTTATGATTTGTTTCGTTTTTTCAATAAAATCTCAAATTCCGAATTGTCTGTCTGATACCAGATTATATTAAATCTGTTTTAAAGCTACCATTATTATTTAGGTATACACTAAAATCTCGTATACGTACTTTACCGCTGGTCGTTCATCTTTGGTTACAAAAAATTCATTTATTATCCTTCTTACGACACAATTATCAAATCGTCTAATTCAGGTTTACATTTATTTCGAGGCTTTTCTTTCGTCGCGCAATAAGGTAACTTCGTCTCCTGAAATGCTACTGGCCAATTTGTCCTACTGACAGACGATTTAGACCACTTACCTATATGATTTTTTGCAGGTAGATTGATTAGACTAGAACTAGGAATTTCTATTGTTATTGATACATATTTTCTAAGGATTGCTTATGAAGTTAGGTTTAGAAACTACGTACTTCACCTGAACATCTTTTAATTCACCTCTACTTTTAATGAAACGTGCATTGCAGTAATAATCCTATCAAATGATGTTAATTTCTTTGCGTAATGATATGGTATACGTTTGCTAATCTTCTGTTAATTGGCGAGGTTACTCCCAGTTTTACAAAATATCACTGTTTTCAGAGCACATCACTCACTCACAGGAGCGGGGTAGGTAACGTCATGTAAATTTGATTGTTACATGCGCCAGTGAATAAGAAACATGATAATATATTTTCCCAGTATGATCAGTTTAACAATAGCCTATCTAAAAGTAGGAAATACATTTTTATTATGGTCGTGCAAGACGTACAATTATATGATTTCAGTAGGCTATTTGTAAATTGGCAACAAGAAAAAGTAAACCCTCACTGGGACTGACGACAGTCCTGTGTCCTTAAGTTGACGTTACTTTGTATGCATAGAATTACTTTATTTATTTAAAGACATTTTTGTTTGGTATATGCAATATCAACGAAGACATATTAACCTTAAAAAGTATCAGGAGTCCTCGTTACTGATATGGCTTCACTTTCTGCACCTCTGCACTTATAACATAATATTTGTTGCGGTTTATTTACTTTTCGACTACGATTGGGGCATTTTCAAATGGCTGTATTGCGTTTTGATGGTATCAGATCTATGTATTCAACTATCCATTTAAAATCACAAATAAGCTACATACATTTTATGAAGTGTTGGAACAACCTTATTCACTGGTAAATAAGCCTACCAATTTATTCTGAAGGTACAATAAGATATGAGTCTTTCAGCGTCATTTAAAAAGATTCAAAATTGCAGTGTGGAATTAGTTATTTAGGATGATTTCTGTAAACTTAAACGAATTCTGATATTATCCTTTCATTTAAAATGCATATTAGGTCTTGGTATCCAAGTCACATATGAACAGTAAATTATTATAAATAAATCACCTTATATCCGTCGTGTGACTTCGTTACGTCGATTAAAATGACGCGTTTCGGAACATCTGTTCCATCATCAGTTCTACGTCATAAATACTACGTCACAGAAAACCCATACCTTTAGAAAAGAAATCCGGCATATATAAATTATCATGTAACGACTGCAACAGTTTTTACATTAGTCAAACGGGGAGAGGTTTCCTCAAACGATTTAAAGAACACACACCAAAACGTCACCTAAATAATCTCACTTTGTTAAATAATATCAAGTCCAACTTTGCCCGCCACTTAATCTTACACAATCATAATTATACTGATTTTAAATCTAATTTAATACCCCTACATGTGTGCAACAAAGGCCGTTACATGGACGCAATAGAGGAGTTCGAAATATACAAAGCATATAATAACATAAACAGCCGAGACTTCATATTGAATGACCACTTAAATTTTAAATCCAACCCGCTATACGATACAGCTTTGAACCTGCTTAGGCGTAATCACTCAGATAATAGTTCAGTGTCCGATCGGCTTCGTCGTGGTGCGCACCATTTAGGAAGCAAGTGAATTAAATAGTGGACAATTATGTGTAACATGTGTTTTTAACGTTTAACGACCTCAATAGAGCGATTTTATCTGATGATGGAACAGATGTTCCGAAACGCGTCATTTTAATCGACGTAACGAAGTCACACGACGGATATAAGGTGATTTATTTATAATAATTTACTTATCCTTTCATATTAATATCTTTTCTGGAAGTCTCCTCGGTAGCTTCAGTTCAATGGATTTTCAATTCTACTGCACATAAAAATGCGCAGTGTTATTGAAGTTATTCCAAAAATTGAGTTATTTTATTTTGTAGAAATTAAAACCTTATTTATAAACTTTTTTAGTTTTTGAGTTAATGTCCCCCTCGATTTAAAAATTTGGTCCGACTATTATGTTTGATTTACGTTCACTTTTACTTATAGATTAATTATTTACTTATACATAACATTCATTATACATTAATGAATGTGTAGAACAAGACCTGTAATAAAACTAACGACTAAATTCCTTTAATATCAGGAATGGCTAACAATGACTGGAAATTTTTAAGAGCACAGCGAACTTCACAATTTTAAAGCGGTTTGAATACATAATCAAGTTTTTATATACGTATATCCCAGTACATAATTAAATATAAAACATTAAATGATGGATGATATTTAATTATAAATAGTTAATGAATAAAACACACACAAGCAAGCGCAGATGGAATTAAATTAATTTTGTTGTTTCTGTAAAAAAAAATAAGTAATTTAATTTTTTGTTAATTTATTTGGGTGTTTTTAATTTTAACTTCTATGAATGAAAGGAAATTGTTTGTTACATAGTGAAATCACAAAATCAGTTAACACTGGAATCGTAAAAATTGGTCATTTATAATTAATTTTTCCTTAGGCGTACTATAGTGTCTGGAATTCTTTTGTAAAAATCAACAGTCTAAGTTTCAGTAAAAAATCATCTTAATTGATTTTTACTACTAATCATTGTCTATTTGAAATTTTGGCGACTAAAATTATTGTTTAAAGAAATAAATAAAAAGTTACAAACGTATCTGTTGTCACATTGAATTGAATTCTGGAGGTTGACGTTTATGATTATACTGCCTAATGAATAACGAAAGTATTAATCCTCTCATTTCAAATTGATTTATTTCATAATAATTACAGACAAATTATGATAATGAATAGAAGGTCTAAACGGGTGATTTAGTAGTCATGTAGAGCTATCAGTCATTTGTTACCGTTTGCTGCTCTCACATTTCCTAAGCAAATGTGGAAGATTAAATAACAAAAATATTCAAAGTGAATTGGAATGTTGGAAGGTGGATTGATATAAGATTTTCAAGTTCGCGAACGAGCCTCCTGCTAGATGCTGTGACACGGTTTTGTCAACTTTCCATCTCGTTTCAGAGTGCCCTGCTCTTCACCCTCTGCGAAGCAAATTTAATATCCCTTCCGATGTTAGAAGTTTAAATGACAAGACTGCAGCCGCCGGAATACTTCTCCTCATAAAGAAGATTCAGGTGATACCAAAAATATAGGTACGTACTGTTCAATTTATAAGAACATTAAAAATTGTGTAATTTCTAGGACGTTTAGCTTAATGGATTGATATGGGGTCGAGATTGTTATTACTGTTTTATTTATTATATATATTTATTATTATGTTACTTATTATTACATTTGTTGTTATATATTGTTTGCCATTGCATATGTTATTTTGTGTTATATTTATTATTACATATACGCTTAATATGTTATTAATTAATAATTATATATTTGCATGCTGTGTGTTTATGTTTGTGTTGTGTGGGGCAATATGTATCATTTTGTTTTGCATTATTTCTGGTATTTAAACAAATATCTAATGTAGTTTTTAAATCGTACCAGTTCCTGTGTATTTTGTTGCAATGTTTGTCTTCACTAACCACCTTCTAGTTTAATATATTTTCTTGCATCTGTATGTGAATTCCTGTATGATTTACAAATTCATTTTTATAATTTTTGTGGTCGCTAATGACCGATGCTGTTGCAGAAACCTTATAAATACATAAATATAAAAAAATAAAGATTTTCAAGTATGAACAAAATTGTTTGTTATTTTCCTTGAGCTCTAGTGGTGTCTCAAACGAGTTTGTTCCATGCGTTTGGAGTGCCGATTAACGAAATTATCAGATGCCTAAACTATTTCAATTTCAAACAAATTTAAGATTTTTAGCAAAAACTTATTTATGCACGTAGCTCAGTGCATTTATCAGCGATCTTATGTAACTCATGACCATAAATACAAAAACTTCACGTTCTGAAATGAGTTATCTAACCCATTAATGACGCCCTGATATTAAATCAATAACACCGAAAGCTGAACAAATTACAATCAAGCCACGCCTCTTAAAAGTCATTCATTCACAATTTATGATGTAAATGATTGTGATCATTATCATGGTACTAAATTGTCGCTGAACATGTACTTACACAAACAGGCCTACAGCATATTACCGTAAGTGATGTCGTTATATAGAAAGAATGTTAGTTTGACACAGGAACTGAACCGGTAACACGGCGACGGGACGGGAATGAGTGACGGTAAACCAACGGAGTGGAAATCTAATCAGAAGAGAAAGCTGTAGCAGCCAATAGTAACATAAAGTGTCAGTAAAACAAAAAAGTATGAGACTATTATACTATAAATATTAGAATCCAACAACACGGCAGACCACAAAGTGGCAACTGGAATATGTATGGGGACATGCATGCTTGTTTGTGTGTTGAACATATCTCTAATATATTTACGTCCCCAAGCAGGCCGTGGGTTCTGAGCTTATTTGTGTTACGTTCAAATACTGGGTCACGTATAGAAATTAATTTTGTAGAGAGGAGAGAGTATCATGGAATGAAATAATTACTAAATTGAAACAGAATAATTACTAATTGAATAATAATTACTAATTGGAAAAGAATAAAATTATGTTTTAATTAAAACAAATTAAAAATTTAAGCTCCTTCTCAACGTGTGCATGTACATGTAAATATTTATCGTATTAAGAACTTACATCCATAATTACTAACCTCGTATTTATATGTAATAAAAATAAAATTTACCGTACATTAAGTGACTCACAGACATAAGAAATCACTGACAATTAACAATTTAAGAATCTGGGAATAGGATGTTTTTCAAATAAATATAAAAAATTTGCACCTAAAGAAGAATTTAAAAGCTTAGAATTTTACGCTCAATTAAGTCTAAATATTATAACGTTGCAGAAATCAGATCATATATGGTATCCATAAGTAGTAGAGAAATGATAACAGGTAAAATAATTTAATAAATAGTAATGAAAAAATACAAAATGGAGTTAAGAAAGAAGACAGAAGAATTGTAAACAAGAATAATAATTAAAAGAATAGACTAGACTGACAAACAAATGACTTTGACCCAACCCCAGAGATTGGCCAGATAAAAACATTAAGATGAGAAAAGATTTACAGAAATTAAGAAGACAAATCAATGATAAGAGACACAAATGAGTAAAGAAAATATATAAATAACCATGAATAAAGAAAGTACACTAACCATAAAAAAAAATAAGTAAGACAATTATTATTAAATAATTAAGAACATTATTATAATAAGAAAGTAAGGCACAAAATGTTAAAGAATAATTATAAATGTATATCTAAAATATCATTGAAACCAAGAGTGAGAGATAGGTAGGGAGTGATAACAATAAACAGTGAAGTGATGAGAATATTAAAATAAACAACTTCTAATCTTAAAAAAAAAGAATAGTAACCAAGTGTAACAAACCAAAACCATAACCAAATGATGAATAGGCAAATAAGTTAATTGTGTTATCCTGTAAGAAACAGAGTAGTTGTGGGTGTAAGGAATAGAAAAACATATTTTTGTTACTAAAAGAATCACTAGAATGATTATCTTTATAGAACAGATGGTGTCGATTCAATACTCACCAAAATTGTTATTTTGTTAATTTAGAGAAAATTAATTTGTTTGTTTAGTGTTTAACGGAGTGTCAACCAAGAAGGCATAATTTTACAGTAATATGTTTGTATTTTTTATGTAAGTAACGAAAGTATAAAGAGATGAGTAGTAGGATCATTTTAAGTAATGACATGCAATATAATAATTATATTTAATAAGAGGAAATATGGCTGAACAATATACAGACCATTAAGTTATTTCTATATTATGTTTTGTTAATAGATTTAAGTGTTAAAGAGGTGTGTGAGAAATGGGAGTAGGAATAAAACTAGCAATGACATGAACTTAACAAGCAACAAATTAATAACTATAATATAAATAGAAAGAAAAATATCAGATAAGAAATAATTTTGTAAAAGTATAATAACACTAATAGATTGTAAAACAGTTTCAAAGTAATTCAAAAGCCAATAAGTGCGAAATGAAGATAAGCAGACCATATGTGCTTAATAAATAATGTTTAAATAGAGCAAAATAAGAAATTCTATGATGTTACAGTTTAGGCCTATAAATGACAGCTCTCTAACTTCAGAAAACCAATTGTAAACAACTGAACATTGTATTTGAATAATAAGACCAAGTAAATTATGTAATTACCATCAACTAACAATAATAACATGTCAGAATTGTGATAAACTGTATAAATAAGTAAAATATGTACTAACATAGTATTATTAATTTTGTCCAAAAACATTAATACATGGCCTAGACCAGCCTTGTGAGATGTCAAATTGATCTTTGAAAGAAAATAGGGACATCTATATTAATATTTCAAGCATTGGAAATATCCCCAAGGAAAAATAACATTTATAAAATATTTATTCATTTTGAACAGAAAACCAGGATTTATAACAATAGTTTCAAATGTACTTAACCAATCAGAGTCAAGGAGGTTGCCATAACAACAGAACGTTATTATAATTTTGACCGTTATGTAACGAGAGTTCCATTATTAACTATCCAGAGGTACAGACGCTATATTGATGCGGACCTTTTAAAGGCAAATAACGAAGAAAATCAAAAAGAAATGAAAGTAAATTGAATACCAGAAGTCAACCATAGTTCCAGCAACTCAAGGAGGAACAATAAACAAAATTTCAAAATTAATAATTAAATAAAAAATTGAATAAAAGAAACAGACGCCAGAAGGAGACGGTAACCCTATATTTGAAAATAAACGAATGTACTAACCCAATAGTGAAGACACCTTGACGATCCATAACACTAACAACATGGTTTTGTTAAGTATGAATTAAATTATAAATAATTAAGAACTAAAACTGATTAACTTTTTTCACAATAAATAACTCTCACTCTGAACTTTGAACACCAATTTCTTTCAAGGATTAATGAATCATACTTAATAACACTGTATGTAAATATAAGATAACCTATGTCCGAAACTGATAAAACTGACACACACTTTTGAACAACAGAGTTGAATTATCATGTAAACCTTTTTAGTATTTAAGTACCACAATTGTAAGGTGGTGTACTTTATTTGACATCTTGTTTTAAGCCTTTTTCGTACTCAAAAGAACTCATTGGCAAATTAACTTGTGTAAATAAGTACACACGCCAGCCATTGCGGCGTCATACGACTGAAGCGCTGCCACCTTTGCTATCCGCTGAGTGAAAACTAATTTGTGGCCGAGGCTAAACTTTATTATAATAACATTTATTGTACGACAATTATCAAAAATTAATGAATTATCGAATCAAATAAATAAGTACGAATCTTTACTAGCTGTCCTGTGTTTATTTAAATTGTATTATGTATGTTATGTTCTTTAGCGGAGAATAGAATTCTTTGCTCAAATTTTATGTTGGCAACACGTCCAAAGACAAGCGAAATTCGAGTTCCCGCCAGTCAGCGAGGTAATTCGAATTAATCATCACCGTACAGGAGACAAACTAATTTTGAACCTTTTAATTGTTTTCTGAAAAACAATTTGGCGCCTTTCGGGAATTAAAAATACAAAATAGGACAGGTAAGGACTTCGGTACTGGTTATTCGTACGTTCGCGACGGACGCCGTCTGCGTGAGGTACGTTTAAGAGCGACGACGACTTGGTAAGACTTTGAGAGTGGACAGAATACATCTTACACTCTTACGCTTTTGCAGTGAACGATCGGGTCTTATTACAATATACAATTTTTTAATTGTCATTCATTTTTCAAAAACTGTTATATTAAATGTAGTATTTACAATTTATGCGAACTACCTACACATTTATATTTTCACAAATTCTTTAGTCTGCTATTATTGTCTTTTTTTTTTTACAGAAATCAGTTTATCATCGTTTGATGCTGTCTACCACTCTATGATGTAGCCTGAGTTCACAGTGGTCCACCTGAAACTGCGGGCGCGCGCGGGGGAATGTGTGTGGTCCTATCTCGACAACAAGCGTTACTGACTGACCCACGAAACACACAATATTCACTCTTCAGTGACCAAATTACAGAGAGAGAGAGAGAGAGAGAGAGAGAGAGAGAGAGAGAGAGAGAGAGAGAGAGAGAGAGAGAGAGAATTATTGTCTACCACACTTATACTCTGGAGGTTCTAGTCCTGTCCAAGATTGATGATAAAACAATTCCGGTCGCATCCTGGACTGTCACAGCAAGTTCGACGTCACTTCGAACAATACGAAAATTATGAACTGTAGAACACTCGCGTCAAATCTCATGGTTGTTCTAATTGGCAAGATTCTGCACTTCATGAGACTGTTATTCCGTAATTGTTTGATGAACGGAGTAATACACAAATAATTTCTCTGTCTCACACACACACACACGCGCGCGCGCACCACTTTACACTATCGCGAGTCTGTACGCGTAACACCGTACATAACCCATCGATATACATTGTTTTCGCGTGGCATTAATCAGTTTTCCAAATTTTGCGTTATATTTATGTCCGTACCGGTCTAACGCACAGAGACGATTAACAGTTTACAAATAGATTTAACCTCCTTATGACGTAAAATCAGGTGACACAAACCTGTCCGAGATTACCTGGTTAAAACCGTACGGGATGTTTATTAAACATTTTAAATTTTACGGTTGTTATAAATTTATAAATGCATCGTTTGTTGTTGCAAAAAATATGTATGTATAGAAATATATATTATTTAATATTGTAACATTACATAATCAGTGATCAGTACTGATAAAAATAAAGAAGTACCTATTATTATTATTCGTAAAATAATAGTAATAAAAAAAGTCAGTAGTTACCCCATTCCAAAAGTCAGAAGTGTATGATTAAGTATCATACTATGAAACATTTGTACCATAAAACACTTTAGCAATTAAAAAACAATGTACTAAGTGTTACCATAAAAGTACAGTGTGTACAAAGTGCAACATAGTATGATATGTGTAAATTTTAATACTGAAAAAGACATCAATCACAAATAGTGAAGATACAGGACTATAGTAATAAACTATAAGTTTAATAATAAGTTGTTGTAATTTTGTTTTGTTAGGCCACAAAGGCAATATCAATGTGATTAAAAGATTATTTTGTTTATGTTTGAAGGATCCAGGGTTATATAAGAAATTAATAATTGCTAATTAAAATAAAGTAAAGAGATGGTAGAAAATAAAATAGTGCCGAGAGCAATAATACATTTACAGAAGTATAAGTCAGAAGTAAACCAAGTTAAACAACACTAAATTACAAAATACAAGTATTTAAGTTTATGTAAAGATGTGAAGAAAAACTTTGTATAAATTAAATGTAATTATAGTTAAACATTATAAAGGAGTATTTTTCCTAAAAAAGGGAAGAACTAATAATAATTAATACTAGCCTATTTACTAAAACTGTACCTAGGTTAGCCAACAAAAACTCATCAATTTCTTGGTTACTAAGAGTAACCGGATTAACAAAGATGGTAATTGTTAAATTGGATTTCAAGAGAGTAGAAGACCAAAAATAATGTCCAGCAAATTTTACAAAATTAGTAACTACCATTCGGAAAAAACACTATTCTAAATTAATGAAACGATTCAGCACAAGCCACTACATCAGAGACATCCGTTGAACCACAATAATTAATGCCAGAAAATCGAAGAACATTGAAAATTCACCCAACCATCTGATGGGCTGAAAATTTTGAACTATCACTACTTGGGTGAGAACGCCTACCTTAATAAACTAAAAAAATTACACATCACCAACAAGTAACGAACACTAGAAACTATACAACATCTTTCAATTTATAAGAAAACTTAGTGTGAACATTATAAACTTTATTTATTTAACCAAAAATAGTAAAAGCGTGGGTTCATTAGCAATCTACTGCAGCCATCTTTATTTTCTTGCTTTCTGTATGAATACGTAATCTGCGTTCTGGCGTTTAAAAAACGAACTTGTTGAATCAGACTTTAAGAATAAAAATAGTAATTATTGTAAAGTATGATAATATTAACTAAGCATTTCTGACTTTCTTATAGCTCAAAGAATCCTCAAATAACCCTGAGATACATAATTTATTAATTTTAATAGTAACTGTAATTGAATATATCTGTTGTGTTATATAAAAAAAAACTAATATCGAAAAATGTTGTGATTTCGAAAAATAATCGATTTGTAAACCGATGAATTGGAGGTAATAATTTCCAGAAAATAAACCAAATTCAATCAATAAATACCTTTCTTTTAGGGAATTGACTTTGTATTATTTCTTGTAGATAGCAGCTTTCTTACAGGAAACAGGTGAATAGCAGAGAAGAGTAAGAAAGTTAGTTCAGACATCATAGCCTATGTAGAACGACGGACAACATAACCTGTACTTGGTTATCAGATATGAAAACAGCTGATGCAACGCGCGTAAAGAACAAACGATCAAATCGTACCAAAAGAGAGGAATTCTCTCTCTCTCTCTCTCTCTCTCTCTCTCTCTCTCTCTCTCTCTCTCTCTCTCTCCTACCCTTTTACAAACAACTGAATAGTAATACCTGTAAGAAGATATAATACATAATAAAGAATACCGTGGTTTATTTGTCAATACTGTAGCACTTCCCGCTGCTAGGCCCCGGAAGTGTTCAGCATACACACAAATAACATAATATAATATCTAAATACATCGAAATGCTTAAGACACCTTTTCTGTGTTACAACTTATTTCTCAAGTGTTTCTATAATTAACATAATTATATTAAAGGAGGAGGTGCGAGTAAAAGAAATTGTTAAAAGCATCAATCTGTGAGCTGAGTCGGATGCGACCCGTTTATTTCAAAAACATTACGAGCCTCTAAAATTTACTTAATTATGTGCCAGTCAGCAACGGTCAGTACTGAGCTAATTTTTGAAAAACTGAATATAGAAAATGTTAAATGCTAAATATGGGGGTGTCGCATAGATCAATGCTAGTTTACAAAATGGTGTTCAGCGTACACGCTGTGATCTATTTATAAATGTCTGATACTGTTATCTATCGCTAAAGTTTATAAACTTGTTTCTGACACTTATGACGAGTAACTAGTTTGTCTCGCTTTTGCTTCGTGATTATGCAGCAACTACCACCGTAAGTTATTAGGTAAAAATGTTACTTGGCAATCCAGAAAAGTTCTTTTGCAACCTGCTGTATCTGGTCGCTACGGCTGCGTGTTCCTCCGTACCTGGTTTGAACCACTGCTATGTCTGTGCTGGAAGATCGTGTAAAACTGTGCGAAGTTCGTGTTCTCGTGTCTTCTGTCCGGAACGTTGAACCAAGTTTCGAACTGAAAGTTTTCGCATGTTTTAGTACACTTTTATACCCTCATCGTTCGATTAACATGCACGCATGCATTCATACCGTGCGTGTTACAATTTACAATATTACAAAATAGCATTACAAGGTTATGACTTTAAATTACATATATAACGAGTACTGACACTCAACCTTACATATCTTAGGTTTTTTCATCAAGTTGACTGACTGAAATTTAAATTTAGGCGAGGCTGACCATTACAGACAAGATACATCTTGGTTGGTTACGGATAACAATCTTTTTATATCTATTACAAGTTTTCTTTTTGTTTGTTACAAACGTAATACACAAAATTATTAGCCACTAGCATTGATTTACGATAGCTCAAAAAACAATCATAGTTACCTTGGTTATTGAGGCTCCCAAACTTGACGAAAGTCCGGCGACGGGCCGCTCAGCTCACAGCGTTTGATGGGAGACTGACGAGATTTAACAAAGCAAGCTATAGGGTTGGTAAAGGGGAGGGCGTGACGTCAGGGCGTCGGGCAAGGTACAATTTGCGGATTGTTGCATTCGACAGAAGACGAATAATTGCAACAATACTAAAGAATTACACACACCAAAATAAAAATAACACTATCAGAGTATAAAAAAGACGTAACAAATCTAGACGACGAATACGCCGGTTAGAGGCGGAGACGTTACAATATTTATTAATATTTTTCATTCAAGATGTATTTGTCTTTAGCCCATCCTCAGCCATCTTAGTTTTCTGTCTTGTTGAATACTTGTGTCCACGTTGGTTGTTGCTATGGATGACTGTTGGCTTTTGGTTGTTTACATTGGTCTTATTGTGCCCAGGTTGTGGTATATAGTTTTGTTTTTTGAGTGTTTCCAATGTTTAGTTTTTACAAAATTTTGTCGTGTTAGAGGTACTGATGCCCAAAATATGATCCAAGTAAGTAAAGTAGGCTACATCTTGAATGAAAAGTAGTATTACATATTTGTACATTTCACGAAAATGACTGTAGCAAAAAGTGTTGAATAAATATGTTGCAACATTACAGTTATTATTATTATGAATATAATTCTGTGTTAATACTGAACGCAACTGTATTATGTAAACCACCGGCTATATCGTAGGATGCGTTAAGTAAAATTGTTGCACAATACACTTTTTTTCTTTTAATATAGAGAAGTAAGAGTTTGATGGCACGAAATAACTAATTAAATATTGAAAAATAACTAGATTTGTTAATTATTATTAAAAAAATTAAAGTTTAAAAATCAAAAATATCCATTTAGAATATTTCCTTTTTTAAAAAGCTACAATGACAACATATTATATATCTTATATGAGTCCCACGAGAATGATATACAAACATCAACATATAAAACACACACGCGCGCGCGCGCGCGCACACACACACACAAATTACCAAACGGTCTGACAAATTTGAATCATTATTTTTTTTAATCATTGAAAATCATACGAACGTATTGTTTATATTTATTCATTAAAATTGAAAGGTTAAATATTAATAGTTTAATAAAAATGGTATATTTACATCAAGTAAAAAGAATTATTATTTACAATAGTGCACTTGTTTTGGATTAAATAAAAAATTATTGCCAACGAAAACTTAAAATTACATATTACTTTTTTCAATTTGAATATTTACTTTATTTACATTTATGTATTTGGTTTTCTTTGTTAGATCATAACTCTGTTCTTTGTTTCTTTGTTTTAAAATTCTGTTCTGCCAGTTATTTGTTTAAAGTCAATGTTCATTTTCACCAACGTGTGTTACTGCTGCGAAGATGTTATTGCGAGTGTGAGGCTCCTGAATGTTGATGATGATGTGCTGATTTCTACGTAGATTATTGGTTGTCTGTGTGAGTGACATTATTGGTTGCGCGGAGCAGAGTGACAGTGTCCCTGTGAGTAAACTTTTAGCGTCTGTCCCTCGTTCGAAATTGTCCGAGATATTTATATATGTTGTAAATCGCATGTCAGGTGTGGAAAAATTCCGTCTTTAACATATTCAACTTGGATCCAGCCTGTATAGCGTCACTTTTACAAACAACGTTTTTACATGTTTTTGCAATAACGGTATAGTTGATGTGAAAAAACAGTACTTGCATAGAACGCGCATTTTTCCACTCGTTACGTGCATATAACTCAATTGTCTTTTACTTCTTAATTACAGGCGTAATTAATTTCAATTTACATAACTCCGTTATTTACGCGCACTTCGCAACAAAATTGCAACACATGCGTCGATGTGCACGTCTTTCAATGGCATTGTCTGATTTGCAATACGTGTTTTGTAACTTGCGAATTTCATTAAATAAACATATTTAATTATTCCCATTCATTCATGTCTGTACCAGATTTCACTATCACACATAAAATACATACATACACAGAGCAGAGATGCTTCCCTTCGTAGTATAAATTATGTTACGACCGGCAGAACACACACGCTCGTCGAATACTGCACACGCACACACGCACACACGCACACACACACACACACACACACAACTTAAAATCGAGAGATGTTCAAATGCTCAAATGCCAGTTCACGGATTGTTTATCGCATGTCCTTTCACGCTCATATTACTGTGCCGGTTTGCTTGAGAACCGGCGTTTGTATAAAATAAAAGTTCTTTATATATATATATATAATTTATTAATGTCAGCGGCGACGTCGTTACGTGGCGCCGATCTGTGTTACCGTTTTGCCCCTCTGCATGCTGGCGCTGCCTGTTGGGGGAAGATATTTAATTTTTTTTTTATAGTCATAAGGTGGACTATTCTTATATAATTTTTATTAATAACTGTCTGTAGATAAGTCCAGCAGTATTATTATGTATTGATCAGAGATGATTTGCCTCTGTAATCAATAAATGACGTAGTATGGCCAGCAGAGAGTGTAGCCTACAGAGCCCCTCTGGACACTGCCCCAGCTAACGTGTTAGGGAATTTTAGGGAATAAATATCCCAAGGATAAAGAACCAAGTTAAGAAGAAAATGGAAAAATAAAAAATAACGAACATCAGATGACTATTACTATCAAGAAGAATCCAGTTAATAATGAAATATGGATAAGCTCAAAAATATAGAAGAAAAAATTTTAGAAATGTGAAGGAAGTAAAGAAATATAATTTATAATGAAATATCATAAGCAATTACTTCAGACAAACTAAGTATGATCTGAACTAATCACTTCTGGAAGAGAGCAATCTGTAGCATGACAGATAATCCACATAAATAAATTACTCAATGATCATTAACAAAACTCTAATATATGGAATATCCAGATGAGAATCAATTAAAAGGCACTATTAATTAATATACTCACAAGAAAAGTAAAAATAAAGGAAAAATCTGCAAATAATATATATACTACAAATTTAAAAACCCAGAAAACTAAAAATGTGAATAACAAAATTACCCAGGTAAGATAGAAGCAGGCAATTAAGATAACCCGACCAAGAAACCAGACCAGAAGAAACAAAGGCATACACAGCGAAATGGTACTGAAGAAAGAAGAAAGAAGGAAGAAGAAATATAAAATGAACAAAAATACTGAAGAAAGAAGAAAGAAGAAATATAAAATGAACAAGAATACTGAAGAACGAAGAAAGAAGAATTATAGAATGACCAAAAATACTGAAGAAAGAAGAAAGAAGAATGACCAAAAATACTGAAGAAAGAAGAAAGAAGAATGACCAAAAATACTGAAGAATAAGAAACCTGAGAAGATCCACTAGAAAAAAGGAAGTGAGACGACCCATACAAAATAGAAACCCCATAGGGAGAGAACCCAAAAACCCCAAAAATAAATGAATGTCCAAAGAGAAAGTATAACACCCCAAAAAACCATATCACAATGTAAAACTGACAAAAACCAAAAGTGTTAATAGTATTAAATAACAGTGCACCCAAAAAAGTTATTGTTTAGTTTGTATGAACAAATCTTCACAGTCCCCCCATGGTTGAATATTTCATGTTGTAAAGCTAGAAAAGGACTAGTAATAATATTAATAAATCACCATGGATAAGTGTACGTTATTGAATTATAACTGATAAACTTTAAAAAGGTGCATGAGTTGCCGTACAAAGTTATAAACTTTAAGTGTTTTGTGAACAGTATCTTATTTGTTATGAAATAATAATATTACTAATGAAATGCTACTGAATCTATAAGAACATTCCATAGAATGAAATAATAAACAGATAGCTAGGGTTATACTTAGAGAGGGGAAATAAATCTTTAAAATTGGGAAATACAGAGCAGACTGTCAATAATTAGTTTTAAGAAGTGTTATGTTCCTGTTCCATATAATAACTAGACAAGTAAGAATTATTAGTAAGAGATATTATTGTTATAAGCTGTTATTTTGTTGTCAATTTAATTTAGGAATGCCCTATCTAAAAGTAGATATCATTCCCCATGTTATAAAATATTGTTTAATTATGTTACTAGGTAATCAATACACATAAAAGGTATTATTCAAGGTACCAGTTTTGATAGAGATAGGTGTTATATTTTAATTGTACAATCAATAATCACTGTTATACCAGTCAAAGAACTAATTGTTAATAAAGTATATAAGGATAAGAAGTCAGAGAAGGGTATAAAATAACTACATTGGTAAAAATTTTGCAAATAGCAACACATCAAATCTAGGCCATATAATGAATTTAAACTGCAGAATAATTAATAAACCTAGTCTTATAAGCCAGTTAAACTGACAATATTTATGCAAAATAAACCCAACATATAGTATACCATGTAAATAAAGCTTTCTAAAGATATGGTCAGTAGATAAGTAAAATTACTTATTTATCTAATAAAATTACCATTAAAAATGGAATGGACTAACTGACATTATCATAGGAGGAGTCATAGACAAATGAATTGTATTTAAAAACCATCATTAATAAACTAAATTGCAAGAAATTAAGTAAGAATAGACAATTATATCAATTTCAGATTTAATAGAATAATAATTATATTAGGGAAAATGGCTATTATTTGCTTAGACTACAAGAAGTATAATTTTAGGCCTACCTTCCAAAAATGTAATAAATATAATTTTCTAATGAAACTTTGTAACACTATATTAATTACTAGCAAAATAAGCAGAATAGAATAATGAAGCCGAATATGTATTTAATATTTCGTACAGTTAACTAATAACGAAATTATTTTCTGAGTATAATGTATCAAAATAAAATGTATCGGAAGCTAAGATAATTTGAAACAATGTATAAGATATATTAAATAGGCTAAGATTTTCAGGAGACGAAGGAAATGAGTACAGTTCATTATTATACGTTGACGAGTGCACTTAACGTGATTATTAACTAGAAGTAACCTTTAATGGCGGTTACGTTATAAACCGAGTTCGGTGAAAATTTGTATAAACTTATTTTGAGCTATTTTGTTTATTGTGAACCGGTGAAGTTAACATATGAACAGTGTAACACCAATAAACTGAACCACATAAGACTAATTAAACGAAATAACACCAATATCACACAGTTTAATAACGAAAAATTTAGGTTAAAACCGACACACATAGACACAATGATTTATATCCAATAACAACATTTTACACCAAGTGAACTATTCCACCATACACCAGTGACATTCAAATATATCCAGGACTATCATATACAATTGCTGAGACCATTTACACGAAGAAAGGACATCTTTATTTCAACAAATACTTCGTCAAAGTTAGATGCTTCATCGCGCATGCGCCAGTCGGCCATTTTGATTCATAGCTGTTCTCACTTCTGCTGTGGAAAAACGACATTTGGCTGCTATTGGTTTGAATAAAAATCATATATAAACTTTTATTATTTGTAATTATAACATTGTATTGTTTAATATTAAGGCATTTTATAATTGTAAGTGTTATACTTTCCTGCCCATAACCTTCTCTGGCTATATCTTAAATAACCGTTTAAAGAACCATATTTTTATAATACTAATGTAAACTTTTTATATCGACCGGCCCTGAGTGAGTCGATACTACTTTGTAACATCGATTCTAATCGAACAAATTGATTATTTTTATTAATAAACGTTCTGTTTTTGTAATTTGGATTTGATTTTTCTTATAAAAAGGCTTAACAGGTAAATTAATGAAGAAACCCAACTAACCGAAAGGCGGTATATACGAAACAACGAACGTTTCAAGAAGAAGAAGAAGAAGAAGAAGAGAGCCTTCTTTCGCCTAGATTTGGAGTTAACCAGATTGTCTTTTAACAAATTTACTGAAAGTGACACTATTACCAAAATAAACATAATACCACTTCATTTCTAATTACAAACAATAAACACGATTAGTTCCTAAGTATTAGGATTAAAATTTACATAAAAAATATTTTTCCAGAAATTTTTTTTTTTTGAAATAAATTTTAAATTTTTGTTTATTTCAAATTGTTATAACAACATTCAAACAGATTTTATTTTGTAACCACAAGAAGATTGTTACAATATATATATATATATTTATAAAATTAAACTTTTACAATTTTTATAAAATTATACAGGCTGTACTGACACTTCAATTCATGATTGTATGTTCTTGCTGTTATGTTCAAATCAGATTTTCTGTAAAATATTACATTTTTATAAAATTAAAGATTCTACAATTTTTATAAAATTTATACAGGCTGTGATGACACATTAACTTTGTAATTGTATTTTTGCTTTCATGGGTCAAACCAGATTTTTCTTAGAATTATAAATTGTAATTTGACAAAATTATACAGGCTGTACTGATACTTAAATTTATTATTGTCTTTCTTGCTGTTATGGTCAAGCCAGATTATTTTAAATTTCGGAATGTATCTTTATAAAACTATACAGGCTGCACTGACACTTTGAATTTGTGATTTCTCGTTCTTATGGTCAATTCAGATTTCTTTACATTTTTTTATATTTTTGTGGAATTAAAGATTTTACAATTTTTATGAAATTTATACAGGCTGTGCTGGCACCTTAAGTTTATAATGGTAGTTTCTTGTTATTATGGCAAGTCCAGATTTTCTTGACCTTTATGTATGTATTTGATAAAAGTATGCAGGCGGTGCGCCAGGCTTTATAATTGTAATTTGTCTGTGATTATGTGATGTATAGGTATATATGTTAGATTATGTGTTAAAATAATGAATAAGATTGATATATATATATATATATTTTGTGATGTTTTCAATTTGTTTCTTCTGCAAGTAGATAATATTGTATATTCTTTTTAACACCTGACGCACGTTTCACTGAAAAATATCAGTATCATCAGAGGTTTCTATAACTATAACGTGCGTCAGGTGTTAAAAAGAATATACAATATTATCTACTTGCAGAAGAAACAAATTGAAAACATCACAAATTATATAATTACTGCAAGAAACATCGAGTTACTTATATAGAAAATGATGGATATATATATATATATATAGTTGAATTATGTGAAGGAATGATATTTATATGTTATAATTGAAATTGTTTTATTGAAATATTCAATTGAAATTGAAATTGAGACTATTGTTATACTTGAAATTACAGGTAATATTGGAATTTTATCCTGAATCATGATAAATATTTAAGAAGCATTAATGTAAAAATTATGTGAATTAGGAAAATATATAAAATAATCATTTCATATAAATTATGGGAATTTGTGACATTGAAATTTTTCTGGATTATGATGTATTAAACAAACAATGGGAAATTTTTGAATTATAATTAATATATATATTGTACTGTTGTTTTTTACTGATAGAATATTTATTATATGCACCACGTTGGTTGCCATTTATGTGTACTGTAATTAATTATACGTGTGGTAATTAAAATCTGCTCCACGTTGGATCAGCCATTATTTGTACTGTAATTATTTATACAGGTATTGTAATTATGTAATTATGATATGTAACTACCTTTATTATATTTTTTGTTTATCAGTACATGAAAAGAAACTCTCTTTCTCAGGGTTAATGATTATTAAGCTGTTAGATCTTATTTCAGATCGTATATAGTATCTTCTTTTCTTTAAACCAAACCAAATACAGTTAGTATGTAGTATTTTGAGAAATAACCATGTAAAAAATAAATACCAGACTAATGTAACTTGACTGATTCTGAATTCTTCCAACTGCCACGGGTTCACTTTGGTTGATGTTTATTTTTTTTCAAAAGCAATATCAGGCTTGGCGATCCGTTCCTTCACACAAATTTCTTATTGTTTTCACTGCTGAATGTTGTTTTCTAGGACGACTGCAACACAGATGTCTCCTCGGAATACTTAATTATCTTTTATGGCCACTTAAACTATTCTTCAGTCCAGGATTTCCCTCTTCTATCGGCGTTCTATTACGGATAGGTTTATATTTCTGGTAATATTATTTATTTATTAAATATTAGTTTATTTTACTAAACTCAACAGGAATGTTGAATCTCTCCTCCTGATTGTTTACTTTTATTAACTTTATAATCAAAACTCTGGTATCACAAATTAAATTCCTTTACTGTATTTTCTTTTACATATTACATTAAAATTGAAGATGTACAAATTTTATTTTATGAACTTAAACTCTTCATGCTACTCTTATTCAATATAATTCAAGACTAATACACATTTCCTTCATCACTATACAATACAATTTTTAACAATTTATAAAATTTTACCACTTTGATAATTCCCTACTTTCTATACATCTGTTTATCATATACCTGTTAAAAACATATATCATTTTTCTATTTCTTATTAAACATCTTTATTTTATCTCTAATATTCGTAATTCTAGTTGGTATTTATTAAATTATAATTTTATTACTATTTACTCTTATTATAACATTCATTCCAATTTCATATATTCTTTTCAGAACATATAACTGAATATTGT
The DNA here is from genome assembly GCA_034769895.1 of Magicicada septendecula. Lineage (NCBI taxonomy): Eukaryota > Metazoa > Arthropoda > Insecta > Hemiptera > Cicadidae > Magicicada > Magicicada septendecula. The sequence continues at coordinate 1,157,232,153 of CM068367.1, forward strand.
TTTATATCATATAGGAATCGACCTCTATGTTGACTGGGTGAGTCGATAGTTCCAGTGTTTTTGTTTACATTTTAAAACATCTGTTCCATTTAATATTAAATTCGTATCTTTTCTCTTTTAAAATTTATTATCTCCCTATTATGTACTGTGTGCATTTTAACAGCAGTGCAATATATATATATATATATATATATATATATATATATAAAACATGGATTATGGAAATTAAGAAAGTTTAATAAAAGGTTGTTATTTGTTTGCTAATAGAGAGTTTTAATTGCAAGTCCCGTCTCACTGGACCCAGCACATTTTATGCTTCTTCTAGGCCTTCTGCCTAGTCATAAATATCTAGTAGCCTCTCCTAAAAAAAAAAAAAAATTTATAACAAACAAATAAAAAATAAGGAGGGGTTACACTACTTGAAATTATTTCTAACAGTTTCTATATTAATTACATACAAAAAATATTAACCTGGGTAAATATGCAAGTATGTATACATTATTTATAAGAATTTGTTTATATATAACAATAAAACATGTTATATTTTTGTAGATACCACTTGTTTATAATATAAAAAAAATATATATAATTTTATTATATATTGTTATGACAGTCTACTTGATCGTCGTGTGGTACAGTGGAAAACAAAATACAAGACACCAATTAAGTCACTGATCACCAGCTTTAATTATCACAATTAAACAGTTTGTAATCAACAAGACAGTCTCTTACAACAAATCAAATAAAAATTGTTCACATGAAATAAAATGTCTACTAATATAGAACACAATTTATTGTATTACAATTGCCCCGCACAATTATAAAACACATAACACTTCGCCACAATATTACGAACCGCACTCCAATAAATCGCGACTCAAACTGAAACTGAACGTCGCTGAGTACTTATATTTATACCCCGCCGAAAATCCAGAAACACCCACATACTACGCATTAGCGCTACACTAGGACGTAATTGATTGCGGCCTTGATACAGCGCACGCGGCTGACGACGTCTAAAAATGTCTCGGGGGCGCATGTTGAAATCACGTAGGCACACAACATTACAGCCGGATTCCTCTGGAACATTAGGAAACACGTAGATTATTCTGCAATGTCGTAACAAAATATATATATATATATATATGAAAAAGATTAACAAAAAAATGTAGCGTTGTAAGTAACTGAATGTGTTTCGAAGCATAAGTATTGCAGAGTTCCCCTAAAAACGGATTTGATGATTGAAAGTCCTTGTCACAAGATTAGGATATACATATAATGATACAGTTATGTAGATTATACAACATTAGACTAATTCAAAACATGCATTTTGATTATGGGCCTTACTTGACAGAAAAATACGAATTTTTGGCATAATTGAAAATTATTTTTTTGTAAATTGGTAATAACGACCAGTGCAAGTTTTTTTTTTTTTTTAAATTGTAAGATTCTGTACAAGCACAGGCTTAAAGGCTTTGTGGAGTCAACAGTGTAGTGTACATTAAAAAAAAAGAACAACAAATGGACATGGAAACGTAAATCTGGTAAAAAATACCAAATTTTCACTAATGGTCATTTCTCAGGTAACGAATTACAGAGCAGGAGCGATTTATTTACTTTATTATTGTGGGTGTTCTTTGTCTCATTGTCCGTTTTTTGGATATTGTGGGATATCTTTTTTGGGATATTGTAGGTTTTCACACACACAAACACACATACTCACACATGTACTCATACGGAGTATGTATATCCATTTATGACACTCAGATCAGTTTATTTGAAAAATTGTACCAAATCTAAGAAATCTAGTATTAATTCAATAAGAAATACTAGTATTAATTCCATGAGCTAATATTGCACTGATTTGCTTACAAGTAAGTACGCGTATTGAATAAACCAAAAACAAGTTGTCAACTGAACATATTTTGTGTAAGTGAACTTTGTTTGCACTGTACATGACTTTTAACTATCGTCTATCAGTTTTTAATAAATTATTTTGTTTAATATTAATTTGTAGTCCATTTGTTTGTTTATTTACAAATCGTTACTTTTGTGTTTAAAGTTAACATTTTCCGAGCGGATAATGTTTTTGTTTGTTTTTGGATTCACATTTAATTAATTTGATATTTCATGTTATACTTGCTGTGGTTCATTGTTGGAAAGGTGAGACTTTTTCTATTCGAAAGGGGAAATCGTCTTTTTTTGTTAACTTCAAAACGTTTGGGCTTTTCATTAATCGACAGCATGGCAAACTTAAATGAATCGTCAAATGACTCATTTATTATCACTGTTTGACTACACATTTGACATCATGCTTATTTTATTATCATCATAAAAAGTAGTGTAAGATAGTGTGCAAACTTGTTTTGGTAATATTATAGTCTAATGTGTACACTTTTTATTATATTGGTATGTAGATGTCGATCATTAAGACTTCAGTTTGATAATATTGACAGTTAGTGGATACAACCTATTGATCTCTTGTAGATCCAATCAGACGAATTATTCTGCATTCCGTTATTCGTTTTCCTTAACTTCACTCCTTTTAAACTTCACCTTCAAATAACATTACAGTCCTGTTTGTTTTCCTTATTCTTCACGTCCTTTTAAATCAACCCTCCTTTAAAATACGAGTACTTTATCACATTATTTTGCGGAATGCCTCCGAAAAAACGACAAAGCATTGGGCAGGTCCATCCAAATGCTAAGTGAGCAGCTGAGACACCCGAGGAACCCGAGTCTCGGCTTGAACAACAACGAAGAAGTCAGACAGAGATTATGGCTGCGGAGACACCTGGGGAGCATAGGGAGCGCGTAGACCAACAACGAAGAAGCCACGCTGAATTAAGGGCCGCGGAAACACCTGAGGAGCATGGGGAGCGCGCCGAGCGGAAACGGATGGATGGATGGATGATGCGCGGGTGTCTTGCGCCCTAATTTGTGTGCGTTGTCCAGGCCTAGGCCTGATGAATGCCAGGTGCCAACAGGTCAGCGCGGTCGTTTGCTCTGCACAAGGGAGTTATGGTGCAGTCCGCGGGTCCATGATAAATTACATGGCCACCATGGAGGCAAGCTTAAGCTTTTGCTTCATCCAATTGTCCCGCCGAGGCGCGACATCATGGTCCCCTCAGGCTAGCCTTTGGGAACGTAGTGACGCACTGGCGAGGACAAGAGGCTCGGGCGCCCTAGGGCGTCGGCCGAAACGGCAAGGAATGACTCCGAGACAGCCAGCTTCCGCAAGGAAGGCACTTGCACAACCTCGCGGGAGCCCGTGTCTCAGGTCATTACCCTGCCGAATCAGCAAAGCAGGTGCTGACGGGGATCTTGATGGTCATGGCTTCAGCCAATTGCAACGCCTGGTCGCGGCTCCTTGGTCTCCGAGGACATAGCCCACGGAAACTTAGAGGCACGCTGGCGAGAACAAGAGGCTCGATCGCCCGAGGGCGGCGGCCGAGTCGAAGGGACTCGTCACCGAGGCAGTCGGCTTTCGCAAGGAAGGCATTTGCACAACCTCGCGGGAGCCCGTGTCCCGGATCACAGCCCTGCCGAGTCGGCAAATCCGATGCTGGGAATAAATCTATCCAATCCAATCTGCCGCAGCATGATTGACTACAGTGTCGGCAGGCGCAGGTAGTGAATGTTTGTGATCGTTTCAGTCTCCAGAAGGTTGGGGGGTTCGTTGCTGAGATTCATGTGATGAACTTAGGGGGGGTCGTCTAACAGCGCCCTAGGGCGCCTGACGCGGCGAGGAGCGGAAACGCGTGAGGCAGGCAGAGTTAAGGGATGTGCAGTTACCAGAACAACGTGAATATCGGCTTAAAAATGACCGCATACGGCATGCTCAAGTCAGAAAAGTGAGTAGATGAGGTAATTTGATTTTAGAGGCTTTTCAGTGTGATCCAAATTATGACTACTCATCACATCCAAAAGTTACAATTAACAAAATGGATGTGATATGCGAATTCTGTCAAGCCAACAAATTTGGAACTGAATTGCCTGGGATATGCTGCTCTAATGGAAAAGTAATTTTACAACCATTGAATCAACCACCAGAACCTCTTCATTCGTACATGTCAGGAACGACTTCAGAATCCAAGCATTTTCTCCAAAATATTCAGAGATACAATTCATGCTTTCAGATGACATCTTTCGGTACGACAGCAGCAATCGAAGAAACTGATAGTTTTATGCCAACTTTTAAAGTGAAACAAATATATCACAAAGTTGGGTCGTTGCTCCCTGTCCCAAATGAAAACCCGAAGCTTTACAAATCTATTTCATGGGAGACGATCATGCCCAGACCGATCGACGCTGTGAAGCCAATCCCCGATACAAGAAATTATATTGTTTTAAATCTCCAAAGGTTGTGGGACCAACATAATAATTTAGTAGAAGTGTTCAAAACAGCTTTCGAGAGAATGGCCACTGATGAGTACAGAATTGTTATACGAGCTGACAGGACGCCAGTTGGCAAACATGAGCGGCGTTTCAATGCTCCAGCCATCAACGAAGTAGTTATTGTTTTGGTTGGAGAAGAATTTGACAGAAGGGATATATTGTAATTATCCTGAGACGGAAAGAAGCCCTCAAACGCATTGCAGAAACAAATCGTTCGTATGACGCTTTCCAATATCCAATAATATTTTGGGAAGGGGAGAATGGCTATAATTTCAACCTTCCACAAACCGACCCAAGAACTACCGGTCGGCAATGGATTTTTACGCCTACCGAATCTACGGGATCGGTATCGTGGATACGCCTAAACAAGGTAGGGATCGTCGAATCACATTTTACAATGGAGACAGCTCTTCCATCAGTTTATTGTTGATATGTACGCTAAAGTGGAAAGCGAACGCCTTCTGTACATTCGACTTAATCGAAAAAACTTCGAGTTGACGAGTACATTCATTTGAGGGATGCTGTCGCCAATGATTTAAACGTTACAGACATTGGACAAGTGGTCATATTACCATCTACCTTCACCTGAAGTCCCAGAAATATGCACGAACACGCCCAAGACGCTATGACATACGTTCGGGCTACGGTCGTCCTGATTTATTTATTACATTCACATGTAATCCAGCTTGTGCAGAAATAAAAGAAAAGCTTCTTGAGGGCCAAGAGCCATCCGACCGTCATGACTTAACAGCCAGGGTTTTTAAACAAAAGTTTATAAAGCTCATGGACGTGATTACTAAGTGATACATCTTTGGAGCGATTCGATGCTGGATGTATTCGATCGAATAGCAGAAAAGAGGACTTCCACATGAACACATATTAGTATGGTTCAAGAATAAGATATGTCCCACTGAAATAGACAGCGTTATTTCGGCGGAGCTACCAAACCCAAACGAAGATTCTATTCTCTTTGAAATTATCTAAAAAATTATGATTCACGGCCCCTGTGGAGCATTAAACCTAAATCGCTATGTATGAAGGACAGAAAATATACTAAAAAATAACCTCGCGAGATGCGACAAGAAACGCAGACGGGAGACAACGGCTACCCGCTTTACAGAAGAGCGACAACCAGAGGATGGAGTTTATACTGCTACTATTCAATTGAGGCTGGATATCAATATCAGGATATCGAAGCAGACAACAGATGGATTGTAACTCACACTCCACTACTTTCAAAAATGTTCCAAGCGCATATTAACGTTGAATACTGCAACTCAGTGAAGTCCCATTAAATACATATGTAAATACGTAAATAAGGGCAGTGACATGGCAGTTTTTCAACTTGAAAATTAAAATAGACGATCTGATGAAATTATGCAATATCAAATGGGAAGGTACATCAGTACCAACGAAGCGGTTCGGCGTATACTAAATTTTCCGATTCACGAACGACATCCAACTGTTTTTCATCTGGCCGTGCATTAGAAAACGGCCAAAGAGTTTATTTCACAGAAGAAAACGCCCCGGAAAGAGCTGATATACCACCCAACACAACATTGACAGCCTTCTTTCTTCTGTGCCAACAAGATCCATTCGCAAGAACTTTGTTATACACAGAAGTTCTAAAATATTACACGTGAAATAAATCAAGCAAAATGTTTCTAAGGGGAAACAATGTGAACGGGTACCAGGCTACAATGGACGTGCAAGTGAAGCTTTAGGACGTGCGTATACTGTTCATCTAAGCAATGCCAAATGCTTTCGCCTCAGATTACTTCTTCACACTGTCCGTGGGCCTACTTCTTTTGCAGATCTGAAAACTGTAGATGGGGAGGAATGTGAGACATTCAGGGAGGCATGCCAAAGGCGTCGCTTACTTGAACATGATTATCACGGGGTCTCCCGCAGATGAAATCGAAACGTTTGTATTATTAAGATGGGCCACAGCTTAATAGCCCGGAAATTTTAAAATAAAAATAAATGAAATTCCGAAACTTATCCTGAATGCTTAGGTATTTGTCTTCATATCTTCATATTTTCCTTTTTTATTGTTCTCTAACATCCTGCTATCGAATTAATTACAGCTCGTTTTCAAATTTTATCTTTGAAATATCTAAAATATGACAGTTATCATATATCAGATTATGACGGTTCTTACCCGATGCTTTTCAATATTTTAAATACAAAAGTGAGATCGCTAGGAAAAATGAGAAGGCCTTATTTTCTCTCACTAATTTGTCGTATTTTTTTTTAAGTTTTATGGTAGAATTTTCTTTTGTGTTCCTCCCTGACCCTGCTTGAACTATATGAATAATCTCTTTTCCGGATACCTTTAATTTTAAAAATATTATTATCATCCTGTAGCGTTTCATTATTTCCTTTCGGAGGTCTTTTTATTATTTTTGGTTAGTTGAACATTTTTTTTAATGTTATAATATAATCAATATCTTCTCAGTTTTTGTTGTACCAATTTTTATTTCCATCAATTTCACTTTAGATATCAAAAGAACAATTTTTATTTCATCTTTTCTTCTACAGATCCAAAAAATTAACAATTCATCATCTTCAATCTCACAAAACAGTCTCCTTGGCAACGCCACCATTTTTCCATTACATCAATCATACAAAATTCTGTTTTCATACATTCAGTTATACATATATAATTATTTATATTTAACATTTTATATCAATTATCATTATTACAAAACAATATAATAATTATTAACAAACAATATCATTATTATTAACAAAAATATAAGAACAGAACCAATAATAACTATACAATTGTGATTCGGTACCGGGAATCGAACTTGGGTCCCCCGGTAACGTTACAATCCCTCCCCGCCTAAGTCTATTCAATTTTCGGCTTTCAACAAGGAGGGCAAAAATTGAATGACAATATTGCTTAGGTAACTCCGGCAAATTCAGGCCGTGCTGTTGTCTGTATGTCCACATCACCTTTTTGGCACATGGCCCTACTTAAACTATCAGCAGTTTTGTGATATTTCCCGGCCTTATGAGTAATGACAAAATCAAATGGTTGTAAGGCAAGTGCCCATCTCATTAATCGGGCATTTGCAGATCCCATAGTTTTTAAATAAATCAGAGGATTGTGGTCTGTTACAATAGTAAAAGTCAGTCACCCATCTAAATATTGACGGAGTTTAAGAACGGCCCAGACGATGCCAGCGCATTCCTTTTCGGTCGTCGCATAATTTATTTCTGGCCCTTTCAGATTTCTACTTAAAAAATAACTGGATGTTCATATCCGTCTTTATCGGTCTGACTTAATACTACGCCAATTCTGACGTCGGATGCATCAACTTGAAGAATAAATGGTTTTTCGTACTCAGGCGCCTTTAATACTGGTTCAGAAGCGATCATTTTCTTCAAGATTTTAAACGCCGTCTCACATTTCTCATTCCATTGAATTGGTGATATTTTCTTTTCCTTTCGTCAGATCACTCAGAGGAACAGCAATAGTAGAAAAATCTTTGAGATATTTTTGATAATATCCAATTAGGCCCACGAATGATCGAACTTCAGTTTTTGTTTTTGGTATTGGATAGTCTATAATAGCCTTTATTTTTGCTTCGGCTGGTGTCCGATAACCCTGTCCAACTAAATGTCCCAAATATTTAACGGTGGCTTTTGCAAACTGACATTTAGTGGGTTTGACTGTTAGTCCTGCTTTTTTTAAAGTCTCAAATACTTTTTTTAAATGTATCAGGTGATCTTCCCAAAAAGATGAAAACACTGCTATATCGTCAAAATATGTTTCCACAAATTTGTGTATTCCTGATGTTAGTTCTCTAATTAGTTTGCAAAATGTGAAAGGCGCATTTTTAAGCCCAAAAGGCATACGTTTCGGTTGATACGTACCAAATGGAGTAACAAATGCAGCATATCGTTGGGCTTGTTTTGTCATGGAAATTTGCCAGTATCCCTTTGAAAGGTCAAGTACAGTTATAAAATTTGCTTTCGCCACAGTTTCAACATTTGAATCAATATTCGGGAGTGGATAATAAGTTGTTTTAGTGATCAGGTTCAATTTCCGATAATCTATACATGGCCGTGGGTCTCGGCCTGGGACTTCTATTAGTATCATAGGTGACGTGTAATCAGAAGTACATTCTTCCACTATTCCGCGCTCTAGCATATCTTTAACTGCATCTTCTAAGATCTTCGTCTGTCGAGGTGACAACCGATATGGTTTACTTAAAAAAGGGGTATCATTAGTCAGCTCAATGTTATGAGTAACTGATGTGACTAATTCGGGTTCAGGAGTGAATATTTCTTTATACTCCTCAATTACCATTCTAAGTTGCTGAATCTGTTCGGATGTTAAATTAGTCCTTATTGCATCCTTAACCCAATCTTTATTAGAAACGCGTTCTACAGGACTAATGATTCCTTCCTCGAATTCAGTATTTTCAGGGTTTTGTATGATGGTAGCGACCAGTTTTTGACTTTTGAAAAAAGGGTTTAACATATTGACATGATATACCTTGTTTTGATTTTCCTTCTCGGGTCTATGTATAATATAATTCGTATCTGATATTTTCTTCACAATCTTAGCTGATCCCGACCACTGAACTGCTAACTTATGTGCCCGAGAAGGTATTAAAACAAGTACTTTATCTTCTTTTTCGAATTTATGGATTTTAGCCTTTTTGTCATAATATGTCTTGCGACGGTGTAATTCTGCCTCAAGATTCTGAAGGGCTAGTTCCTTAGTCTTCTGCAATTTGTTAATTAACTTGCCTACATATTTCACTACAGATGAACTTTCTGCAATCTTTCCATTCCAGTTTTCATAGATTAGCGTCAAATGGTCTCTTAAATTCCGCCCATATACCAGTTCTGCTGGTGAGTATCCAGTTCCTTCATGCATTGCTGTTCGAATAGCAAACATCGCAGCCGGTAAACATTCATCCCATTCTTCACACTGTTCTTCACACATCGATCTCAATAATTTTTGTAAAGTTCTGTGAAGTCGTTCAACCGGATTTGTTTGAGGATGACTAAAAGAGCTGTGGATCACTGAAATTCCCAATCGTTCCAGAAATTCGCTAGTAAGTTGACTAGTGAACGAGGTTCCTAAATCGCTTTGAATTTCTTTTGGAAATCCTGTTCTACTAAATATTTCTGTTAAGGCATGTATTATAGTCGGTGACTTTATGTCTGGCAATGCAATGGCTTCTGGATATCTAGAAGCCATGCAAATGGCCGTGAGAATGTATTTATTCCCTCTAAACGTTTCAATCATAGGCCCACAAGTGTCAATGTTGATTCGAAAAAATATTTCTTCAATTTGTGGTACCAAGACTAGTGGAGCTTTCTTTTTCTCTCCCCCTTTTCCTGCTAGCTGGCAAGGGAGACACGTCTGAACAAACTCCGATATATCTTTTGCCCATCCTGGCCAATAGAAGTACTTACTAAGTCGTTTTCCGGGTTTTGGTAACTCCCAAATGTGCGGAGGCCGTATCGTGACATGCCATCATCAACTGCTCACGAAATATTTGAGGCACAACAATTTTTTTACTACTTTTATCCTCATATTTATTCGTTTTATAATACAATATTCCATTTTCTAAGTCATAATTTGTTTCTTCGGGTCTAGATTGTACTTCTTAGATCATCTCTAACAATTCGGAATCAGAATTTTGAGCAGCCATGAATTGTTCATGTGTCGTATTCAGTAGGGACAACATTTCACCCTGTTGATGACTGTCATTTTCTTCAAGGAGTCTATCTTCCTTTTTTGTTTCAGTCTCAATGGTTGATAGCTGATCATTTAATTTTTTCTTGTTGTGCCTGCTCTTTTACTTCTATTTCTCGCCTAACTAACATAGACTTTATGTTTACGGCATTCACAAATTCTAACAAATGTGCATTTGTGTTTTGTAAACTCTGCGCCGTTTCATTCCCCATCAAATAAATTCCTTCATAAGCTGGACTAGCTGTGACTGCAGCCTGAGCAAGTATTACCTTTTCAGAAATTTCCAAAGTGACGTCTACTATTTGGCAACAGAAGGGTTCTGGAAATAATGGGGTGTTAAGCCATCTATGTTCGCCCGTGTAATGTTCAATGGATACATAATTTTGATGCACCACATCAATATCAGCACCTGTGTCCCGATGTATTTGAACTTGTCTACCGTTAACTTTCCCTTGACACTTGAATGGCATTACTTGCTTTTCTAAATCAGATTGAGAAATGCCTCCAACTTTCAAATCCTCTTTAGTCTCTTTCATAAAACTAGAGACCTCTTCAACTATTCCTGCTACATTTGAGGGTTCTTTACTAGATAAACTTTTAGGACATCTATTCCTCAAATGATCCAATGAATTACATAAATAACATCGCATTTCTTTCCGTTTTTCAAATTCAGGTTTAAATTCACTTATCTTTGAATCTTCCTTTTTTTTAAATTCCTTGTCTGGAACATTAGATTTAGGTTGCACCTTCAGAACATTTTTCGGATTCGACTCTATCTTAATATAATCCAAACTTGTTTTTTGGTTAAGACAAGTCCTCAAATCGTCATTTTTCTCTAGTTGTCTCTGTAACTCCAAAGGTGTACTTAAATTTAACCAATCTTGACTCAGCTGTTCTTTTATTTAGGTAGGAACCCGATATTTTAACTGATTTAAAATCATTAAATTTTTCAAGCTTTTGACATCAACTGCCTTCATTCCTTCAGTCCATCCTTCAAAATATATGGTCAATTGATATACAAAATCTGCCCAAGTCTGGGTCGGTAAGCGTCTAATATTAAAGAATTTTTGTCTGAGTTTTTCAGGGTTTAACTGATATTTTCTCATAAATAATTCTTTTACGTAATCATAATTTTCTGCTAGCTCTATTGGTTCTCGATGAATGAGTTCTTTGATTACCATTGGTACAACACTAGTTAAAACAATAACCCAGTCTTCAAGAGGTATTTTCGAATGTACCATAGCACGTTCAAATCTTCGAAGGAAAATTGACACATCTTCCTCTTTTTCATCAAATATACCTACAACATCTTTTATATTATACATTTTTGGTTCTACAATTTTTCTAACTTCAACTTCAGTATTACAAGTCTGTTGAATCCTCAATTTCTCTAACTCAAACTCTCTAATCTTTTTTCTTCTTTCACAGCTTCAGCTGCTAATCTTTTTTCTTCCTTCACAGCTTCAGCTGCTACTGTTTCACGTCTAACAATTTCTGTTTCTGTTTTCTGTAACAGATATTTGATTAATTCTTCATCGTAATCTTCATACGATTGAATTAGACGAGTATAATCCTTCTTACTCATTCCTTCACGAATTTCAAGATCTAGATCGATCGCAACTTCGTGCAAAACAACTTTTGGGTACCGTTGAATAAATGCCTTTTTAATGAGATATTTTACTAAAAAGACAGTATACCACACGAACACCAGACAACATCAACAGCAAGAAACAAAACAAAAAAAATTCTGCCGGACGCACCCAAACACCTTGATGATCCGCCTTCAGGAGCGTCTTGTACATAAGTTGCCTTCAACTCGAACTGCAAGGACTGTCTCGTCTCGGCCTGGATTCTTCCTTCTTAGTTCCGAAAAAATCCTCCGACGACTTCCAGTTCACGTTCCTTCAGGGCTTCTTGCCTCTTGTTCAAATCAGCATCAATATGTATCTCCCTTTCCAGTATATTTTTTTTCTTCTTAGCAACCGTTGTTATTTTTTAAATTTGTGTGTTATTTTCATATTTTCTGCACAAATTTAAGATTATAATCTACACCGCTGAGCACCAATTTATACGTTGTAGCGTTTCATTATTTCTCTTCGGAGGTCTTTTTATTATTTTTGGTTAGTTGAACATTTTTTTTTAATGTTATAATATAATCAATATCTTCTCAGTTTTTGTTGTACCAATTTTTATTTCCATCAATTTCACTTTAGATATCAAAAGAACAATTTTTATTTCATCTTTTCTTCTACAGATCCAAAAAATGAACAATTCATCATCTTCAATCTCACAAAACAGTCTCCTTGGCAACGCCACCATTTTTCCATTACATCACTCATACAAAATTCTGTTTTCATACATTCAGTTATACATATATAATTATTTGTATTTAACATTTTATATCAATTATCATTATTACAAAACAATATAATAATTATTAACAAACAATATCATTATTATTAACAAAAATATAAGAACAGAACCAATAATAACTATACAATTGTGATTCGGTACCGGGAATCGAACTTGGGTCCCCCGGTATCGTTACAATCCTAATAGTCAGTTTTATTCAAGTCATAATTCATAAAATTAAATATACTTGACCAACAATCACTGTATATTTGTAAATTTACATCAACCGTAACCACGGAATATTATTGGATTTTTTTATTAGATTTTGAACCGCTGGCACGGAAATTTTAGTTTCTCAAAATTCTTCTTTTTTAACACGTCCCTACAAGTCACCGATGAAGACGAATATTATAAGTTGTTTTATAAACGAATACTAAATTGAAAACATTAATAAAATAAGTTTTTTATAATAAAAAAACAAATATTTTGCCTCAGGAAGAAATAAATCCCTAATTTTGTCATACTGATTAACTGAGTGAAGGGAAATACATTAGATAATTAAAAGATAGGAATTATAAATAATTTTACACGCTCATTTATAAAATTTTGTCAGCGTAAATAATCAGTGTTAGGCCTATACAAATTAGGGTTTACAATATAGGGCTAGGTATTCTATATTATCATGTACTATGTAGCGTGACAGAAAATCCACTACTTATTAAGTCATATAAAATCATAAAAATTAATTACACCACATATGTTAAAATAATATTGAATGAGATTTAATGAAATCAAAGGAATGAACCACGATAAAATAAAAATCCTCATTACATTATATAAAAACCACTGTTTAAATATCAAAGAAAGTATTGAAAGCAACTCATATTATAAGATCAGTAATCTACCCAGGAAGCTAGGAGCAGTAAACAAATTAAATAACACCATATCAAGAAGAAAGAGAATCAGTTTAAGAGTGGTGAACACCAAAATACCCCAAAGACAAGAAGAAGGAAGAATAAAGTTTGTGATCAGGAAGTAAACAATACCCTGGAACCTTTAGAGAAGAACAAGGTCCGTGTCAGTAAATAAATTAGATGCTCCAAACTAAACATCAGTCGAGATAACACAAAGTACCTTGGTTTACCCAAGAAAGAAGAATGAAGGCCAGAAGAAGGACAAGAATGAAGACAAGAAAGAAGATAAGAAGAAAGACAAGAAAGAAGACAGGAGGAGAGGAAGAAATAGTATGAAAGAAACACCGTTGTAAAACCTATTATTATTATTAACTACCATCAACCCCAAACCCACCAAAACGATTAAAAAGAAAGTATAACATACCAAAATCCTATAAAAATGTAATTATTTAGAAACCTAAAGTGTTGTATAGTATTATAAGAAGTGAACCTACTAAAGCGATTGTGTGATAAAGAAAATAAACAAGTCTTAACAGTCCATGATTACTAAAGGTCTGGTCTGAGATAGTGAGACTCAAAATATCAGAACCACCAGTGAAAGTGAATTTGTGTAAGTGTTTTTTGGAAATGCAATAAACTTAAAGTTAGTGATACTATGACTTATCAATATACTATATAACAACTTTAATATCTACTAATAAACAGCATAATAAAATAATAAAATGGAAGATTTCCAGTATTTTATTATTTTAATGTAACTCTTTATTTACAAGACATTTGTAAAAAATGCTAATAATTAGAGTATGGGTGGTCATGTTTACTGATGAAGGGGATCATAAATAATAATGGTTTAGACCAGAAAGGACTGGCATTAATTTAGTATTCATAGGTTTAAAATGTTTAAATAGACTGTTTGTTCACAGCCATAAAATCAATGTATTTGTAAGAGTTATTAGAAAATAAGATTTATATTATGTGTTTAAAATGAATTATGTTTGCTAAATAACAGCATACATACCATTAATAATGTTTCAGTAGGTATGCTGTGTTAATTCAAAAGGAGTTAAAGGTATATGTTCAAACCATGTCAGCAATAAGTTCAATTGTACAGATGGCTAAATCATGTTCATAATTATTTTTTTTATAACAGTAGTGTTAATTAAATACTACACCTCACAATAAGTTATAAACCATTTTATTTTCATGTAATAATAACTATGTAAAGTCAGAGGAGTGGTAGGATTAAATTTATTTGAGAAAGGCAGAAATGTGAAATTCTAAACTCTAGGCCATTTGGTGAATTCACAGAAACCATATAAACCAGTATAATTCACTCATAAATCCTGTAAACTAGCAAGATTTAGATAAGGTAAATCAATTAACCACTACTGGGAATGATCCTATGAGTTAAAATGATAATAAGGAAATATACCTTAAAATATTGTAAATTTTCAAAATGTATAAATTAATTAATTTTTAAAGAGCAATGTCAAATTCAGAGACTAACACAAAAAACCAGTTCAAAGGTTCAATTTATATGTATTTAAGGAAAGGAAGAGAAATATGACTAATTAAAATTTATTATAATAGTATTAATAACAATTAAAATGGAAGGAAAATTGTATAAAGGCGGAAATCAATGTTTGAGCCTAGATTTCAAAAAGGGAAAGAAATTTTGTAATTTCCTCAAAATGTCCACAGATATGGACTATAATATATCAATTTAAAAGGAATGAGATGATTAAACCAATGATATGGTTTATAGTTCATGAAAGTGATGAATAAAATAAATAAATTCCATATATAATGTAATTTTGTATCATGTGTATGGGTAATCGAAATATGTTAACAATACTTTTTCAAAGATTAACTGGGCCAGATTTTGACCAAGTTAAAATAGTCTTTTGTTGAATATCAAGCTGAATAGTTGTGTGAAAAAACGTTTCTTATAACCGAGTCTTTTGATGAATATCAAGCTGAATAGCTGTGTGAAAAAACGTTCCTTATAACCGAGTCGAAAATGGTACTACAGTTAGCCATTAATATAAGTGAATCGAGAGTTAGATGAAATAAACACTTTTTTAACTGAATCTACCAAAACATTAACGACAATAGTGAAAACTAACACCTAACTTCATTATACGAGTGATCTAAAACAGTAAAACAATATATTTGATCTAATTCACGCTACAAATCATAACCACGTTTTGAGCAACTAAACCCACAGAAGTGAACACATACTAAATAACATAATTAACACAAGTATACACGGAACACTTCTTCAGAACACACCAAACAACCTAATAGACAGATTACACCAGTGCGGGAACATTTCAAACATTCATGAAGGTAATTTTGCTGTGATTTTTTAACCCGACGATTTTCTCAATAACCTCCCCAGATCTAGTAGCGGCCATCTTTGAATTTACTAAGCCTGCCTACCTCATCCAGTGGTGACGTCAGTCTACATATGGTTTGACTTCAACTTACTTAAACATTATATATCAGAATTATTTAAATACTGTTAAGTAATAATTATTGAATTTACTTTAATTGTTAATGTTATACTTTCTCGTTACCCTTCTCTGACTATTAATTTAATCGCTCAAAGAACCTGTCCTTTTTATACTACTTATAATAATTTTTCTACTGTATGCACAATCGATAATTCCCTGAGACGGAGTCGATAATTGTTCTCAATCGATAAAAAATCGATTATTTATTAATTTGTTTAATAACTCCATTTATTTCAATTGTATTTGTCTGTTATTATTTCACAGGCTAATTTAAGGTTATTTATTACGGCAAAGAGACTTCAAGAAGAAGAAAATATTTTTTTTGAGTGAGATATTGGACCAGCAAGAAAAATCATCAATCGATTGCTGACTGGAGTTAATCTAGTTAACTCCAGACTTGGTTCAGATCTTCCAGAAGTGCTCAATAGTTAATAAATACCTTCCTAATTCTTAAAATTTTTACAGAACATTTAAAACAGCATTATTCCTTAATTACTGACCTCGATTAAACATAAACAAATTTTTTTTTATTGAAAATTTTATTTTTTATAAAATTTTACCTCTACTATTTTATTTTTGTAAAGACCGGCATACAGGGTTCTCTTACAACTACGATAATAATTGTAAAGTACAATTATTACATTGTAATTACCAGATGCAAAGTATTTAGCAAGTTAACATTAACATTAATTAACTAGTTCTTATTTAAAAGTAAACTGATAACAATTTGTTTTTGTTTTAGATTCATTCCGACTGTGACGACTCAAACACTCGGCTGCGTCAACATTACTACGCCTGGGAGAGGGACGTTAGAACCCAGGCGCCACCAGAGGGCTCTGTCGGGCTCAGTACCTTCAGCAGCCGCTAAGACGGGGGACCCTGGGCGCCTTCGAAGGGCTCTCGGGCGGAGATCCATAATCGAAATCCATCCAGAGCGATGTCTGACGTACGGGAGCGGATTACACCGGACTTGCCACACTACAACATCTTCGCCTACTTCCCACGTGGACTTGTGGGAAGTGGCTCCGTGGTCACAACAAGAACGGCTGCGCCCGCTTCCCTCAGGTTGTGTGGGAAGTGGTACTGGACGTGACGACAAATCCAAACATCGGGCCTTTTAATATTACCGGTAAGTTTTGGAATCTTTGTTTGTCCATTCTTTAATGATAACTGTGCGCGATAATGTGTAGTACGCTTACGGCATAGCCAATTATACACAAGAGATATTTTTGTTGTGTATGAGTTGTATTTAAGGTTAGGAAGGAACGTATATAAGTGAGTGTGTTGGTAGTTAGTTCTCTTCTTATTACCCAGTAAGGCATTTGAGTAAATTAAACAGTACGAACTGCATTAAGTTAAAAGTCATTTTTGTGTGTGTTTTAGACTTTGACAAAACGGCGCCAGTAACAAGGACTTGACTACATTTCACAGGGAATTGACAAAAAAACCTGAAGGAGACAACCACCTACTTGTTCTACTTGTGGGGAACGTAAACATCCACACCTTTTCGTCTACGTTTTTGATATTCATGATTGTACCAAAAACAATATACAAAATTTACCGTGTAGGCCTATTTGGTTTATTTTATTTGTACTTTTCTGGAAATTAACATTCACTCACACATTCACGCGCTTTATTTGCACAAGTATATAAAAATATAAATATATTCAATGGTGAGAAGCATATGTTTTTATGGCTATATTCTCTTTATAGTGAGAGCTGGATCAAGAAGCCAAGAGAAAGCCTGACATCAAAGCAACAGAAATGCCAAAGTGTCGGAAAGTGACAAGAACTAATTCTACTGAAAGAAAAATAAAGAAGTATTAAAGACATACTTCAAGCGTAACGCGTCTATGACCGCAGGATCCCTAGAAAAAATTTACAGGCATTGCACAAATGCAATGCACAGAGAAGGGCATTGAAAATGCTTCAATAAATCTAAAATATATGTATATATATATTTATGTTCATTCACCAATCAATGAATTCATTCTTCATTTACCAATGTACAGATTATAAGTTAAATGTAGTCGCATTCATAAGCGAAGTTTTATATGTGTACTACGTTATTGACAACAACGAAGTAGGTTCTATGGAAACTCACCGGTTCCCATTTTCGATCACGCACCACCGATCGGTCGCAAATGTGCGACACGTCCTTATAAACATTTTCAATGATAATGTGATCAAGACGCCTTGGCTGAGTTGTCGTCCAGACGAGGGATTCAGTGAGGCTGTCAAGTGTCTCCTTGAGGGAGTGGCAGGACACCACCAGGACACCTACGGCAGCTGTCCTGTCGCCTGCACCACTGTGGATTTAACCTCCTGCCGGCGAATCAACCAGTGGCCTGATACTTTCCTTGTATTTTTCTATCGGCATTGAAAGAGTATGTTAATAGAGTGCAAACGTTTGCGGAGTGATTAAGCAGTTTTAAAGATGTTATTATCGCTTGCTCTTTTGTTACTTTCACTGGGGCCAATTCTGCGGTTTCTTCTGTGATTTGTTCTACTGTGTTATTCTATCATGCAAGCAGCTTAAAAGTTTCTTTTGAAGAGTACAGAACACATAAGATAAGGTCCCCGTGTATCCTTCAAAAGACTAAGCATTGATCAAGTACGCACTACGCATGTGGTTAGTGTCTCAGATTCTCCTCCAGTAGTTACTCAACTCCCTGCCATATTTAAAAATATTAATTTCTGTTACGTTTACCCTACTGCTTAGTTTTAACATTGCTTTGAGTTACGCGGCTTAAAAACGTACATATTTTCTCTTAGTTTGCGTAATATTCAAATACGTTTTCGCGGATTGACACATTTCATTTTGTACAATCATATTAGTTCTATTTTATTATAAATCCGTATATGACAAGGATGGAGTATTGCTCTGTCTTTTAAAAATATATTTAAACGGAGCTCTCGACTAATACAGCTTTAGTGCTTTGATACGGGCGTGAAAATTAATGAAGACAAGCGTTTTTTTACTTCGAATTTTGCTGATGATCAAGTGATATTAGCCCAAGATGAAGTGAAAACTGAGATTCAACAAAATACAGTTTAAACGGAGTACATAATAACTGGTGGAAAGGATCAGGATTTCTACTTAGAGTAACACAAACACAAAAGAAACAATGCATGCATAAAGGTATAAGTCTCTGGGAGTTAAATATTTCTGCAAGGAAAGACGTAACAAAGAAATAATGTCAGAATGTTACAAGAAACAGCGACATGTGAAAATTACATGGTATATTATGGAGTCGAAAGGTAACAAAGATTAGTAAAATACGTATTTACTGGACAAGTTCATTGTGGAAAGTACAGCAATTTAGAGGTCAGAGTTATGGGATTTTAACAACAGAAATGTGTCCATAATAAGAGAGCAGTGAAGATGAACTGTTGGAGAACGGTTTGCAGGCAAACAATGGGAGACAGAGTAAAGATAGCACATTTGAATGTTACAGTTGCTACAGAAGCCATACGATTGCACTGATGTGGACATTTACATTGTTTGTCAGAAAACAGATGTTGAGTTAGATCATTCTGGTGTTCCATTCAAGATCAATCAAGAATAAGACTATGTTTTTACTTGAAAGTCTGTGCAATAAGTATGCCTATTATATTACAGTAGACAGTGTTTTATCATATATATTATGTGTTTTTTCGTACATTAAATGGTATTCCCTATGGCCTTGCTTACATTAAATATTGCAACGACTGTCTCACGGGTCATCGTGTTTACAGTCAAAACTGACACCACATGAAGTCCCCCGTTACAACTCTAATTACAGTTAGAAAAGAAACACTGTTATACAATTTTTCGTGTTAATATTTGTCCAACATATAACAATAAATGTCAC
The DNA here is from genome assembly GCA_034769895.1 of Magicicada septendecula. Classification (NCBI taxonomy): domain Eukaryota; kingdom Metazoa; phylum Arthropoda; class Insecta; order Hemiptera; family Cicadidae; genus Magicicada; species Magicicada septendecula. The sequence goes on from CM068367.1 coordinate 1,157,251,912, forward strand.
CTTACTACAGTTTCGCACTAAGTAGCACCATAATCACTAAACCGCAAGCCAGAATGACAATCACGCCGAACCGCACTGATATCGCTGATCGAAAATTGAATTTGCCCGGCCGCTGGTTGCTTATTTTTGCTGAGGTTTGAGGAAAAGTCTGTTAATTTTCGGACGACGCGTCGAGAAAAATTGCGTAGTTACAGCCGCTCTGGAACTCTCTAGAATCTGTGTCAATGTTCGACCTTGTACGTTGCCGGGGGGAATCGTGTCGACAAACGTCTGGAATGCGTGTCTGGAACAATCTCGAGCGTTGCCGCGTGTTGAGTGTCACGTAGGCATTTTTATTATCTACTTTGTTATTACCTCAACGTAGTACTGCCCCCTTCTTAAGTCTGTTCGTCTCGAACTGGTAAACGTCATTGTAGTAATACTTTTCCAGGCGGTCTAGGTGGATGACTTTTTATTTCCAATGTCCCAGATAGCTTGAAGTTTCGGGAAGCGACCACGATGGCGTTTTGTGTTGTACAACCAAACTTGGTTTCCTTTTCCAAAACTTTTTTGTTGTTGCTGCAAATGTCATACCCGGCTTCATTTTTATCATTGACTATCTTTAGTCTTTCTCTGAAGCGATTCATTTCTCGCAATTGGTTTTCTAATTGCGAAGAACAATTCTGCGGCTCTTGATCTGAGTCTCGGATGATCCGAACAGCAAAGCGCCAGAAAGACGAATCTCCTGTGCAACACAAGTTTTTTTGGTGTCATACCGGTTGTGTCATGTATTGCATACCTAATAATGATATACGCTGCTCCCAGTTTGTTTGGTTCTCGTCAGCAATATTTGATAGATGCCGCTCAAGTGTTCTATTGAACCTTTAAACCATTCTGTGGACTGAGGACTGAGAGGCGTTGTCCGGGTCTTTCGAATACCGAGTAGGAGACGTAACTCTTTAAAAACTCCTGACGCAAAATTCCTCCCTTAATTGGCAGGCATGGAATTCGATACGGACTCCATAATGGCAACAGAAGTTGTGAACTAACGCTGGTTGCCACAGTGGTAACCTCCTGATTTGGTTTTGCATAAGCTGCCACCCACTTAGTACGATAGTCACCTATATCCATGATATACCGATTTCCATCGTCTGTAACTGAGAAAGGTCCAGCAATGTCTATGGCAATTCTCCCGAATGGAAGAAGGAATGGACTGGAAGTCCAACATTATACTGTCTCATTTTTCTTTTCTTCTGGATTGTGGGCCTTTGCTTCCTTTGCTTGCAGCACATATTTTACAGGTCTGACACATTCCTGTACATCGTGGTGAAGATAAAACCAATGGAATCGTTTCTGTTTACGTGTCAATTGTTTATTGTCACCAAGATGACATCCAGATGCTTCATCACCCATGTCCTTCAAAACAGAGTGCACTTAATTTCTGGGAACTATCAGCTGCATGACTATGTCTTGTCCATCTGCACTCTCCCAAGTCCTTTCCAGCATCCGTTCTCCAAGGCTAGAGATTCCCATTGTGTCCAACAGCAATCATCACTTCGTAAGGCTGTAATAACTAGTTAGGGGTGCCAGGAGGTCAGTCTCCCCAGTAGTCTGAATGGGCCTCTAGATGACAAATTATCTGCTGTAACAAATAACTGAACAATTGAAAGTGAGGTACAACGTTTCTATTTCTGCCGTACTACGTCAGATACTCGTGACGTCGGGAATTGCATTAGCGAGTCGATATTTGTTTTTGTCTATTAGGATCTAATTAAACATTCTATGTAGTGTAGTACTAGCTACAGTTACTGAAGATGTGAACAGCCTAAACTTAGTTCTTGGATAGAAGGTGTCATGGCTCCTTGGACGCCATAAGTTACGCCAATGGTTAAGGGGTAGCAGTTAGAAAAATATTGTGTAGTAACCATGATAAAACTTATTGACTTTTACACGAGAAAAGAAGTCCATACTCACTTGTAGCTTGAGATGAAAGCAGTCAAAGCTCAATAGTAGTGTTCATTACGTTATGGAGGAGGTGTACTGATAACATAAGTTTTATTTGCTCCAATCATCTTGGAGCCAAAGTAGCGTGGCGATGTTAACTGAATTAGACTTTGTTACCACGTTTTTTCTTACATAAATCAGTTTCTCCAGGGAGCAGAAATGTCATTACTATATATAATGTAATTACAAGTAACAGTCGTATATAGTACACTGTAAGAGTTATAAATTTGACTCTTTGAGTAATTTTTGATCTAAGATCAATAATATTCAATGTAATATTGGCACAGTCTGTTAGCTTCATAACTGATCCTACACCTTCCTTCTCCGTGACATGATACTAGCGAGAGTCAACTGCGCGCGCGCGCGCATACACACACACAAGTATTTTTTATGTTTCCACAGTGATTCAATACTTCTGAGTTGTTTCAGATTGATCTCCGCATATGACTGATTGTCTCTGCAGCCGTGGTTTTGACATATCTGATGATGTCATCAGTCACGGGTGGACGTTTTGGACCCTTGTTCTGACTGGTTAGAGAGCAGAATTAGATTTTTTACAGAATAATAAGTATTCTACCGACCTTTCTATTCATAAGAAAAGCTTTTAACATATTCTGACTTTCTCATTTACAACAGTCGTGTGCAGGGGCGTCGAAGATGGATAAACTGATGTAAACATGTTAGACAACTTATAAAATTTTAAGCGACTTGGATAAAGTCACTTTTAAAAACCATCAGTTAAATATTCTTCTTTTTATCGTGACTAAACAAATATCAAGTTATGTTAAGAAGTGCAGGTGTAAAGTTAATTTTTTGTCACTGTTGTCAACAGAAATACATCTGTAATCGATGGAGCAAAAACTGACACACACACACACACACAAACCCTTTTTTCTGGTGACATTTTGAGTGTGAATATCTTACTTACTTATGTTTACCGTCGTGTTCGTTTTGGCTCTTAGAGGAGTTGGTGTGAACGTTTAGAGCGTCAGAAAGACTGTCGGGAACGGGAACTGACGGGTGTCTCAAATTAACAATGCTGGCGGTAAGGAATCAGAGAGGAGTTGTGAAGTAATTAGCCAAAAGTGGGAGGTGTACTGTACACAGGAGTAAGCCAAAAATTATTTGGCAAAGTTAAGCATAAGATGTATGCGTATAAGAAGTAAAGCAAGGAGCGTGAAACTTGAGGATGCGCATGCACTGGGAAGACGGAAGTCACTGGATATTACCGAGAAGGCATTTGCAGAGACGAGATAAGACAGACAGTGCTGGTGTAGGAAATAGAAAGCGGCTGGAATGTAGTCCAGCGGACTCATTAAAATATACACAGAAATAACTGTGGATTATTTTGAATTTTCATGAAAAAGGAGTGTGGTATGAGGTAGTAATCACACTCGATAGGACGAGGAAAACAATTATAAACAGAGTAAATTAGAAAAACTTAACAAGATGTGAGGACTAAAGGCCAATTAAATTGCTGTGAGTAGCAAGCAAAATAATGACAAGAATTTTTCTGAAGAGAATGAAAATTCCTGTTGACAGCACTTTAAAATAGAACTAGGATACATTCTGATCTGGTAGATTATATGCAGACGATAATGGGACACTTGGAATAATTTTGGACCAGGGAATAAAAAGGGCAACTTGTTGATGTTATATGTGTAGTAATTAACAAAAAGCACCGAATGCAAGAGAAGGTAATTAAATTGTCTTAATCTTCGAAGAATGTAGGATTGCACAGAAACATAGCAAACACTACATTTTTGGAAAACAGCGATGAATTTGATATTAAATTGTGTCTTAGGGATATGAAGATGATGAAGTTAATAATTATGTTACTTGGAAAACGGATAAACACTGAGAATAGAGGTTCACATCGATAGAAGTACTGACGCAGTGGCGGTTTCTTAATTGGTGCACATGAGCACGTAAACCCCCTACATAAATAAATATAAATTAATTAATTTTAACAAACACTAAATAAACGGGAAATAATTTGGTTTAGTTTTATGATGCAATAACAAAATGCTCGTTCTGGTAAAACAGTCGTGCAGTCGACGCAGTGTAAGGTGTGCGCACAGCTCTGTACGTGCGCTGCTGAATCAAATGAGAGCGGTGACGTGTGCGGCATTGGCGCGGTGGTGGGGGCAAACCTCTCCCATGTAAAGAATGTGCGCACATTCGGTTTGTGAACCAGTGTTGTTCTAGCCGTTGTAGGCGTCACGTTACTCGCTCTCCCAGTGTCTCTCGCGCCCACTGCAGAGTTGTGTTTGTGTTGTGTTAATGTTGGTGATCGATTAGCAATGGCTGCTACCCCTGTGTCTGTGTTAAAAGAAACAATTTTTTCAAGTATTTCATTAGAAAAGAAACTCGAAATAAAACAACGTGGTCGTCCGACCCCAAAGCTTAATATCGTACAAGTGACCAAAGGTAAAGATAGAGATTTCAAAAGGGAATTTAAAGAAACTTTATATGAAAAGACTTCTTGGCTCTGCGGTTGTGAAGCTACAAATAAACTATGTTGTTTCCCTTGTCTGCTATTTGCAAAACAAAGCTCTGAAAACTTAAACTGGATTAAGTATGGTGTGAATGATTTAGGTCATTTACTCTCGAAAATTAAAAAACATGAATGTTCTCAAACTCATTTGAACTCTTTGCTAGAGTTTAACTTGCTTGGTAAAGTCGACATACGTCAGCAGTTGAACAGCGCTTATCGGAGGAATGTAAAAGAACATAATGAAAAAGTAGAGAAAAATCGGTATGCATTATCAAAAATAATTGACTGCATTAAATTTTGCGGCGCTTTTGAACTGGCACTTCGGGGACACAGGGAAGGAGATGATTCTTCAAATCCTGGGATTTTTCGAGGCTTAGTGGATTTTGCTGCTCAGATTGATGCCTCACTAAGAGAACACTTACGTGATGCAACCGTTTTTAAAGGAACATCAAAAGAAATTCAAAACGACCTGCTCGATTGTATGCTTCTTGTTTGCCAGGAAAAGATTAAGGAGGAAATAAAATTTGCAGATTTCTTCTCTGTAATCGCTGATGCGACCACAGATGTTAGTTTGACATTTCAATTAGCTATTGTTTTTCGCTACGTATTACCTAATGGAGAACCAGTAGAACGATTTTGGGGGTTTATACATCTCCCCGGACACGACTCAGACTCGATCGCTGGATGCATTCTTGGCGCCCTAAAAAATGTTGTTGATAAGCCGGAAAAGTTAATCTCTCAGGGTTATGATGGAGCAAACGTGATGAGCGGACACCTAACCGGTGTACAAACAATTATTCAACGACATTACGAGTATGCTTTTTATATCCATTACTATGCTCATCAATTAAATCTAGTGATTACTCGAGCTGCTAGCCAAAATCAGCAAGTGCGGATATTTTTCGCGAATTTGAGTGATGTAACAAACTTTTTCAGCAATTCACCTCAAAGAGCAGAAATTTTGGATAATATTGTCGGGAAAAGAATCCCTCGAGCTTCAAGCACTAGATGGAATTTTAAAAGCAGAACTGTAAATACAGTATTCGAACATCGGGAAGACCTTATTACCTGTATGGAGGAAATAGAATCAACCTCTAAACAAGAATCTTCTATTATCAAAGCTGGAGCAATCCGGCGAATGCTGGAAGACCCAACTTTTGTGTTTTGGCTTACAGTTTTCCATAATATAATGCCACACGTCGACAGTTTATACAGACAAATTCAGCTTACCTATACAGATCCTGTGCGAACAAAAAAGGACGTGGAAACCTTTCTGAGGGAAATAAATAAAGAAAGAGAAAAAATGAACTCCGTGAAAAGTGCTGTAGACCAGATGCCTCTACAACGCAAAAGAGCAAGACATGAAGAAGGCGGTCATGCTAATAGGACGATCGCGGCTAAAGAAGTATGTGATGTAATTTTGACGCAAATAAAAGAGCGGTTTTCATTTACATCGCACCATTCAGCCGTATCCCTTATTGTTCCTCAAAAATTTAGTGAGTACAGTAAATCATTTCCTCAATCTGCATTAGATGAAACAATAGAAAAATACCCCTTTTTGGACAAAGCAAAGCTAAAAACCGAACTTGGAGTGTTTTACCGACGTGAAGACATAAGATGTATGAATGGTGCTGTGAGCTTTCTGCAATTTCTTATACAAAATGATCTGAAAGATTCGTTTTCAGAGTCATATAAGCTTTTAAGGATGATATCGACAATCCCAATGACTTCAGCTGAAGCCGAAAGATGCTTCTCGACTCTGAAGAGGATAAAAACCTTTTTGAGAAGTACGATGTCTCAAGAAAGACTTAATGCCTTAGCCATGTTATCAATAGAGAAAGAACTGGTGAAGACCTTCCCTAAGTTTAATGAAATAGTGATTGATAGATTTGTTTCCAAGAAAGACCGAAGGATGGACTTTGTTTACAAGAAGTTCACTTAGTTTTTGTTAAAGATCCGATTAACCTACTGATACTTGTAAGTAGTATGTGTATAATTTTACTATTGTTTCAGAACGTGATTGCTATCATTATTACTAAATTTAATTTTTCTAAGATTAATTAAATAAATAATCCAGTTGAAGCTTAGTAAACTACAATGTTAGATTCATTTTGTTAATATTACTTACTAAAATTATTTAAAATTTCTTAGTAACGTCATTTACTGTAATGTTGAAAAATTATTGGAAATGCTACTGTTAGTGCAAATATTAGCAGGCACATGGATTAAAAACGTGCAAAATGTTATCTGTGTGAACCCCTGGTGAGTTTACTCACGAGCCGCCAATGACGTAACAGAGTTCTTCGTGAAAACAGAGATAATGAACAAAGAAAAGAAATGGAAATGGATTGGGCACACGTAGTGGATTGCACGTACCAGGAAAGAGGAGAGATGGCAAACATAGAAACAAACGGGAGAGAATTGTTAGTGAGCAATGCATGATAATACATGGATGGAGACTTGTGTATGGAGTAAGACTCCGTAAAGAGTATTGCCACTTATTATTAATTAAATATCACTATAATATTGACGACTCGGAACACAAAGTTTTTTATAAGTAAAAACGTAAAGTTTTACCTTACAGCCTAAACCGGCTTTCACCTATAGAAGGCTTCATCAGAGGCTGTCGTTAGTAGCGCTGCTCGTCTTGTTGTTGGCGACGAGAAAGTGTTTCGAAAGATTGAAGCTGTGTGTGTGTGTGGTGAGATGTGTTCGAATAATGCGTGCGATTTGACTTGTGTCTGTTCGTTTAGGATGTCGTTTTTATTTGTTTTTGTGTGTTTGTATATTTCTAATTGTTCTAGAGTGTCTAGTTTTCGGCCTTTTGTGTGTACGTGTAGTATGTTCATGTTATTGTCGATGTTTTTATATGTGTGGTTTGCTTCAATGAGGTGGTTTGCGAAGGTAGATTCTGTAGTGGTGTGGAGTGCTTTAGTGTGTTCAATGTATCTCTGTTTGAAGCTACGTCCTGTCTGGCCTATGTAGAATTTACTGCAATTTGAACAATTTAGTTTATATACACCGGGTAGATCGAATTTGTTTTGTGCTTTGGGCATGCGTTTTGATAGTGTGTGTTCTGTTTTGTTAGTAGTTTTGTAAGCGATTCTGTATCCTGCTTTTTTGAATTTGTGGGCAATTTTTTCTGTTTGTTTGTTGATGTATGTTAGTGTTATGAATTTGTTGTTTTCTGTCTTTGTCTGTTGTTTGTTTTGTGTTTTGTGTAGGAGTTTACTGACTATTATTCTGTCATAACCGTTAGATTCTGCTAGATATTTTATCGTGTTTAGTTCGTCTTTGTAGTCTATTTCATCTAAGGGGATGTTGTTAAGTCTATGTATCATGGTTCTAAAAGCAGCTAGTTTGTGTTGTATTGGGTGATTGGAGGTGTTGTGTATTAGTGTGTCAGTTGTAGTTGGTTTTCTGTATATACTGAATTTGTGCCTGTGTTATAGTTTTGTGATGGAGAGGTCTAAGAAGTTTATGGTATTGTTGTGTTCGTATTCGGCAGTGAAGGTTATGTTTTTATGTATTTTGTTTATGTGCGTTAGTAACTGTTCACATTGTCTTTTGTTTCCCCTGTATAGTATTAGAATGTCATCAACGTATCTATGCCAATATAGTATTTTATGTGAGTGTCTGTCATTGTTTGTGAGTATTTTTGTTTTTTCTAAGTGTTGGAGGAAGACTTCTGCTAGAATGCTGGATATGGGGGAGCCCATGGGTAGGCCGTCGTTCTGTGTGTAGTATTTATTGTTATAAGTAAAGTAGTTTTGTTTTGTGATAATGTTCAGAGTTTCTGTTATTTCATTGATAAGTTCGTCTGGTGTGTTGTTCTGTTTGAGTTTGTTTTGTAGGATGGTGATTGTTTCAGACATGGGGATGTTTGTGTACAGGTTTTTAATGTCAAAGGAGGCTAATGTGGCGTTATGGGGGATGTGTATGTCTTTTATTTTTGTTACTAGGTCAGTGTTGTTTTTTACTGCAATGTTGTTGTCTATTTGTGTGTGTTGTCTAATAATTTTGTCTAGATATTTTGCCAGTTTGTGTGCAGGGGCATTACGGTAGTTGATAATGGGGCGGATCGGAATGTCTTCTTTATGGATTTTGGGAAGCGCTTGGAGTGTAGGTGCTGATGGTCGGATTTGTTTCATGTAGGGCTTTTGTTTATGTGTCATAATGTGTTTGGCTTTGTTGACTATTTGTTTTACTGAGTTTTGGTATCTGTCGGTGGGGTCGTGTTTTAGTTCTGTGATGTTGTTCTGTTCACAGAACTAAAACACGACCCCACCGACAGATACCAAAACTCAGTAAAACAAATAGTCAACAAAGCCAAACACATTATGACACATAAACAAAAGCCCTACATGAAACAAATCCGACCATCAGCACCTACACTCCAAGCGCTTCCCAAAATCCATAAAGAAGACATTCCGATCCGCCCCATTATCAACTACCGTAATGCCCCTGCACACAAACTGGCAAAATATCTAGACAAAATTATTAGACAACACACACAAATAGACAACAACATTGCAGTAAAAAACAACACTGACCTAGTAACAAAAATAAAAGACATACACATCCCCCATAACGCCACATTAGCCTCCTTTGACATTAAAAACCTGTACACAAACATCCCCATGTCTGAAACAATCACCATCCTACAAAACAAACTCAAACAGAACAACACACCAGACGAACTTATCAATGAAATAACAGAAACTCTGAACATTATCACAAAACAAAACTACTTTACTTATAACAATAAATACTACACACAGAACGACGGCCTACCCATGGGCTCCCCCATATCCAGCATTCTAGCAGAAGTCTTCCTCCAACACTTAGAAAAAACAAAAATACTCACAAACAATGACAGACACTCACATAAAATACTATATTGGCATAGATACGTTGATGACATTCTAATACTATACAGGGGAAACAAAAGACAATGTGAACAGTTACTAACGCACATAAACAAAATACATAAAAACATAACCTTCACTGCCGAATACGAACACAACAATACCATAAACTTCTTAGACCTCTCCATCACAAAACTAGAACACAGGCACAAATTCAGTATATACAGAAAACCAACTACAACTGACACACTAATACACAACACCTCCAATCACCCAATACAACACAAACTAGCTGCTTTTAGAACCATGATACATAGACTTAACAACATCCCCTTAGATGAAATAGACTACAAAGACGAACTAAACACGATAAAATATCTAGCAGAATCTAACGGTTATGACAGAACAATAGTCAGTAAACTCCTACACAAAACACAAAACAAACAACAGACAAAGACAGAAAACAACAAATTCATAACACTAACATACATCAACAAACAAACAGAAAAAATTGCCCACAAATTCAAAAAAGCAGGATACAGAATCGCTTACAAAACTACTAACAAAACAGAACACACACTATCAAAACGCATGCCCAAAGCACAAAACAAATTCGATCTACCCGGTGTATATAAACTAAATTGTTCAAATTGCAGTAAATTCTACATAGGCCAGACAGGACGTAGCTTCAAACAGAGATACATTGAACACACTAAAGCACTCCACACCACTACAGAATCTACCTTCGCAAACCACCTCATTGAAGCAAACCACACATATAAAAACATCGACAATAACATGAACATACTACACGTACACACAAAAGGCCGAAAACTAGACACTCTAGAACAATTAGAAATATACAAACACACAAAAACAAATAAAAACGACATCCTAAACGAACAGACACAATTCAAATCGCACGCATTATTCGAACACATCTCACCACACACACACAGCTTCAATCTTTCGAAACACTTTCTCGTCGCCAACAACAAGACGAGCAGCGCTACTAACGACAGCCTCTGATGAAGCCTTCTATAGGTGAAAGCCGGTTTAGGCTGTAAGGTAAAACTTTACGTTTTTACTTATAAAAAACTTTGTGTTCCGAGTCGTCAATATTATAGTGATATTTAGTTAAGTAACGGACACGTCATGGACAACGAAATCCAAGAATTATTATTAATGTTCAAGGCACTCTGTGCTCCATTTCGGGGATATAAGGACAATCTAATAATAATACAAAATATGTGTTCACAGCACTTCATCTGATCCTATTGTGTTATCTAACAAAATGTTTCTTATATCATCTACTGGACCGAATCGAAGGATTATGTGTTACTTTCCCACTGTAACCTAAATAATCTCTACTGGGTTCCATTCAGGATGTACAGAATTTATGAAACGCTGAAGAATGTTTCTCTGACTTTTGATTTCTCTAGAATGGAATTGAAATAATGTTCCTTACACTGTTAGCTCGTTTAACTTTATTAAACAAGTTCAACTTTATAGCATTGTATAGCTCAACTTTATATGTGGTGCGTTATTCGCGACTTCACCACTCAATAATTTCACCATTTTTTAGTGGTAGAATTGAGTACATTATCAAGATTTTTGTAATTATTTTCAGCTAATTTCTGTAATTATTTTCATTTACATCGTTGTAGTAATCACCAGTACGATGACATGACTTTAATAGTATACATCAGGAACAACTAGCGTTTGTATGTTGCATTATTATGATCTTCTTCCCTTTGAAAATTTCTTTTGTAGTTTTGGTGAGTCGTCTGAGGAAGATTATGTCCGATATATTATGATAACTTTATAGCCGCTCACGATTCGTCCGAGGAAATAATTAGTCTGCCTCCGTTTTGTATTTTTCTTAAATATTCAAACATTTCTTGCTACAGATCTTTTCTTGAAATGTAAATTATTTAATATGTAATACTATTTTTCATTCAAGATGTATTTTCTCTTACTTGGAACATGTCATCAAATAGTTTGCCCATCCTCATTCATCTTAGTTTCTTGTCTTGTTGAAACTTGTGTCCAGGTTGGTTGTTGCTATAGATGCCTGTTGGCTTTTGGTTGTTTACATTGGTCTTATTGTGTATAGGTGTGGTATATAGTTTTGTTTTTTGAGAGTTTTCAATGTTTAGTGTTTTAAAATTGTGTCTTATTTTGTGTTCTTTTGTATTTGTTTTGGTATTATTTTGTCTTGTGTTTTATGTTTACATATTCGTAAGTTTTTTCATATATTCATTATTGTGTCGTTGTGTGGTACGTGTTTTATCACCGTGTTGGTGATGTCTGGGAATTCACGCCCTGTATTTATTGCATGTGTGGTCAGATTGAATTTGTAAATGTTTGATTTTTGTATGCGTTTAAAAATAAAACTCTGCTCAACAGTCCGTTAAGCACCAAGCCATACCGAGCGGATTTTTGTATTTTACTGGGACGTTTGCATGGCTAGTACAACGCGTCGCCAGCCGCTAGTTGCGGTATCCTCAGCCAGGAGGCGCCGTTGTTAAGGGTCTGCATGCGCACCGCCATATTGAATTTCAAAGTCCATAAGAACAATAACATTTCTCCCTTAATCGTAAACGGAAAATTAAAAACGACTGGAGGGGTATCTCAAGGTTACTGTGAGTGGCGGTAAATTACGTTTTCCAGCGCGTTTGTGTTGTTATCGCTTTACGCTGATGTCTGAATTGTACAACTGTGGTCTGTTTTGACTGTGTGACGTTATGATTCACTGTTTTTCTTTATCTTAATTGTCATTTAATTATTACTATGGGCAATAAAAAGAATACTCGTAAATGGTGGTAAAATCATAGTGGTGAAAGACTAACAGAGTGGAGAATATTAAAATAATATACTTTAGTTTCTGAAGGTGTAAACTTCATAAGAAAAATAATTGAAAATGAAAATTGTAGTATAACAGATGCCGTTGTTATTAACTGTAATGTAGACAATAATATTACAGAATTTAATAATTTACAGAATTGTAATCAGCCTCTAGTGACAACTCCGACGAAAAATATTCTTGTTCAGAGATAATTTCGGGCCGCCGTATCATCGACATTGTGTATTTTATAAACGAAATAAAAAGAATAAGTGATCATGGTACCACATAGGAGCAGTATAATCGTCGAATTCTGCCGACTGGTATATTTACATCAAACGTCAGTAATTATAAAGTTACATTGATTAAAAACATTTAATTTTACAATGTTTTCATTCTTTTGACTTATGTTAATAAAAATGACAAAAAACAAGAATAACCTTTGAAAACCAGCTAAGTCAAGTCTCAAGTACGTTGTAGCCTTGTCAGTGTCCTCTTTTTAGGGTATGTTTTACTTTTTAAATGCATTTTTATTCCGTCTTCAGATTTGCGAACGAACTAGTTATCAAGTCCCAATGTGTGTGCGTGTGTGGAGGGGTATGCTGTGATTTTAAAATTATTTAACGCAGATCGTAAAAGTCACTGTTTGCGAAAGAGGAGGAGAATTTTTTTTTCTGTATCAAAATTACTTCGAAATGGTCTTATGTCATGAAGCGTGATGCTTGAACACTTGCAGCAACTGAGGATGTTTCACTCACAAGTTTCGTGGGCCCTTCTACAAATTAGTTGACCACTGGCTGACACCCACATGATTATACCTACTTTTTACCTGCATATCGGCGCAACTCGACACTACACTTACAGTGTCTACTGATTACAACAATATTTTTATTTTCCGAATACGGTAGGGTATTTAATTGGTAAAAATTATACAGTGAAACTTGGTTTATTCAATGTTGCATAATTCTGATTTTTGAACAATTTGAACTTTTTTTTTTTTAATTTTTTGGCTTCCTAGAATTTTTGATTTCGAAGTGTGTCAGAGACGTTTGTGCTTATTTGATGTTTTTGGTTAATTCGAATAATTCTCGTGGTAATAACTGTATATAGCATATTCTTCGTTTTACTTGGTAAATAAAACTACCATTTAATTACACTTGTTCATATATATATATATATATATATATATATATATATATATATTTAAAGTAGTACGTTTGTAATTAATTTCTTATGGGTGTTTCTTCTGCCTGTTTAGACAAAAATAACTCTCTCTACACCTACTTGACAGAGTCCTGGAATACAAAAGTCCTACCTACTCAACTCCCTCCGCAGTTGGTCACTGTAGTCCTACAGTTAATTTTTCAAGTTCATACCTAATACGCAAAATGTCTACGTTTGTCCTATAAATATTTATGGTTTTCCAAAACATAAATACAAACTAGTATTTTGGGTTGTTGTTATATAAAACTTTGTTTCATTCACAAGTAAAGTCAATGGGTTTTTAAATTTTTATGATACGCCTATATAAGAAATTTTTGATGTAAAAGTTCGAGGTACTCAGTGTGGTAGAAAAGGGTACAAAAGAAAGCTGACATCGCGGAAGCATTTCATATTCCTGTGTATACACTAACCACTTTTCTTAAAAACAGGTAGGGGATGATAGAAAAAAGCGAGAGTTCTGGAGAATCCGGAAATTCATAATAGTGTTGACATGGTTTACTCACGCGCCTGGCAGAAATCTTCCACTGAGTGAACCTTTAATTGGAACACCGAGTAATCTGCTATCAAATTAACTAAACCTAATTATAAGACCACCACTGGATCTCAAGGCGATTTTAAAGGAACCTAATGCCTTAATTTGCGTTTCTTAAAGAACCTAAAGCCATAACTTCACCAAGTTTCTCTGTATATCTTGTCTATTGGTAGCTTATATAATGTTTGTGTTAGGTGTTCTCAAAGGCACATTCACTCTGATAGTTACTTACAAAATCTTACACCAATGAAGCCTTACTGCTATGAATTTTGAACAATTTCAGTAACGATAGTTGTTTCTGTGCTACAAATTTGTGTAAATTTTTAAAATGTTGATTTTATTCTTAAACTGAAAAGTTAACAAAATGAAACTAATAGAGAAAGGGGGATGTTAAAATTTTTTCATCAAAGTTGAAGTTTCTGAAATAATAACTCTTTGATATAACATGTAATTACAACAATTTTGTTAAAAGACGGTTCGGTAGGCCAAAAATAAAAAAAAAATTTAAATTGGGTTTTTTTAAATTTTATTATTCTGTGATATTTCCTGATTATTTTGGTAACAAAATTATTGAATTCGGATAACTAGAAGTACCGGTATTTAATTAAAAACAAATATATTTTCACTACTTTAGTTTCTACGGTAATCAGTTTGTATATTACTATATTATTTTATATTACTATAGGCCCTACACATAGACTTGTTTTTGTTTTGTAATTTTACTTTCAATTGTTGGCACACCTGTGAAAGTAGAAGATGTTGTCATACATATGTAGGCTATTGTTGTTTAGCAGAACAGATATTGTTTAGTTCATCTAGAAAGAGTATGCTGACATTTTCAGTATTGTGAAGAAGCAGTAACATTAAATGAAGGTAACAGAGATTTGAGTGTCGCCATAGATGGAACGTGGCAAAAACGTGGCCACACATCTTTGAATGGAGTCGTCACAGCCACAAATGTTGATAATGGTAAAGTAATAGATGTAGCTGTACTGTCCAAGCACTTTCGTTGTAAAGGCAAGTTCAAGTTCACTGATAATAAATGGTCTGCAAATTAGCAAGGAGTAAGTGGTGGCATGGTACTATCTGGGGCTTGGCAAATCTTTGAACGGTCCCTGGCAACTTACAATGTTCGATACATTGAATACCTCGGTGATGGGGACTCTAAAGGTTTTGTAAGTATTGTTGAAAGCTAGCCATATAGTGAAGATTGCAATGTGTCAAAACTTGAATGTGCAAAAACGAATGGGCACTTGCCTAAGGACAATGAAACTGAAAGAGAGTAAAAAGAAACTAAGCGATGGAAAAACACTGGGTGGTCGAAACAGACTAACCGATGCAGCTATTTTAGCCTATCTATACAAAAGTACTGTGGGTTAGCAATACGTAGAAACACAAATAGTTTGAAAGAAATGAAGACACCAGTGTGGCCAGAATACTTCCATTTGCTTTCAAGTAATGCCAATCTAAATAATGGACTTTGTCCAAAAGGAAGTTATAGTTGGTGTAAATTTCAAAAACCTGTAGCTTCAAACACAGAGTACGACCATTCTAAGCATTTTCACTTTCCTTTAGTTGTAGTGGAGAAAATAAAACCCATTTTCAAAAACCTTAGTGAATCTGAACTGCTAAAAAAATGCCTACATGGAAAATCCCAGAATCCCAATGAATCTGTAAATCAAATAATTTGGTCTTGCCTGCCAACAACAGTGTTTGTAGGCATAACCACTCTTCACTTAGGAGTTTATGATGCTGCTAACACATTTAACAAAGGGAATATAGTAAGAAGTCAAGTATTTAAGAAGCTGGAAATGTTAGTAGGGAAGAACTTCTGTTAAACCATGAAAACATTTGATTTTACCTGACTTCGAAAAGCTCAGCATATGGTTACTGCAATGGCAAAGAAGGCAAGACAAGCAAGATAACTGCAAAGAGGAAAAGGGAAGATTGTGTTTGTTAACGTAAATATTAATTTGTGTACTTTTCTTTATTAAACTATGAGAATTATTTATGATACATATAATTATTTTTATGGGATTTATTTATAATATCAAGATTAAATAACCTTATTTGACACTCAGTAAACACTGCTAAACCACACTTTACAAATAAAATATTTTGAGTGTAGCAAACTGGTGTTAAATTTATGTTTCTTCCTTTCACTAAAAATACTTTAATTTTTTGGAGATGAAATATATTGGGGCCTTATACAGAAAGCGATCGCATTTGTAAAGCGGTTGCTTTTTACTGTTGACCACATTGATTTATTTAGTGATAATGAATATGACATGTTTACTGACTGTTATTGTTGGAATAGCCAAATTCCCACAAATAGAATATGAGTTGAGCGCCTCCCAGCATCAAATTCTCGTTTCTCACTTTAGCTTTTGATTATAAACTTTGTCGTATTGTTGTGAATACTCAACACAGGACGTTCGAAATTCTCAGAATGATTGACGTTTCAAACAAAATGTATAGCACCATAAACTTCCCAACAATCGGACATAATTTTCGGACTAGGTTACAGTTTTTCACTGTTTGTATCCCCCGTTCAATTGGCAATAAAACAGTGTTTTGGATTGATCGCTCTAAACACCTATAGTTGAGGGAACAATCTCCCGACATGATTTACACCGTGAAAAAAATGGGTTTGTCTATGCCAACAGTTGATTTATTATCACCAATATAGAATCAATCAGTAAGACATCAGCGAATTCACATTTCTGTAATCAGTACGTATTTACTAATTTATCACATACGACTTCTGAGAAGTTATAGGCCTAATGACCAAAAAATTCCGCTTTAAAAATGAATCTGCTTTGTGGATAAAGCCTGTTTATTGAACGAACAGAACAATAAGTACTTGCATTTTACGTATAATTTGTAGCAGTCTAATGTGGGATACGGATGATTTGGATAATTTTTTTTGTGTGTGCGACGGTTGGAGTTTATCAACGACAATAAATATTTATATTTGAAACTCCAAATGTAAATGGATATAGTAAGTACTATGGCGTATGCTACGAATTCATTTATTATAGGCCTACAGATGACAGTATATAGAAGACATAAATTATTTTGATTATACATTTTTAAATAAAGTTACACAAATTACTTGTTATTTTGGCTATACTGACACGATTATGTTAGACTCTACTGTCATTAGTCATATTTTGCAGATGACCTGCTGTGCGTACACATCATGTAACAACTGCTGTTGATAGAATGGTGAGTGTATAGGTGCGTGCGTGAGTGGTCTGATTGTCTCATTGCGTATATCCTTTCACAGCCTTAAGAAATTGCATTTCTATCGAGTGGATCCTGCGATCGTCTCTTTTTGTAAGCGCCTGCAGTTTACTTGAAACAGTTTACTCTAATGTTTGCACTAGCTTGTTTGTTAGAATTTGAGTTGAGTCTTTTTCCGTCATTGGTTAAGCCTACCATACGTTTATGTAAAAGCTGACAACCTGTTAATCTTTTTATAATTTTTAATTAATTTATTACATTTGAGTTGTAAACGGCTTTTTACTGGCGGAAGCGAAACGGACGAAGAACGGAAAGACACGGTACGGATTGTGTGAGATGAAAGAAGGCACTAAAAATGCGAAAGTTGTTGTCGTGAAGACTGGTCGAGGTAAGTAACTGTTTCTAAATCCCTTTTTCGGGATAGAAAGTTGACTTCACTACGTGTGGATTCACCAGCCGCAATGTATTATGGGAATGTAACCCTTGCGACTGACGAGAGAATACTAAAGTACTGTATAGTTACTCAGTATGAAGTACACACTTGTACACACTTGCGTGATCACAATTACGGAGTGACTGAAATAAGAAATAAATATGTGCAACAGTATCCAGGAGTAAGACTAGGTTTTCGAACGTAGACAAAAATTGATTATCATTGAAATGCTAGGTGGAATAGACGAGAGTGTTGAGATGCACCGACTACACAGAGGCACAGCGTGGAACTGGGTCAGTCAGTGAGCGGGTTATAGCAGTGTTCTGGCAACATTCAGATGGACTGACTACACAGAGGCACAGCGTGGAACTGGGTCAGTCAATGAGCGGGTTATAGCAGTGTTCTGGCAACATTCAGATGGACTGACTACACAGAGGCACAGCGTGGAACTGGGTCAGCCAGTGAGCGGGTTATAGCAGTGTTGGTTTGGGGTGCGGAACTGATTAAGTGATTATTTGTTAGTGATTGTGAGTTTGTGGTATTAGTGATTAACTGAAGAGAAGAGGAGATTTCAGTGATTATATGTGATTTTGGATCGCTGGATATAAGCGTGAAGAAGATTAACACATAAAGTTAGTGATTAGTTCACTGTCTTTAGTGCGATTTGATTAGAGCGTTATGGAGATTATAAACGTAACGATATACTTATTATATTTAGTAATGCAGGGTGTGGCAAACAAAATGGGAATTTTCGATTTCTTGGCGATACTTATTGACTCTTAAATGATTCACCACGCGTCACCATTTTCAGAGAAATGACTAAGCGGAGAGGAGCTCAATGTGCTGGAACTCTCAAGGCATTGTACAAAAATGGTGACGGTGCTGCCTCTGCTGTACGAGAATGTAGGCGTTATTTTAATCTCAGGAGCCGTGATCAATCTGAACATGCAACATTTTGAAGCGGGAAGTCCACTGAAGGAAAATCTACAAGTAGACCAAGGAGTATTCAAACAAATAAAAAATACAAAGAGTGAAACGTTGCAACACGAAGTCCAAAACATTCTGAGAAACGAAGATTTAAAGTTACGACCGTACAAGATACAGATTGTACAGAAGATGAACGAAAACGGTTAAAAACAGTGAATGAATCTCTGTGTGTAGCTTTTGGCAACAATGAAAGACAATGAACCATTTTTACTTTTTTTTGTAAGTGGTGTTTTTAATAAATGAAATCATCATTACTGGTCAAAGGATAATCCTCGACAATTACGTCAGTGACTGTTACACAGAAGAGCTACAGTGTAGTATGCAATCTCGTCATTGGGAATAATCGGCCCTTACTGGTCATTACTGGTGAAATCATCATTACTGGTCAAAGGATAATCCCCGACAATTACGTCAGTGACTGTTACACAGAAGAGCTACAGTGTGGTATGCAGTCTCGTCATTGGGAATAATCGGCCCTTACTTTTTCGTGGACCAGCAAGGACAAGCAACCATAAGTATACCAACAAGATACACATTCTTCGCATCTTAACCTGCATATTCCAGTATGGTTTCAGCAAGACGGCGCTGTCTCCCTGTGCGGGAATTTGAATGGAATCGTGCAACGACTCTTCGGAAAAACCATCACACCCAGGAATAGTGACGTTTTGTGCTGTTCGCCAGGTCACCAGACTTGTTAGTGATTACTTTCTGTGGGGCTCCTTTAAACATTAAACACAAGGTCTATGGAATGTGCCCACTTGTCATTGCTGAGCTCAAAAAATAGCCTAAGAGAAATCATAAACATTCCTACCGAGACGATGGAATTGTTGATTTCCGCGCCAGGATGTACAAGTGTAAACATCGAATTGGTGGTCACTTGCAGGACAATATATTTAAAACACGAACGTGGCTGTGCATATTTCACAAATAACAATGTTTATGGTAAACAGTGTGTTTGTAATTTTTTTATAATTAAAAGAAGTATCAATTATATTCACTTATAAACGTAAGACTTATAAGCCACACACTAGACGTACTGAGATGAAATGACACACATTCCGTTTCAATTGTTAAACGGTTGTGTAAAAAATATTATTTCATTATAGTACATTAATTTACGTTTCGCTGTATTACTTTAGAACAATCTTACATTAAATTTTATCAGTAAATGATACACACTACAATTTCAATCTCCTGAGAGGCGGGCAGAAATTCTAACGAGTCGTTAGAGAATTCTGACTTGATTTGACAAATATTGAAGTGTCGAACGTCATGTAACGTGAAAAATACATGCTTCGTGGGAGTCACGTGAGCATTTGCTATTCGTGGTAGTCACTTACGTTTCATTAGTACAAAGCTGAAATAAAAATTAACTTAATATGACATTAACCAAGTTTTCCACATACTTTCCTATCCTATTAAATGCTCGAGAATTCACTACTGTGACTCTTTGTAGCCACAGCCACATGAGAAAGTCGCGTTCCCCAAAACCACTTGGTGTGCTGTTGTTACTGTTGTTTGTCCAGTAACCTAACCCGTATTATGCTGTGCTCAGAAGAAGCGTGGCCTAAAACCTCAACAAATAAAGTTAGTATGAAAATACTTTCACGAAGTTGCCAGTTAGCATCGTGCACAATTTTTACAGTATTATTTTATTTGTATTAAAAGTGATTGTAGCCTAGTAATTAGATTAAAATGTAGATTTAATAGTGAAAGTTTGTTTACGAACTTACTGTCTCTAATAAGCATAACATTTTATGAAACTAATTTAGGTTAAATCAATAACAATATACTGCCAGAAAAATGACTTGCTTTCAGAACATATTTTAAGGAATTTGCACTTGGCGGCACTAAACCAACCAATGTGTGTGTGTGTGATTTTTATATAATATTGAAAATTATTTAATTTGAATTTAACTTGACCATGATCATGTTCATTCTTTACTCATGAAATTAACTGTAAAAATAGACACAACTGTTTTAGACATTAGGAAAATTAAACAAAAAACACCACAAACTCTCAAATGGATTCATTATAATTAATTATGTAATATTCAATAAGTACATTACAGTGTGATGTGCACATAACTACTACATGGAGGCCTGTTACAAATTCAAAGCCTTTATCACTGGTACCGGTACTGTAATTAGTATATAGCACATAGGCTATATGTGCAGACTGAGATTGGCAAAAGCTTAAACACTATAAGTTTGTTTAATTTTAAGTAATTTAAAAAAAATGAAAAATGCATAAACATTTCACATTAAATTGCTTTACATCTAAATAAGTTAGTTAAGAAAGAAAAAGGAAAAAGTATTCTAGTATCAAAATATTTTCTTAATTCACATCAAAGGCACAAACTTTAAAAATAGAGTCTTTTGAAAAAAAACTTCTTGATGTAATCATGATGTTTGTATAGTTCTTCGTCAGGAAGTCTTCGCCTTCTTTCTTTAGCTTATAAGAACATTGCCACAATTCGCACACTATACAGACAATGCTGAAAGCTAATATACGCAAATGCAAACGCATCTTCATGATTTGCTGATTTCTCCCCTTTTTTCTCACTTTTCGCCACCGGCACTAATACCTACCACTAGGCGGCACAGTTTATTGCTTAAAATATGCTCTGCTTGCGTCCCCTTTTGGAAGTATCGCACACGCCAGGGTCACGTCTCATATAATTTAAGACCTGCTACTCTATTCGCTGAAACAACGTTACTAAAACTGTCAGTCATGTCTTTACGTATCTGTTTATATCTTACTTATGTTTTAGTCACTTTCTGTTGTTCTACTATTGAGCCCTGTAGCCTCCATGTGAAGTAACGTTTTTCACCGCAAGTTCGGTATTTATCAAACTATCGTGAATAAAGAATATAAAAGAAATCATTAACTGTTAATAGTGTGCTTAGGTAAGTACACGTTGATCTGCAGTTTATGTTAGATCATAGCAAAGCAAATGACATATTCTCACATTTATTGCGTAAATGCAATATTGTCACAAGCCTGATGAGTCGTGATAGTGGTCCCAGGCAGTACGAAAAGGCGGGGACGTCTCTTTTAAATTGAACAAACACTTTTGATAACAGTCGTGTAGATTAAGTACTAATTAGCTTTGACTTTACTTCAGATTCCGTAACAGTCTGGCTTCTATACAGGAGACTCTGGCTTCTATTTCTGGAGATATGTGCAGATAGAACTATACTGGTTAAGTGTTTTTTAAAGCGTAACCGATATTAGAAAATATTCCGAATAAAATTAATAATTCTTGTAAAGAAAGAAGAAGGTAACTGTGAATTGTGTATTTGAGCAACCACAAGAAATAGCGAAGTCCTTTAGAATGACAAAAAATATCTGAACATATTTCACTCAATTATGAAACAATAAAATTAAAGGAAGTAGAGTACCAATCAGGGTTGGTTTGATTCTGTAGAATGCTGTCCCCTAGCGGTGTTTCGTCGAAGCGTGTACTTCCTTTTAACATCGTTGCATGCCACTGCGAATCTAAACGCCCATGTATATAAATAAATACCGTGCTTTGTATTTTGGAAAAATGATTTCACTTGAGAATAACCGTGATTTTATTCTTGTCCATTAAATAACATATTTTGTTTTATTTAGATGGTGAGTAAAGTGATTATTTAGCCTTGTCATTAGGTTATATTATAGCGTATAGTTACCAATAGTTACCACAGCAGCATCTTGTACACAGGCCACTAGTTCATAGTTCAGTAAGTTATAACATAGTTTTCATATGTGTTTCAAGCTTTGTGTAGAAATTAATAAACATATCTCGAAGCAAAATTGGTGAAAAGATTTGTGTAGACTAACACGATTTGATATATGCCTTGAAACAACATATACTGATGATCTAACCAAACAAATGTCATACAGGGAAGGTTCAAAAGTGTGGTAAAGGTACAGTGTAGATTAACTTAAAAGAGGTTTCGTCAACTAGCATTTGCTGAGGGAAATGGGGAAAAATCCAGCAACATGTTATGAAGACGAAATTATGGGAGAGGAATAGATACGTGTTTTACTTAAGAGGTTAAAAAAAAATTCACGTCGAAAACTCGAAGCTACGAGCCTAAATCGACCTAAAAGCTTTAACCTGTACAAGTTGAGTGTTTTTTAACAATATGAAATACGTTCAGGGCAGAATCGGCCGTATGCACCTAAGAAAATATGAAATTAGGAGGAAACTGGCCTATCCGCTGTCCAATAACAGTCAAAAACAGTTGTTCTTAAGTCTGTAAAGCATTTAAGTAGTGGTATGTCGGCTGAAATTACGTTGATTACCTGTGTTAATGCGGTTTGAAATTCATTTCCCTCAATGTTGATATTGTGGTCCATATGTCCACTTCAACGAGACAGTGTTTTTGGAGGCCTTCCAAGGTGTACTGGAGTCGTCGGTGTGCCTCGTTGGTTAAATAAAGAAACGTTTTGAGTATATCATTTTCTTGCTTGTGTAAATTGTTATAAGGAAGCCCAGAATACGTCTGGTTACAGATAACCACGAAACAAATTTTTTTCTGAAGCTTGGAAAATGTCTCTGCTGCTGGTGTAGTTATGATGACATTCTCTCCTCACACCTCATACAGGCTACAACCATTAGCATTCTGTTTTAATTAAAAGCATACTACAATCAGGCTGATTAACGAGAGGGGGAAGACACCTGACATTTACAAGCACAAACGCCGTAGAGATATATTATCCTCGGCTGAGAATTTACGTCTATCAAATAACAACATTTTGTCTGGGTTTCGAAAATCGTCGATTTATCCGCTGTACCAAGACGTTTTTGCCGATGATGTTGTCTCATGTGCAGTTGTCAAAAGCTTCAAAAGAATAGCATCCTTCAGAAAAGATTCCAGAAAAAATTAAATGAACCAATTCCTGGCATCTCAAAACTACATCATAAGACCCCCACCTTATTCAAACGAAACAGTGAAGAATATCATCATCAGTGAAGAGGTCCAGTCTTACCCACAAACTACTCCAAGAAAAGTTTCAAAAACAGCAATAGAAAAGGAGAGAAATAATGATTGTTAGCTACTCGCTAGAAAGGCAGAGGATAAAGAATATGAAAGAAAAGAAACACGAAAAAATAAACAGGAAAATAAATGTAAAAATACGGAACCGAACCGAAATTTCGGTACGGAACCGAAAAACTTATGAGAATGATAGGAAGAATGTTAGAGAAGGTTATAAATGGAGAAGATTTACCGGCAGAATGGAAAGAGGCACGAATTACATCGATATTTAAAAAGGTCAATAGAAAAGACTGCGAAAACTATAGAGGCATAAGTGTCATAGCAAAAATGGAAAGGCTGTATGGTAGTGTGCTAAGAAATAAAATCGAGGAAAATATAGAGGGAAAGATTGGAGAAGAACAAGCAGGTTTTACAGCCGGGAGATCATGCGTAGACCAGATATATACAATCCAACAGATCATAGAAAAGAAAAAAAGCGAAGAACAGGGAAGTACATCTAGCGTTTATCGACCTTAGAAAAGCATATGATACAGTACCCAGACAAGAAATGTTTAAAGCTCTATCACAATTGGAAATACCGAAAGTCCTGACGCAAGCAGTAAAAAATCTATATAAAAACAACAACGTACAAATTAAAGTAGGTAACAAAATTGTCTGTAGGTTTAAAACATCCAAAGGGTTATTGCAAGGCTGCCCAACATCGCCCACGCTGTTTAAGATATTTTTAGAATATGCATTAACCATGTGGAAACAGAAATGCCATGGAATGGGAATACCGATACGAAATGAACACACTATGCTTCGCCGATGACCAGGTAGTTATAGCCCAGGATGAAGAAGATCTAAGCTACATGGTTAGAAAGCTGAATGAAGAATTCACAAAGATGGGATTGGAAATAAACATAAAAAAGACTGAATATTTGGCAATTAGAGATGAAAAAACAACAGATTTAGAAGTAGACGAAAATGTTAAAATTAGAGGAACAGACAAATTCAAGTACTGTGCCGGGTTTTTTGAGAAACCGGCGTTTGTACAAAATAGAGATTTTTTATGTATATATAATTTATTAATGTTGGTAAAGTTGTCAGTCAACGCGATCTGTATTGCCATGTTTCGGCAGTTAAGGCATGCCGGCGCGATCTAGTGGGGCGAAAATTAAGTTGCGGATCGAGCACGCGAACTGCACGTTGAGTCGGTCAGTCGCCAGCCTGCTACAGTAGCGAAAACTAGTCTCTTTTGGGCAGCGTGGAGTTTCTTTAAATTGTTCTTTTATATTCTGTCATGGCTAAGTAAACGCCCATAGACATTCCGGTGAGTACATTAATTATATATGATTCATTTTGTTGTAAAAAGTTTAAATTTAAACCATATTTAACTTAGATGCGAATGGATAAAATTTTTGAAGTGTGCCTCGTGGCCGCTAATTGAAGGTACGGTCATTGTTAAGTATTTAATTTATTTAAACTAGAATACAGCCTAATACCTTGTATTTTGTAACTAGTAATTGTGCCTGTAAAAAGAGATGTAAAATTATGTATTTTGCGAGACTTTGGTGAATTGACTGTGCGAACACATGGCCGTATGAACTTGCTACCTGTCGTAGTATGTTAACGTTGTATATGCCTGTGAGTGTGCTTTATAAATCGAGACAAATCAAGTGTGAGATATTAATTGAAATATAAGAGAGAATGTGGCACCTAATTTTTGATGAACAGTGTTGAATTGGTCAGGGGCGGCCAGGTCTTGATTCTGTTTATACACGCTTTGTATGTGGCATGTGTGTGTTATGGTTTAGTGGTCAGTCAATTAATTATTATTAATGTCCAGGGTTCCCGATGTAGTCGGTGATCTGACTCCAGAATGGTGTAATTCCACCTTCACCATGAACTGAACTACATTAGACTCTGGTTCCGCTGCTGCTGAAAGGGACACCACTGTAAGGCATGCCACTGTAACTCTGGACCAAAATGAGGTGATATTTAAAAAATTTTTTTTCTCACACCTGGCCTCTACAGGAAACACTATGTTCTGTGCATTTAACATACACTTTGATTGACTTTTACACCGTTAGACTGTTTAATCGGGTGTGTGCCGGCTGGACAGTTTTCATGTAACCTGGGTTTAATAATACATTTAGTACGAGAACAATTGTAGGCCCGCCCGCTGGTTGTGTGCAGCGTGCATTAATTTTATGCTCTATAATGGGTACA
Source organism: Magicicada septendecula (assembly GCA_034769895.1). Lineage (NCBI taxonomy): Eukaryota > Metazoa > Arthropoda > Insecta > Hemiptera > Cicadidae > Magicicada > Magicicada septendecula. Next base: position 1,157,277,730 of record CM068367.1, read on the forward strand.
AAAGTTGTGGGGGACAGTTTTTTTAATTAAGTAGATGGGTGTTGTTTGTACGATGTGCTGAACCGGCTGGTTTGGTTTCATTTTTATCACGGGGTTTTTTGCACTTAATCACCTTCTTTTCATACAAGGGCTGGGTTTTTTTTTGTATTCTGCTATCAGGTCGAGTTACTTTAAAAAAATTTCACAAATCAGGGGGTAGGCACCTGTTGGTGCCAATTCATGCAAGCTTCCGACATGTCATCCTATGTCGGGTCAGGCATATGCTGGAACATGCCGGCGGTCGGGTCAATTCAGAATCTCTTAAAATTTTTATATATTTATAAATTTAAGGATTTTACAATTATTGTAAAATTATACAGGCTGTACTGACACTTAAGATTAGGATTGTATTTTCTTGCTGTTATGTTCAAATCAGAGTTTCTTTAAAATTTTATATTTTTATAAAATTAAAGCTTCTACAATTTTTATACAATTTATACAGGCTGTGATGACACGTTAACTTTGTAATTGTATTTTTGCTATCATGGGTCAAACCAGATTTTTCTTAGAATTATAAATTGTAATTTGACAAAATTATACAGGCTGTACTGACACTTAAAATTTATTATTGTCTTTTCTTGCTGTTATGGTGAATTCAGATTTTCTTTAAATTTTTATATTTTTATAAAATTAAAAATGTTACAATTTTTATAAAATCATACAAGCTGTACTGACACTTTAACTTGTAATTGTATTTTTGCTATTATGGGCTATTCAGATTGTCTTTCCAATTTATAAATGTACTTTTGATAAAATTATATAGGATTGTTACAAGCATTTTAAAATTATGATGTGGTATTTTTGACTAAGCTATACATGCTGGCTATAGGCATTTTCACTTTATACATGGTATCTCATTAATAAAACTAGCGGGGTTGGTGGCAGCCACTTGAAATTTTTAAATTGTGTGGCGATGAAAATACACAGGCGGGCCGCAAGGCTTTTTTATTTATAATGGTATCGGGGATTTATATTTGTTATCTTTGTGGATTATGTGTGATCTTTATGTTATGTTATGTGTTATGTGAATGAATAATATTTGCAGTGTAGAGAAAAGGTACATGTTACATTTACGATAATATAGATGAATGAATAATATATATATATATATATATATATATATATATATATTGTAACGTAACAGATTTGAGGTCCCCAACGTTACATAAAAAATGAAGTAACTATGGTCAAGAACCATACCCCAATATTAAGGTTACTCAGTAATTGATACATCTGAGGTGTATATAAAGTTAAGAGATGTAATAAATAATATTAAGTATAAAATACTATCCCAATTAATGGTTAATGTGTTACAAATTGTACTTGTTTTTATGCTGTAGCATGGTAGTGTTTACAGGATATTTATTTTATGTTTTGTGTATAGTAAGAGGGAACTGTTGTTTTATAGAAGTACTTAATCAGTGGTACTCCTTTTATTTATGTTAAAATTGTCTTTAGACAATTAAGTATAAATACCTGTGTTAGGTATTATATTATGTTAAATGTATTGACTAAAATTGATTAATGAAATTGTTTTGAATTAATGTTTATAAACTTGGACAGGATGGCAATAAGTGTTTAAAAAGTTGACAAGTAGTTCTTCTAATTATGTTGTAAAATAATGAAAGATTCCAGGATGAATTAATTAATAGAATAAAGTAAAACCAGGAAATTCAAATTAATGTAAGTAACTATGAACCAGTAAATATTTGTACAGTAGGTCAGGTAAAGAAAATTAAGTTAAAAACCAAACAATATTATAACAGTTGTAAGAAAACCTATAGGCCTAAATTTAATATTTGTAAAAAGAAATTAATACCTTTTTAATAAGTCCAGTCCAATGAAACTATAGTAAAATATATACGGTTCAATAAGGTAGATTGGGTGAGAGTTTTAGGTAATTTGGTATAATTCCAAGCATGGACTATTTTATTAAAAAAGAGTAGTAATATTTTATAATTCTGGCTCTAGGATATCAAATATCATCCAATGACAGAAAGTAACGGTTGTTAGGGTAAGTAAAATGTAAAATATCTTGTTGATTTTCAATCATTCGTTTCGATTGTTATATGCTATTGAGTTCAGATGAGGAGACACTTTTAAAAAAGAATGACACAAATTGAAAAAAATGAATCTAAATTAATAAATTAAAGTTGAAAACTAATCCTATAACACAACTGATGAATAATAAAATAAATTAGACTTCAAAATTATAACCAAATACCTCTAAAAGGTCGAGAAATTCTTACTTCACTCATCAAGATAATTCCGTTGGATTTAGTATTAAACCCGATTTCCCATCTAACCAGGAGACTAATTGAGGGAAGCAAAAGGCCTAAACTAACGGAATTATAGAAAAAATATACAAGGACCGGCTTAGGAAGAAATAACCTTCACTTTCAAGAAGAAGTTATAATACGACTCCATTTCCAACGAGACCGACAACCACAAGGATCGTAAGAGAAGAACGAAGGTCAGAAGAGTTCCCGGGGCTTTCCAGTACATCACACCGTCAATTTTATTAATAATCGGAACACTTTTTCTGGATGGAAGTAATCTAATTTGTCAATCTTCAACTGTTTGCAGACGTACAATGCCACTTTGAGAGTCGACAATCCGGTAACACCAGCTTATTTTTAATTTCAGTATATTAAGAACTAATAACATTCTGTAATACTAAAGTAACCTTAATTTTGCATTACCTGGCCTTACTAATCGTTAAAAGAATCACACGTACCCTGGGATAAGAGATATTTATTATTATAGTTAATTTGTATAAAATAAAAGTAACCTGGTCAAGGAAACAATCGATCTATCATTGTAAAATCGATATCATGCTATTCTCATCTTGAAGAGAACTGTTAGTTTGAATTAAAGTACAAAATCAATACAGAATCTTTCTGGTATATGATGATGTTTTATGTTATTGTAGAATAGGCATTATATGTTGTGGGTGGAGTAATTTACAGGTAAAAGGGTGATTAAAATCCGGTGAACCAGTTAACCTAGACGCAAGCCAATTACGAATAACAGCGCTAATTGTCAACAGCTGGTGGAACGTGAGATTGCCGAACTAGCGTGTTTCCTGTACAAATTTTGAATTGAATTACACCAAACAGAGTGACTAGGGTTGGCGAGAATTCTTAATTTATTAAGTCAATACATTTAGAATATCATTGATATTGCGTAAACATTGAATAATTAGGTAAACCTGTATTATAGTATACCTAAAAGTTATAATAACATAATAACAAATATATTGTTCTATTAAATTTGAGTTGCAGGAGGTCACCTATAAGACTACATAAATAATAGTTATAAATAACAGATTGATTAAAAACACGTAACATCGACTTGTTGTTACAAATTGGCGCAAACCAACGTGGAGCTTGATTAAACCCCGAAACCTAAAATAAATCTTATTGATCCCGATTAATTTATCTGTTACAAAATTGGCGCTCAACGAGTGGGCTTTAGTTAAGTAAAAAATCGTCTTAATTATTACTTAACTTGAGCAGGCAACCATTAGAGGCACAGGAATGCATACGAGAGGTGTTACTAAAAGGATGGAGAAGGAGCAAGAAACAGAAGAAGATAGACAGGAAGAAGAAACAGAGGTAGTTACAGACACCGGAATGGAACAACAGGCGGGCGATAAAGAGGAAGCCAGAGGAGGACTAAATTGGGAAAAATTAATGGAATTAATGAGTAGGATGAAGGAGGATAATAAACAAGCTAATGAGAGTCTAAGACAAATCAAAGAAGATAATAGATACACTAATGAAAAAATAGACAGTATCAAAGAAGATAATAAACGAACTAATGAGAAATTAGACAGTATTTTAGAAAATCGCAAACGAATGTTAGAAAAGCTAGAAACTAAAATAGACAGTATAAACGAAAACTCAAAGAAACAAAACGAAATTTTGAGTGAGAATTTAATCAAACCAATGAACGAGAAGTTTGACAAGAATAAAGAGGAAACTAATGAGAATAAAAAAGACAAAAGTGTATTGTTATCTGAAAGGAAACCTATCAGAAATAATGAAATGAAGACAATGAAAATAAGACAAATGAGTAAAAGGAAAAATACACGGGAAGAAGTAGATATGATTAAGAGTGGGCTGGTTAATGTACTTAATCTCCCAATAGTTAATTACAGAGAATTGACTGTTTGGAAAAGTTATAGAAAGACCTTAACTAAATCTATATTTAAATTAAATATACCAGTAAATAAAAGGTCAATGACATCACCAGTAAATGATATATCATCAACATATTTGTGTAATAGACTACATATAGATATGATAGAAATAAGTGTATTAGAAGAATTACAAGACATGGTAGTAGAAGAATATGTTACAAACGTGAAAGAAAGAGTTCGGAAAACGATGGTAACAATTGAATTTATTGAAAATTCAATATCAGCAGAGTTACAATATCAGATGATAGAGAGCTATTTGACAAGGACAAAAATCATTATGGACACTGCAGTAATCCGAGAACATGGAGTACCTGAGTTAATGGACCATGGTTAACCGAAATAATAACAACCAGAAAAATGGGACTGATTTTCTGAAAACCGAACAAGCAACCCATTGAAAAGGTAAAACCCCAAAATTCAAAAAGCACGTAAGAACAACTTACTCAAGTTATTTCGAAACCATATAATTTAAAATGAAGAAACTAAAAACCCCAAAATTCAAAAAGCGTGTAAGTACAACTTACTCAATAATTATTCAGAAACGATATGAGTTCATAAAAAGTATGTAAGTACAACTTACTTAAGATATTTGGAAACCATTTGATTTAACAAAAAATAAGAACAGATTATTCAATAATATTTATAAAGAATTGATTTAAAATGAAATAAGAGGAAAAAGTAATATTTTATGGTAACAAACAGAAGAATAAATAAATAAATAAATAAATAAATAAAAACAATTGATGGTAATGTGCTCAGTTAAGAAAGTCAGATAAGAAGAATAAAGAATAATTTAATGACTCCAATGAAACTGAAGGAGGATGATAATTAATACAACAATAATTAGAATTTCTCGGAATTGAAGATTATATAAGAAGAAACGATACGGAGAAAATATGTCACAAGAAGGAAAGTTAAAAGGATTTTAAAATAATGCCTATCAATAATGTTAGGTGCTATTAGTTAATGGAAAAGAAGAAGGAATCAAGAAGAAGAAGAAGAAGAAGGAGAAGAAGAAAAAATATATAAATAAATGTAAACAGCAACTGTATGAAGAATCCCAAAGGTGTTTAGTATTAGTCGCTAATTGACTACTTATAATTTTTTTATTTTTAATGTATTGACCGTAGAAATGTTCCCGCAATAATTTTTATGAGCAGGGATGATGTTCCCCTGGTCTCAGAAGGTGTAAGGATGGACAGCGGAGTTATGGACCCAAGAGTGGCCACCCGACTGGTACCACCGCACAGGATAGGGAAAAATGTTAGGGAAATTGAATATTTAAGGGATAATAATGAAGAAATAGCTGTATAGATTGATATTAGATTCCAGAATTATAGATGAAGAAAATAGAAGGAAGATAGCAGACAGAAGCTTAATTGAGAAAGCTAATTTATAGAAGTAAATAAGAAAATAAATGTTAAAACAGGTTTTTATGATTAGTATGACCAATCCTTATCAAGTAAAATGTGGAAGTACCACTACCCAGAGAAATAAATAATTTATGAATTTGCCTCCAAGAGAGAGAGTGGAGCAGTAAAACAGCAATTACCACCAGTCTGAAATACCAGTCCGTATATAACCAGTCCGAAATAAAAAAATATTATGAGTAAAAGGTTAACCTGAGCAGAGACAAACTATAAATTTATTTTTACTAAACTTAGTTGAGCCAAAATAAACTCCTTTTGAAGGGGGGGGGGTGTTATGTAACGTAACAGATTTGAGGTCCCCAACGTTACATAAAAAATGAAGTAACTATGGTCAAGAACCATACCCCAATATTAAGGTTACTCAGTAATTGATACATCTGAGGTGTATATAAAGTTAAGAGATGTAATAAATAATATTAAGTATAAAATACTAACCCAATTAATGGTTAATGTGTTACAAATTGTACTTGTTTTTATGCTGTAGCATGGTAGTGTTTACAGGATATTTATTTTATGTTTTGTGTATAGTAAGAGGGAACTGTTGTTTTATAGAAGTACTTAATCAGTGGTACTCCTTTCATTTATGTTAAAATTGTCTTCAGACAATTAAGTATAAATACCTGTATTAGGTATTATATTATGTTAAATGTATTGACTAAAATTGATTAATGAAATTGTTTTGAATTAATGTTTATAAACTTGGACAGGATGGCAATAAGTGTTTAAAACGTTGACAAGTAGTTCTTCTAATTATGTTGTAAAATAATGAAAGATTCCAGGATGAATTAATTAATAGAATAAAGTAAAACCAGGAAATTCAAATTAATGTAAGTAACTATGAACCAGTAAATATTTGTACAGTAGGTCAGGTAAAGAAAATTAAGTTAAAAACCAAACAATATTATAACAGTTGTAAGAAAACCTATAGGCCTAAATTTAATATTTGTAAAAAGAAATTAATACCTTTTTAATAAGTCCAGTCCAATGAAACTATAGTAAAATATATACGGTTCAATAAGGTAGATTGGGTGAGAGTTTTAGGTAATTTGGTATAATTCCAAGCATGGACTATTTTATTAAAAAAGAGTAGTAATATTTTATAATTCTGGCTCTAGGATATCAAATATCATCCAATGACAGAAAGTAACGGTTGTTAGGGTAAGTAAAATGTAAAATATCTTGTTGATTTTCAATCATTCATTTCGATTGTTATATGCTATTGAGTTCAGATGAGGAGACACTTTTAAAAAAGAATGACACAAATTGAAAAAAATGAATCTAAATTAATAAATTAAAGTTGAAAACTAATCCTATAACACAACTGATGAATAATAAAATAAATTAGACTTCAAAATTATAACCAAATACCTCTAAAAAGGTCGAGAAATTCTTACTTCACTCATCAAGATAATTCCGTTGGATTTAGTATTAAACCCGATTTCCCATCTAACCAGGAGACTAATTGAGGGAAGCAAAAGGCCTAAACTAACGGAATTATAGAAAAAATATACAAGGACCGGCTTAGGAAGAAATAACCTTCACTTTCAAGAAGAAGTTATAATACGACTCCATTTCCAACGAGACCGACAACCACAAGGATCGTAAGAGAAGAACGAAGGTCAGAAGAGTTCCCGAGGCTTTCCAGTACATCACACCGTCAATTTTATTAATAATCGGAACACTTTTTCTGGATGGAAGTAATCTAATTTGTCAATCTTCAACTGTTTGCACACGTACAATGCCACTTCGAGAGTCGTCAATCCGGTAACACCAGCTTATTTTTAATTTCAGTATATTAAGAACTAATAACATTCTGTAATACTAAAGTAACCTTAATTTTGCATTACCTGGCCTTACTAATCGTTAAAAGAATCACACGTACCCTGGGATAAGAGATATTTATTATTATAGTTAATTTGTATAAAATAAAAGTAACCTGGTCAAGGAAACAATCGATCTATCATTGTAAAATCGATATCATGCTATTCTCATCTTGAAGAGAACTGTTAGTTTGAATTAAAGTACAAAATCAATAAAGAATCTTTCTGGTATATGATGATGTTTTATGTTATTGTAGAATAGGTAATATATGTTGTGGGTGGAGTAATTTACAGGTAAAAGGGTGATTAAAATCCGGTGAACCAGTTAACCTAGACGCAAGCCAATTACGAATAACAGCGCTAATTGTCAACAGCTGGTGGAACGTGAGATTGCCGAACTAGCGTGTTTCCTGTACAAATTTTGAATTGAATTACACAATACAGAGTGACTAGGGTTAGCGACCCTAACCTTAATTCATTAAGTCAATACATGAAGTATATCATTGATATTGCATAAATATTGAATAATTAGGTAAACCTGTATTATAGTATACCTAAAAGGTTATAATAACATAATAACAAATATATTGTTCTATTAAATTTGAGTTGCAGGAGGTCACCTATAAGACTACATAAATAATATTTATAAATAACAGATTGATTAAGAAACACGTAACATCGATTATATGTTACAATATATATATTGTAACTACACGTGATTATTCCCCTCTGTTGTGAGCGCTAATCTATTACCCTTCAGGACTTACAGGTTCTTTATGCCTCACCTTGGATGTGTCAAATTACCACAAGATGGGTTTTAAATTAATTTATCCCTCTCTTTGTGTACATCCATTAGTAAACCTTGTTAATTCTATATAAATAAAAACACATGGAATAGTATCTGGTAATAATAATAATATTGTATTTTTATTCAAAAAAATTTCTATAGTCTATTCAGTGTAACTATTAATATAATTTATAAATCTCAGGGTCGATTCTCTTCTCTTTGTTTATATTATTTTTAGGTTCTTTTGGCTGATATAAAGGTTCAGTAATTATAAAGGAAAAACAAGTATAGAAAGTACATTACATTACAAACAATAATAATGATGAATAATATAAATTGAGTATTAATTATAAGAATATATATACGTTACACAATGTTATTAGTTCAGTTTGGTTTCACACAGCCTTCTGGTATCCGTGATGGAAATTTCCAATATCAGTTTGTTTATGTTGTCCAGATAACGGAATCCACTTCTTTTGGTGTTCAATGAATGTTTTATTTCTCCTTTTCGTTGTCCGAAACCTTATGGTGGAATATTAGGATTGAAGTCCAGTGTCCTGTTATTAAGTTGATCCAAGTGTAATTGTTCCTTCTGGTTGTTGGATCAGTAATGTTTTAAAGGTGATTTGTTTATGATATTTCTTTATCTGCTCCAATTTTATATTCTGTTATAGTTTGATATAAGGTTTTTTTACTTTCTATTATATTATTTTTTAATAATATTGTAGCGTGACAGATAAACACATAATAATGAATGGCATTGATCATTAAAATAATATAATATAATAACATTAAATCCGAAGAAAGCATTATAATATAAAGAATTAATTCAGAGCAACCGTGCAGAACAATCATTGATATTAAAAGTATAAGTTCGAATAAAAGAAATGTTACTAGTGATGAAACATCAAAACCAGTTTAATAACTCAAGGTTTAAAAAATATAACCCAGGAAGGTAAGGAGTAAATAAGGAAGCAACCCAGAGTATTACTAAACCCACAACGAGTATAAGGAATAAATAAAAAAGGAACCCAGAACAAGGCAAGATCCACCATAAAAGGTGAGGCATTTAAAGCAACCAGAAGAGTAGATGAAGTAACCCCAAGAAACCCGATGACATCCAGAAGAAGATGAAGAACATACAATTCAAAGACATCAGAAGAAAAGAAGACATCATTGAAGAAAGAAGAAGAAGACAGCATCCAGAAGAAGAAGGAATGCTCTTATAAAAAACACCCATATCCCCATATCCCAAAATAAATAAAAACCACAATAATAAAAAGTATAACGAAGTATTCATGAACAGAAACCATATGTACAATAAAATTAAGAATAAAAGTGTATAGAGTAAGAGTTTCCAGTGGACCAAGGTGAAACAATAATATAATACCCAAAGAACAAATCTTCATTGTAACCCACAAACCAATTTCTTGATGTTAATAAGACTAAACGACCATTTAGAAATAGCATCAAAAAGTGTAAAGTGAACCAGTGCTAGTTTGTGTATTGTAAAAAATAAACCTTATGTTTCAACCTTGGCATCCACAAACTGTGTAGATAATGAAAAATACAACTTTGAGTGACTTATGATTTGTACAAGGTGAATATAATACATGTAATAATATCAAGCTGTCAATCTGTTTGAAATGACATTTCTTTAAAAATGAATGAAAACAGATTAAACACAAAGTGACAGGGTACAATTACCCTAAACCATATTAAAAACAGTTAAAAACTGCATAATTAAATTTAATATAAGAAATAGAATAAGAATGTAGGAAATAAGGTTTTGTTTATTTGAAATAGGATATTTTAAAAATGTATTAGTAATAAGAACCTTTTAATAAGTTTGGAACCACTAACATCCCATTGTAAAAACGTTTATTACTTGTATTGATAGTAATAATTAAATAAGATGTTAGATGGGGAAAAACGTTCTTTATAAATAATATTTCTGTTTTAGTATTAAGTTTTAATTATAAAAAATGTCTAATTAGTTGAAGACAACCATTATTTAAAATTATTTCTTATCTGTTTATAGTATTGAAACAGATACTAATTGTTGTTATGTTTAATAGAAAAAATGTTTAATTTATATTACAATGTTAAAAAGTCAGAGAGGGTATAACTAAATATGTATTGTTTATATAAAAATTTGTATGAAAAACTTGTTAGGAATCTAGGCAAAATGATGAAAACTAAACCTCATCAAAACTGAGAAACTAAGTACTTAAATACATTTAAACTGAAGGGATTTAGATAACATAAACCAGAAATGAAGCCATATAATTAGAAATATAACTTAGAAAGATTTAGTAAAATTATAGCCAGGATTATAAATAAAAATGGAAATGACAGAACTCAAAAATTTGGAGAGGGGAGTCATATATTCCAACATAATATTTTAAAACTTAACCAATTCATATAATTGCAAGAAATTAAGGGAATATAAACCTTTTATTACAATATGAGATTAATAATCATAAATATAACTTAAAAATGGCAGAATTTGCATAATGACAGGAAGCTGATTTTGAAAATTTACAAGATACAAAATGAAGGTAAAATTACCAATTTTAGATAAAAAACATAATAAAACGGCATTATTCGATATCAAAATACGCCGAATGAACTGAAGGATAAAATTAAGTAACAACTAGCTAATAAATTTGAATAATAACCAAAGTTTAAGCAGTTATATAATGTAACTTTAATACATGCACAGGATGCAAAGTAAAATTCGAACAATGTAAGGAATAATATTGCTTTGGCTAAGATTTTAGTCGAAAGTGAAGGAAGTAGGGAGTTGATTATTGAACGTTGTACGGGACACTTGACACGAGCAATTAAAACGATATAACCTAGTTTCGAGTACCCTAATGGCGAGTCATTGTATAAGACGAATTTGAAAATCGCGAGTGGCGACAAAAAACATTTCACAACATCGACACAGTGACATAAACACTTACAAGAGACTAACTAACATTGTATAGCACAAAACGACAGTTAAATAACATTTTGAACACCATAAAACAGTATAAAACATAACCATCAATTGTGCCTGATCGACAAAAAAGTGAACTGACTTATAAATACACCACTATTCAAAATACAACACAGAAACTTAACAAGAGACACTACACCAACATCAGAAGGAAGATTTGCAGACACCAGGACGTGAATTCGGCAAGAAAATATCTTTATTGGAACGCCAAGACTACGAAGGCACGATTGACAACCTCGACGGCGGCCATTTGCTTTTCGTCACCACTCAACTGAACAGCGCCTCCTAGTTTGTCAGCGACACGGTTCGCAATCAATTTATTTATTTTAATCTTTTCAATTGAACATATGTACTTTAGTATTAATAATTATTATTGTAACGTTATACTTTTTTAATCTTTGCCCGATTTCTCTGACTTTTCCCATAAATAGCTGTTAAAAGAACCTTATTGTATTTTATATAAAAACTTGTAACATTCGATACCCTGAGAGTCGATTTTAAAATCGACAAGAGTCTTTATAACCAATTGTCCAATAAATAATTTATACTTTTCATCTCAAAACAGTTCTTTCTTTTCTGAACATAGCAATTTACACATATTATAATTTAAACAACATACTACAAGAATTTCACTACATTGAAGGAAGATAACCTCCAAAACTGAAAGTAAACAAAGATCGATTGTATCTGGAGACAATCTTATAAGTGGTTGGAGTTTCTTAAAAAATACAGGAAAGCTTATAAAATTTTTTAAACAAGTGAGAGACGTTTTGGATCTTCACGAACATCAATTAATTAATTGTTTCTAATTAATTAATCAATCAATAAAAAAAAAATTTTAATTGGAAAATTTTTGTTTAATCAAACAATTTTCATTTCTTTCAAGAATACATATTTATATTTTTGTAACACTACACCAAAACGTAAACACCAGATACAAGTTTAGTTACAAATTGGCTAGCCCCAAGCAGTGGGGCTTAAATTAAACTTAAACTAAAAGGAAGACGAGACCAGATTGAAGAATTTGTAACCACAGCATTGAGATAAGTTACAATATTCATATGTTTTGTATAAATAATTAGCTTGTTTTCAGAATTTACAGTCAACTCTCCTTCTTGGCTCATTATTTTCTAATAATCCTCAACAACATTCTTTTTCTCTCTTTTGGTTTCCTGGATACACATAAATACTCAAATTGAGATTTAGTTGTCATAGGATATTATTTTTATATAATACATTATTTTACCTTCTACATACAAGTTGCTTTTTAGTTATTACATCATAATACTTAATACAATTTACATATTATTTTATCTGACAAAACTATGAACAATTTTAATACCAAATATTATAGTTATTTGTAATTTGACAAATATTTTTGATTAATTTATTATTTACTGAACATAATCATCTAGGCCTATGTTGACTGGTTATATTTTTATATTGGAAGACTCATAATCGATCCTGCTTACACTTGTTTTATATTAATTAATTTCTTTAAATATAAACAAACTGTTAATTAACAATTATATTTTAATTACTATAATTCCCTTCAGGGCTTAACTGAATGCACACTTTTAAACCATTGTCTGTGTGATCAATTTCTATTAAACTTTAATAACTCAAACACTAATAAAGAAAAAAAACTAAATGTTAATGTTAGTATCATCTGGTACTATGGATTAGTAATTCATTTCATTAAATAATTGTTTATAATTACTATCCACTCACAGTTATTCTTAATTGAATCCCACTGTATCTCACATCCTCTTACCAATTATTTACACTTGTTTATATTACATTTGTAGCAAATCTTAATTACATTTTACATTTACTTATAAATTTGTATTGTACTTTATATGACTTTCTAATTGATTCATTCATTATTCATTAAATTTATTATCATTATTTATTGTTTATGGACTACTCCAAATCTAACTGGGTACTGTCTATATAGTATATTAATCTGTCATAGTAATGTCTGTTGTAGGACTTTTGGTTTTGAAATAGGTTCACACTTTTATTTATTATTGTTTCTTCCTTCAAATTATTTTGATTTCGATTTGTTTAGATAACTTGTTGTTATTGCTTGTTGATGTCTTCAACAGTTGAAGTGTATGATATTGTGGTATTAATTGCTTGGTGATAAGATTGACATTTATTAAACAAATTCTTCATTATTATAGGCAAATTGAAACCTACCTTTCTTATCGATACCAATTATTTTCTTCTTTATCTCTGGAGTTTATTTATTTGTATTGGTGGCTTTAACGAATTGTAATTCTTGAGTTTTCTCTTGGTTCATTGTATATTTTAATGATATATTCCATTCTTTTATTAAAATTGATTCCATACTAATTTTAAATGATTTCCCCTATATTAATATGTGGTATTATGAATGAATATCGGCGTTGAGTGGCCCTTTTACGTCCAATTGCTCATCCGAACATTCACATACCTGGTACAGTGCACATTGGCTGCTGCCCATAAAATAATTCTAAAGTGGCGCCTTAGCTTTCTCACTCTATAAATAAAATAATTATAAATCTTATCATTATACACCTCATTGGAATCTTTTATCTTCTGAATATTTTTTCTTATTCTACCTTGCCTTCCAACAACTCCATTTATTTATTATATTCAATATTACTGTTGGTATATTTTCTTAAGTAGTTTTCTTTCTCTTTTATATAACTTCACTTCAGAGTTCAATGATTTATTAGCCTTAATGTCATACACCTTTGTTATTCAGTACCTCTTGCAATATAGTAGTTTTAATTATCCTTCTATTATTCTATCTGTTTTTATACTGCAACTCTTCTTCAGCAAGTTCATTTTCTAATTAGTTTATTAAATTTCTCTTAGGTTTTTGTCATTAACATTGTGCTCCATTATTATTATTATTATATTACTATATATATTATTTAAGCTTGATTTAAATAGATGCGCTTATTTCTTTTAGAATTTTGGTGTCGTTACATAATTGCCCTCCTTCAAAAGTAATTATTTCTGAACATGATCTTTGGTATGGAAGAAATAATTGCTTATGTTATGTTTCATTCTTCATAATATTTTTCCTAAAGTATGCTGTAAATTGTTCTTACATTTTTTTTTTTAGAATTTGGTGGTGTTTTTTGTTATCAAATTTGTTTTTTATATAATAGTCATTTCAATTAATTCATGTAAGTTGATCTTACTTAATTTAGAATTTTGATGGTATATTCTTAATAGATTCAAAATAATTTCTTCTTTAACTCATGGTAAGATGTTCTTTCTTAATTTAGAATTTTGAGGTTTCTTCATAATACTTTTTAAGTGATGCTTGGTTATGAGTACCTTTAGTTTTTTTCGTAATAGGATCCGCTAGTTCATATGTATTATTATGATTGTTTTTGGCTACCATATATGGTCCTACGTACAATAACAATAGTTTCTTAGTGATTCCCTCCAATGCTTTAGGTAGTTCTCTATTTCTTAACACTACCTTATCCCCTACTTCATATTGTATTATCTTATCTTCATTTTTCTTATACTGGTTTTTACGTTTTTCAAGATTGTCTATTACTTTATTATAAAACTTTATTTTATCGAATTCATATCTTTGTGATTCAGGAAAATTGATTAATTCTTGGATTTCTCGGGGCGGTCTTTTTTCATACATAGCGGTATATGGAGTACAGTTGATGGATGGATGATAAGCTAAGTTAATGAATTCTTCGGTAGCAGACAGGCATTCTTGCCATTTTCGTTGTTGGTCGTGGCAATATGTCCTTAGTATCTTACCAACTTCTCTCAATACCCTTTCGGCTGGGTTGCTACTTGGGTGATATACCGAAGTTTTGTATGTCTTAATTCCTAGCTCTAATAACGTATTCTTCCATCTTTTCCCACGAAATTGTGTACCATGATCTGTAATAATATTCTTAGGTACTCCTACTTCTGGAATGTATTTTGTAGACAAGATTTCAAGGATTTTTTGAGTGGTTGCCCGGTTAATCGGATATAGTTTAATAAATTTGGTGAAATGGTCCATAATAATGATAATGTAATTATATTGGTATCTGCCTCCACTACGCGGGAACGGTCCACAAATGTCCAGAAATATCTTTTCTAATTTTTGTTTTGACGTTATTGGTATCATTGTACCTTCCTTTTTTTCATTGTTTGCTTTTACCAATTGGCAAATGTGGCATGGCTTTATATAGTTTATAACCTTTCGGTTAATATTCTTTATGTAGCAGTTCTCCTCTAACGTTTTGACAACTTTTCTTGCCCCATATGGCCATATCTTAAGTGATAATCCATAATTAACTCTTTCTCGATAGGTTTAGGTATGATCACCTTCCAATCATCTTGGTTTAAAGTACTTTTTATAAACAATATTCCGTCGTCCATACAATAAAATTTATTTACGCTGTCATTTGGTTCCTCCAATCGTTCCTTGATATGCCTTAATTTTGGATCTGATTGTTGATTGAATTCTGATATCTTGAAGTAACATTTCTAAATCAGACCTACTCTTGATAATGTTGTACACCTTAATTATGTTTTCGTGGTCTCCTTCAAAGGTCTGGGTATTTAAATTGATTCGTGATAGCACGTCCGCTATTACGTTTTTGGTTCCTGGAATATATTCATATTTGAGATTATACTCTAGCAAAGCGATTGCCCATCTTGTAAGTCTACAATGACTCAACTTGCAATTTCTCAAAAATGAAATGGATTTATGGTCTGTTCTGAGGGTTACAGGATACCCTAAAATATATGTACGGAACTTGTTACATGCAAATACTACGGCTAACAGTTCGTTCTCGGTAACGCTATATTTTCTTTCGCAGTGGTTCAATACCCTACTGGCGAAGCTAATAACCAAATGGTTACCCTCTTTATCTTCTTGATATAATACTGTCCCGAGGCTGATGTCACTAGCGTCACAATTTAAGAAAAACGGTTGATTGAAATCTGGATGGTGTAATATTATAGTTTCTAAAAATTTGTCTTTTATTGACTGATAAATAGTGTCTTGATCTGGACCCCATTTCCACTTATTCTTAGAAGATAACTGTTCTTGGAATTTCGCTGTCAGTTCTGAGTAATTGCTCTGAAACTTTCTGTAGTAATTACAGAGTCCTAAAAACGACTGTAATTGTTTTTTGTTTTTAGGCGTCGGAAACCTTTGAATGGCTTCGACTTTTTCTTGCGATGGTGAAATTCCTTTGTTATTCAAGTTAAATCCTAGGAATTGTACTTCCTTTGCAATTCATTTTGATTTTTCTAATTTCAAAGTAATGTTATTATTAGATAGTTTTTGTAACACGTTTTCCACCCGTTGACAGTGTTCCTTCCAATTTGATGACGTAATAAGGAGATCATCAACATACACAGTGGTGTACTGAAGCGATTCTTGTCCAAGGATCCTGTCCATACACTTGACAAAGATTGCTACCGAATTCACCAGTCCAAACGGCAACCTTTTAAATTGGTAATTACGGCCCTCAAAAATAAAAGCCATGTATTGCCGACTCTTCGGATGTAATTCCACTTGCCAGTAGCCACTCACAGTGTCCCAGCTACTGATGAACTTGGTACCATTGAATTTTTTTAAAATTTCTTCAATTTCACCGGGTGATGTCCGGACATTTATTATGGTTTTATTAATTTCGCGTGCGTCCAAACACAGTCTAACTTGTCCATTCTTTTTAGTAATTGCTATTATTGGGCTTGTAAAAGGTGACTGACTTTGTTCAATTATATCGTTATCCATCATCCTTTTGATTTCATTTCTAACCGACTCTTTCAATGAATATGCTATTGGGTATGATTTTTTGCAGAATTCCACCGGTTCCTTGAACTGAATTTCACATTGATAATTTTTAACCTTCCCCGGTTCTTCCGAAAACACATGCCGGTATTTCTCATATATTCTAATTAAAGTTTCTACCTGATCCCTGGTTAAATGATTACTTGTTTCTTCACTCTGAAACTCCCTTATCTCTTGTAATTTTTTTATCCATAAGTCATCATTGGAAATGCTATAAATCACCTTCTTATTGATTTTATCATGCTTCACATAATTTAATTTTCTCAGTTGTTGGTGGATACCACTGGGATATTCACTATCGCTACCTGTTAATTCGGCTATCCATACCGTACCTGCTGCGTATAAAGATACTTTCTCCTTACTCTTATCGATAATTGCTGAGTACTTTCTAAGTACGTCACATCCCATTAATAACTGGAATGGTAAACCAGTTGCTACTAAACATGTCATATTAATTATTACACCCTTGCTTGTTACATCTAATGACACCTGTTTTCTTACGGTCTTATTTTGTCTTCCAGTAGCACCTATGAGGGTTATGTTAGTGACAGGTAATGTTGATATTATTCGTTTACATTTTCTCTGTATGTTTTCTAATTCATTATCGTTAATTAGAGACACGTTAGCGCCCGTATCAATCATAATTTTGGTTGGAACTCCTTCCACTTCAGCGTTGACATATATTATATCATGGTTGTGGCTGATGATGTTATTAGCAGTCTCCTCTAACAATTCTTCTCGAATATTTTTTAAATAATTATTGTATATAATTGTGAATTTTGATTTGTCCGTCCCTACGTTCGGTCGTGGTTTATACCCAGTTGATTGGAGCAGCGAGGGGTCGCGAAGGTTTATCACTGCCTCCGGTCGTTTAAAGGAATGTTGTCCGTAACGTTATTTGAGAATGCTGGTAGATTTGACTGTAATTCTTGGTCTGTTCCTCGTTCTTCGTTGCGAGAATGATTCCATGGTTCATATGTCCCTGGTCTGCGGTTGTCCCCTTGACTTCGACTTCTATATCGGTTTTCATAATGGTTACCATCTTCGTTATTGCCCCAACGATAGTCATTGTTACTAAAACTATTATTTCTACGACGCTGGTATCTTCTTGACTCATGTTCCTCTGCTCGAATATGGTTGATTCGGGGTTTGTATACGCGATTACCGTTATGATTATTATATTGATTATTCCTATTATTATTATTACTATTATTTGGATACATACTATTTCGGTTATGATTCACTTGATGGTGATTATTATTGTAGTTATTATTATTATTATTAATACTATTTAAATTATTATTATTACTATTATTATTACCATTATTGTAATTATAGTTATTCCTGTGGTTGTTATGCTGGTAATTACTCATTCCATGATTATTATTTCTTCCTTCGTATCTATCTTGCCTGCCTCTGCCTGTTTTTCCGGTAATAATTTTCACGTTCGTAATTCTCTAGTAAGCTGGCCATGGCCTGTATAGTTTTAATTTGGTTGCCTAATCGGGCTCCAGAAATCCTCTCATCATAATGGTATACCATTTTTGTAACCAGACATTCCTCAGGTATTTTAGGCTCCAAATGTTTAGCTAAGCACACCTTTCCTAAGAAGTATGTAGTCGGTGAAGTACCACGATAGACGTCATATCTCCCATGAGTGATATTGTCTCGTATTATATGTTGAGTTGATTCTGACCAATATTTTTCCTTAAATAATTTCTTAAATTGTGTATAGTCAGTAATTTCATTTCTTGTTGCAACCCACCAATTATCATTCATTTCTCTAAAACATTCGTCCAACATTTCTCTATTTGAGTTCCACCTTGTTATACGGTATTTATTAAAATGTTCGTCTATTCTTGCTATGAATTCCATAGGGTTTTTTCGGTAATTCTTAAAATTAATTCCTTCCCGACTCTCGGTGGTATGTGTACTAGTTATATTAGTTGGTCTAGTTCGCACCAGTTCTATTTCCTCTTGATTCTGTCGGACTTGGTCATTAATCTTATTTATTGAAATGTCCATGTTGTCACATCTCTCTCCGCATTGTTTCTGAACCTTTTCCAAATTTACTTGTTCCCTTTGTATTGTCTCTATTTGAACACGACTATCTTCTTTTACCTGATCTATCTTGGAACATAAATTCATTCTATTTTGTTCAGTGGTTTCGTTAATTTGTTCTATTCTTTCATTTGTTTTGGCTATCTCTTGTCTCCTTTCTTCAGTGTTTCCATCCATCTTCTGGTTAATTATCTCATTAATATGCTCCATCCTCCCATAAATATTTTCTCTCAGTTCTTGGTTTTGTTCGTCTATAAATCGTCTTATATTCTTATCAATGTCTTCGATTTTTTCGTTAATTTGTTGTCCCAAACTTATTTTGATACTGTCTATTTTCTCATTCATTTGCCTATTATTTTCATTTTGTTTCTCAAAATTTTCTTCAAACCTTTCATTGATTCGTTTTAAATTCTCTGTATTGATTTGCTTTAACTCTTCCCTCGTGGATTTATTGTCATTTTTTAACTCGTCCATTTTCTCCTCCATTTTCTTACTATTCTCCTCCAATTTCTCATCCATTTTCTTATTTGAATCTTCATGACTCTGTTTTAACTCATCCATTTTCTTATTAGAATCTTCATGACTCTGTTTATTCTCATCCATTTTTTCCATCATTATCCCGAACATTTCTTGCATAGTTGCGTTCTCTGTTTGTTTTGGTTTTTCCGGTTGTTCCTCTTGTTGTGTAGGTTTGTTAGGTTCTGCAGGAGGTAGTAACATCTCTACATCTTCCACTGGTGTCGCCTCCGTGTCTTCCATACTAATCTCCTTTTCTGCTTCTGCTGCTCTCCTCTTTGATGTTGCTCGTTTATGCATTTCTGTTGTTTTTGAACCTATATCAGCCGCCAGCTAAAATTAGGAACTAAATTTTGTTATTATTTTCTTTTTTTATTTGCCTATTGATTCCCTTATTACAGCCTCACAGGTTGGACGCCAATTTGTAACTACACGTGATTATTCCCCTCTGTTGTGAGCGCTAATCTATTACCCTTCAGGACTTACAGGTTCTTTATGCCTCACCTTGGATGTGTCAAATTACCAAAAGATGGGTTTTAAATTAATTTATCCCTCTCTTTGTGTACATCCATTAGTAAACCTTGTTAATTCTATATAAATAAAAACACACGGAATAGTGTCTGGTAATAATAATAATATTGTATTTTTATTCAAAAAAATTTCTATAGTCTATTCAGTGTAACTATTAATATAATTTATAAATCTCAGGGTCGATTCTCTTCTCTTTGTTTATATTATTTTTAGGTTCTTTTGGCTGATATAAAGGTTCAGTAATTATAAAGGAAAAACAAGTATAGAAAGTACATTACATTACAAACAATAATAATGAAGAATAATATAAATTGAGTATTAATTATAAGAATATATATACGTTACACAATGTTATTAGTTCAGTTTGGTTTCACACATCCTTCTGGTATCCGTGATGGAAATTTCCAATATCAGTTTGTTTATGTTGTCCAGATGACGGAATCCACTTCTTTTGGTGTTCAATAAATGTTTTATTTCTCCTTTTCGTTGTCCGAAGCCTTATGGTGGAATATTAGGATTGAAGTCCAGTGTCCTGTTATTAAGTTGATCCAAGTGTAATTGTTCCTTCTGGTTGTTGGATCAGTAATGTTTTAAGGGTGATTTGTTTATGATATTTCTTTATCTGCTCCAATTTTATATTCTGTTATAGTTTGACATAAGGTTTTTTTACTTTCTATTATATTATTTTTTAATAATATTCATATGTTTTGTATAAATAATTAGCTTGTTTTCAGAATTTACAGTCAACTCTTCTTCTTGGCTTATTATTTTCTAATAATCCTCAACAACATTCTTTTTCTCTCTTTTGGTTTCCTGGATACACATAAATACTCAAATTGAGATTTAGTTGTCATAGGATATTATTTTTATATAATACATTATTTTACCTTCTACATACAAGTTGCTTTTTAGTTATTACATCATAATACTTAATACAATTTACATATTATTTTATCTGACAAAACTATGAACAATTTTAATACCAAATATTATAGTTATTTGTAATTTGACAAATATTTTTGAATAATTTATTATTTACTGAACATAATCATCTAGGCCTATGTTGACTGGTTATATTTTTATATTGGAAGACTCATAATCGATCCTGCTTACACTTGTTTTATATTAATTAATTTCTTTAAATATAAACAAACTGTTAATTAACAATTATATTTTAATTACTATAATTCCCTTCAGGGCTTAACTGAATGCACACTTTTAAACCATTGTCTGTGTGATCAATTTCTATTAAACTTTAATAACTCAAACACTAATAAAGAAAAAAAACTAAATGTTAATGTTAGTATCATCTGGTACTATGGATTAGTAATTCATTTCATTAAATAATTGTTTATAATTACTATCCAATCACAGTTATTCTTAATTGAATCCCACTGTATCTCACATCCTCTTACCAATTATTTACACTTGTTTATATTACATTTGTAGCAAATCTTAATTACATTTTACATTTACTTATAAATTTGTATTGTACTTTATATGACTTTCTAATTGATTCATTCATTATTCATTAAATTTATTATCATTATTTATTTGTTTATGGACTACTCCAAATCTAACTGGGTACTGTCTATATAGTATATTAATCTGTCATAGTAATGTCTGTTGTAGGACTTTTGGTTTTGAAATAGGTTCACACTTTTATTTATTATTGTTTCTTCCTTCAAATTATTTTGATTTCGATTTGTTTAGATAACTTGTTGTTATTGCTTGCTGATGTCTTCAACAGTTGAAGTGTATGATATTGTGGTATTAATTGCTTGGTGATAAGATTGACATTTATTAAACAAATTCTTCATTATTATAGGCAAATTGAAACCTACCTTTCTTATCGATACCAATTATTTTCTTCTTTATCTCTGGAGTTTATTTATTTGTATTGGTGGCTTTAACGAATTGTAATTCTTGAGTTTTCTCTTGGTTCATTGTATATTTTAATGATATATTCCATTCTTTTATTAAAATTGATTCCATACTAATTTTAAATGATTTCCCCTATATTAATATGTGGTATTATGAATGAATATCGGCGTTGAGTGGCCCTTTTACGTCCAATTGCTCATCCGAACATTCATATACCTGGTACAGTGCACATTGGCTGCTGCCCATAAAATAATTCTAAAGTGGCGCCTTAGCTTTCTCACTCTATAAATAAAATAATTATAAATCTTATCATTATACACCTCATTGGAATCTTTTATCTTCTGAATATTTTTTCTTATTCTACCTTGCCTTCCAACAACTCCATTTATTTATTATATTCAATATTACTGTTGGTATATTTTCTTAAGTAGTTTTCTTTCTCTTTTATATAACTTCACTTCAGAGTTCAATGATTTATTAGCCTTAATGTCATACACCTTTGTTATTCAGTACCTCTTGCAATATAGTAGTTTTAATTATCCTTCTATTATTCTATCTGTTTTTATACTGCAACTCTTCTTCAGCAAGTTAATTTTCTAATTAGTTTATTAAATTTCTCTTAGGTTTTTGTCATTAACATTGTGCTCCATTATTATTATTATATTACTATATATATTATTTAAGCTTGATTTAAATAGATGCGCTTATTTCTTTTAGAATTTTGGTGTCGTTACATAATTGCCCTCCTTCAAAAGTAATTATTTCTGAACATGATCTTTGGTATAGAAGAAATAATTGCTTATGTTATGTTTCATTCTTCATAATATTTTTCCTAAAGTATGCTGTAAATTGTTCTTACATTTTTTTTTTTTTAGAATTTGGTGGTGTTTTTTGTTATCAAATTTGTTTTTTATATAATAGTCATTTAAATTAATTCATGTAAGTTGATCTTACTTAATTTAGAATTTTTATGGTATATTCTTAATAGATTCAAAATAATTTCTTCTTTAACTCATGGTAAGATGTTCTTTCTTAATTTAGAATTTTGAGGTTTCTTCATAATACTTTTTAAGTGATGCTTGGTTATGAGTACCTTTAGTTTTTTTCGTAATAGGATCCGCTAGTTCATATGTATTATTATGATTGTTTTTGGCTACCATATATGGTCCTACGTACAATAACAATAGTTTCTTAGTGATTCCCTCCAATGCTTTAGGTAGTTCTCTATTTCTTAGAGGAATATTGGAGGAGGTGCTGTGGAATAACGAGAGCAGACCGAATAAAGAACGAGGAGATCAGAAGAAGAATGGAAGCGGAAAGAAGTGTAATTGACTATATCAAAGGAAAAATATTGGTGTGGTACGGTCATGTCCGGAGAGCCCAAAATAGGTGGATCAACAAAGTGACGGAATGGAGTCCATTAGGAAGGAGAAAAAGGGGAAGACCGAGAAGATCTTGGAGGGACGCAGTGGATGAATCTATGCAACGTATAGGACTTGAAGGAGGACAATGGGAACATCGGGAGAATTCGAAAGCCAGGTTGAAAGAAGGGAGACGGCACTAGCTGTATCAATCCTATTATATATATATTGTAAAAGCTCTCGCTCGTCGTTCTCTCTACAAAATGTAAAAGTGTCGGAGTGTAATTGGTGTAACATGTATTCCCGTGTCTTACCAATCCGTCGTCGCTCTTTAAAAGTAACTTACGCTAATTGTGTCCGTCGCGAACGTACGAATAACCAGGTATCGAAGTCTTTAACTGTTGTTCACTCGGGGTGTGTAAATCCCGGGTGGTGCCAAATTGTTTAATTAAAACAATTAAAAAATTTTATGATGATAGGGCGAGTTCAGCTCAGGCGGTGTGGAGAATTCAAATTTATTTCCGCCTCGGTTCGACCTTCTTAATCAGGCCGGTAGTTCGTTGAGTTGGCTACGCGAGCGCTTGCCGTCAATACTAGCTGTTCGCTAAAACGTACAAAAATTATAATACACCTTCCTAATAAAATTAAAACACAGTGGTTACACTCAGTACTTGTTTATTATTTGGTGATTACTAATTATTCAGTTTAACACAGATTATATTTTGTTTTGTAATACATTTGCACCGGCAATTAATATAAAACAATTTCTCTAGGGTTTGACAAATCGTTTTTGAACGTATCAGACAGTCAATGATGGCGACTGTAGAAGTTGTTTACAAATATTTTCGTTCAAACGTCTTGGATTCTTGTGATTACGATAAAAGGATTATTAATGATTACAACAATAAAAATACACTACCTTACATTATTTATACTTAAATAATATAATGTGTAGCTATAATTTGTTCCTGGAGTGTAGTAAAAGTGTAACAAAAGTTCGTAAACTAACAACAGGTTAGTTTTACTAGTTGACAAATTTTCAGTGTCTTATTTTTTTATTTAATCTTTGAAAGAAATTATATGCAGTTTATAGTGAGAGTTCAGACTACTGTGAGAAATATTTAAAGTGAGTTTAATTCTGAAATTTGGGTAATTTAATGATACTTAACACTTCAGTAGACTGGGTGTACTCAGTTGTTCAGGTAAAAAGGAATTGGGCTGCAATCATATTCAATTTTCAATTGTCTAGGTCGTCTGGCATCTTTTTCAAATTAATCGTAGCAATTTATTCATTTATTTTTTATTTAATTGTTCCTCTACATCAGTTAAATGGTTTCAGTCATCGTCTGCTTCTTTCTTGTTCATTTGTTGTAATTTTGTTTACTATTTTGACTTTTTAAATTAGAATTTTGGTCGTTCACGATTTGGCTTCTATTCTGCAAGAGCGTCACATTACCATTTATAAAATCTAACGGAAAATTCGTAACCAACGTCTGTTGTCATGGTTACAAATTAAGTCTGATTGGTTAATCTTGTCTTATAACCATTGTTATCAATTTTGAATATTTATTCAAAATAGCTGTATATCTTCTGATTGCTTTTATTCTTCTGTCTTTCTCCCTACATATTAAATATTATCACTACTGTTATTATTTCCTTTCAAAGATTATTTTGATATCCCATAAGGTTGGGTTCTTCAAAATATTAATGTTTGTACAATTATTTTAATATTTGTTAACTATATTTCTCTTTTAATTTAAGTCCTTATTCTAACATTTTTCTTTTAATATGATTTACAAATTATCCTTGGCTGGTTACTCGCCTTGGATTTGTTAATTTCTTTGTTGATTTTATACAATTTGTATTTATTTGTTTTTTACAGTTGGGCATTTCATAGGCCTAAGTAGCCATTGATTATATTTACTTATTTTATACCAATTATATCTCATTTTACTCTAAAGTGTTTTGTTTCGTTATTATAATTGATTGGTTTATTGGTTAATGTGTTTTGAATCTGTTTTTGTACTGATTATGTGTCAACATTATTTTCTACATCATGGCTTGTCAAATATTTCCTAACTGATTTTCCAGTGTTTATTATTTCTGTATTGATTTACCTTCTTATTTATTTAACTTGCCGTTGTCAACAATATGGCTATTATTTACTATTCTTTATTACATAAAATATAACAACTAGGCCTATGGACTGTATACTTCCTTCAGCCATATCTTAATATATATAAATCTCGTGTCACAATGTTTGTCCTCAATGGACTCCTAAACCACTTAACCGATTATAATAAAATTCGCACACCATGTGCAGTTCGATCCAACTTGAGAGATAGGATAGTTTAAATCTCAAATTATAGTCGCAATTTTAATTTATTGAACAGATGTCGATACCTTTCGACGGAAAAAATCTAACCTCAACAATGCGAGCACAAGAGAGGCACGACGCAAACGTATTAAAAGAGCCCATCAGTTGGCAGAACAAATTGAATCAAGAAATCCAGCTCAAAGAATCAGGACAGCAGAAGGTCATGCACAAGAATCTCAAGAACAGTGTAACGAACGTCTTCAAGAGAATATCATAAGAACAAGAGCAGCAGGAGAACGAGACATAGCCACAGTAGGAGCACAGGAACAATAATTTCAATTTATACATGTAAGTAATATCACATAGTTTTATAAAAGTTAATTAATATATCAATGAGAAAATGGCACAAAGCTCCCCACACTTTTTCAATAATTGGTTTGTTCCATTTTTATTTTCATTTTTCTTCTCCTTCATTTCCATTTTGTTTCATTTTATTTTGGTTTTTTATCTGGCCAATCTCTGGGGTTGGGTCAAAGTCATTTGTCTGTCAGTCTAGTCTATAATTTTATTTAATAATCACTTTTGGTTTACCATTCTTCCTCCTTCTTTCTTAATTACATTTTATATTTTTATTCTCTTCATTATTTATTTATCAAAATATATTACTTTTTAGCGTTTCTTACATACTTATAGATATCAACTATGGTCTACACACACACACACAAATTTAATTGTTATTCTTAGAATAATGAGTTAAATCTAAGAGAAAAGTATTTGGAAAACGTGTTAATTTGTACATTTTGTTTTATTAAAAACATGGTTATTGTTAGATAATCAGTTAAAACTAAGAGAAATGTATTTGGAAGGTGATAAATTGTGGCAGTGGGAGGAAACGGGAAAAGTAATGTTATTTGGATTATTATAAAAAGCGGCCAAGGATTCAATACTCTTCCATCTCACAAAAAAAAAAACGAATTTATAAAAATAAAGAAATTGTTCCTTATTCCATTTGTGTATTTTTTGTTTCCAACATTTTTTCATTTGCTTATGCAATCTGCTTACGAAGAAAAAGTAGGCCTGTACAAGATGATAAATAATAGCATTACATAGAAAGTAGATAGTATAACTTATGTGATTGCTACAATTTTAATTATCTTTGACATTTGTAATGCCTGCACGTAATGGCCAAAGGGTAAGTTCAATGGATTGATGATTTTGAGTTTTATGTTTTCTACTGTTGTCCATGGTTTAACGGCCAATGGATTTGGAAGTGTTCCAAGTTGTTGATGTATTTGTCAACAAGTTGTAGCGACGACGTCGTCTACTGAAGGCATTTGAAGATCATGATTGATACCCCTATTTGAGACAAACAAGTAGCACCTTGCCATTTCAAGTAAATGAAACTTATCTGTGAAAAGTTTTACAATAGACATAGCTGTGATACAGGAAATCCGGTGGACAGGCCAGGAAATTCTTGAGAAGCGGAGCCACACTGTCTATTACATCTGTCATGATAGGCTGCGTAATTACGTTGGGCAGACGGTGTGAACTACGATGCGCGCCATATCCTTGGGACCCGGAACCGGAGAGCAGCTGTACTTGACCGGGACAACTGGCGGAGGCTGTTAAAGGAGGCCTTGACTCAGTAATGGGTTGTTGCGCCGCTGAAGAAGAAGAAGAAGAAGAAGAAGATCTGTGAAAAGTGTTACAGTCTAAAATGCAGATATTTTTAGTTCCTAAGTATAACGTGTATACTTTTTGTACGTGTGCACTTTTCCCTATAAATGAAAACAGAATATGAGCAGCAGATTCACGTGTGTATACACAACAAACAGAATATGAGCAGCGGATTCACGTGTGTATCCACAACAAACAGAATATGAGCAGCAGATTCACGTGTGTATACACAACAAACAGAATATGAGCAGCGGATTCACGTGTGTATACACAACAAAACGAGAAATATATTTGAGCCCTTGCACAAATACTGTGTTTATAGGCTTCAAGCGCGTGTGTGTTAATCATGGTTTTTGTGACCAATGACGTTAAATTTGAAGTTGTATAACTTGGGGGTTACTTCCATCTTCCATCTGTACGTAATATTAATTCTAACTTTAACGTACAAAAAGCATGCGACAGATACACCAATTGTCAGGTGAAGGCATTAGTTTTCAAAGTATTCCAAAGAATTTACTGGGTCAAGCATGGAGGTATAACGAATACAAGATATATAGTGAACGAAACTTCTCTAAACTGCAGTTTGTAAGAGGAAGGTCAAAGAAGCGATAACATTAAGTACAAACGGTGTTACTGGACGACGGTCAATATTGGAATGAAACCAGTGTGGTTTGAAGAGAACTGTCGCTCACTGCACAGTGCACAGCATCCAATACTGTAGGAAATGAAGAAATTATTTGGAGATACTTTGGTTACCGTTTTGTGACTAAAGTACATGTCCTTTAGGCCTGTTCATTAAAAAAAAACAAAAAAAAAACAGTGTTTCCTGATCATGTTTACCTCTTACCGAACTGGAAACTGTTACGACGACTATGGTTTGTACTTAACTGATTTGGGTTAATCATAATTGATTAACGTTTAGATACACGTATCTTTTACCGAAGATTAATGTTAAGCTGGGAAGTAATATTTGTTCCTGTACAAAGACTATTATTCATTATTAAATATTTTTGTCTATATTTTCATTTGTTTTGCATTATATAGGAAGAAATATATTGTATGTGTGTGTGTGTGTGTGTGTGTGTGTTTTGTTCAGAGAAGATCGCAAAGCATAAACATATACGTGTACCTTTATTCGTATTACCAATCGTAGGCTACAATATTTCCATTGCGACTAATTTTTTTTTTTAATGTAACGAAAATTTAGTAATGGACTGAAAATCAATAGTCGATAAGAGTTATTTGCAGTGTGAACATTTTCATTATTTGTTTACTTCATGAAAGAGTTTACATTTATTTTATTTACATTTACAGACTTACATCACTGTTAGAAGTGCCTGGTGTTTTTAGTTGTTATGCTATTTTCGTTCCGTAATGTGAGATATTAATAACAGTGGAAATAATGTATACTTATATGTGTACAATTACACAAATACTATAGTGTATACGTATGGTTGTTGTAACAAGTAAGAACACCCATGTGAAATGGAAACTGTGCACAGGGTGGTTAATACGGTTATGTGATTCATGTAGGTGTACATTTCATCTGTTCTCCTCTCTCTCTCTCCCCCCTCTCTCTCCCCCCCCACACACAGAGAGAGAGAGAGAGAGAGAGAGAGAGAGAGAGAGAGAGAGAGAGAGAAAATAAGGAATATTGGAATTACTATTAAAAATACTCATCTTTGAGTATCTTCACCAATTGCAGTATTTTCTGCAATAAGGAAAATATGAAGACTTTATATAAGAACAGCGAAAAAGGTTTGAAAAGCTCGGAAGGCGAAAACAATGTTGCAGTCTTCATCCAAGCAGAAAAATAAACAAATTTGGACTGTCTTAAAAATTAAAGTGTCAGGAAGTAACGTGGAGTTTCATGCTGAGCAGGAACTGCAAATACCATTGTCATGATAGTGTATTGAGTCGGCATTTACAGGTGAAAGAAAATACGTGACAAATACTTCGTAATTTACAATTTTATTTTCAAACATTATATAATATTAACTATACATTTAAGCACATAATTATTTACCCTGCTTTAAAATTTGTCCAAGATATCCGCTGAAAATTACATTTATGTGTAACTTCTTGGCAAAAACATTTGTTAAGTCGGGAACACATTTTACCATGGCAGCGGATATTTTGGGTATACGATTCAGTCCATCGGCCGAACCTGACGGTATTATCGAAACATTTATTTCGATGGTGTAAACTCAAAACTAAAGTTTTCGGTCACATTGTCTTGAGTTAACAGCCAGGCTCAGTGACGAAATAAAAGCTTCTCATTTCAGGCGCAGCCGATGCTGACAAGAACAATATGTGTAACGTATGATCACAGTTGTTTCGTCTGTACAGTATAACGTCGGACAGCGGTACGGTACGAATGGTTATTGCATTACCATCAATAATGCTGTCTTTTGCCTTTTTATAGTTCACTTAACCTAAAACATAGGTTTGGGAACACACACACACCACACACACACACACACACACACACACACACACACACACACACACACACACACACACACACACACACACACACACACACACACACACACACACACACACACACACACACACACACACACACACACACACACACACACACACACACACACACACACACACACACACACACACACACACACACACACACACACACACACACACACACACACACATTCACTCACTCACTCACTCACTCACTCACTCACTCACTCACTCACTCACTCACTCACTCACTCACTCACAGATTTATATAAATTATAAACATATACACTTGTAAAAATACAAAAAATTAATCAGTTAGGTAACTTTTACATACACAAGTAAACATCAAATAAATTACGTAACCTCTTTGGTCATTTTATATCTCATAACACTAACGATTTTACAGTTTCTTAAGAAACCGACTATTTCCGATTATTTGAATACATAAAGTCTGATGATTTACGATCGTTAAAAACGTCTATATGAATTCATATAATTTATATCGATTAATTTATAAAGTTCGCACTATCTAAGGTTATAACCGTTGACGTCACTGCAATTATATTACAAACAAAGTGAAAATTAAGCAATTTGTATTTTGCTGAAGACAGGAAGTTCGTATAAACGTCATCTGTCTTGTTGTTTACCAACGAAACAATACAATAATGGCGGATTTGTTTAATGTTTTTTACAGGCAGCATTTGTATTCTAAATTAAACATAGTACCGTAAGCTAGTGGGGAATTGACATGTGCAAACAATATGAATGATGGTTTAAATTTAGTAGTTGTTTGAAATACTGTTACGCATCAAACAGCAGGCAGGAATGAATCCTGATCATATGTCTAACGCCATTTCGCTTAATCCAATTGCAAGTACAATTTTGTTACTTTAAATTATGAAAATATGAAATGCTTATTGGTTCGTTAATAAGTAGTTCGTTATAAGCATTGTAATTACGAGGATTCTATACAAATTTTTACAGTTATACAGTTTTTATATAGTTTTATAGAACGTATAATTTTAACTACGACAAAGTCTGTTAATTTTTTCAGGTGGATGGAATTCTCTTAACTTTTGTACAATGTCTCTCTTGCCTTATGAAAGATAGCTTCGAAAATACCGAAAGCTATTGGAACTGACACCTATTTGTTTGTATCTGATTTATATTGATTAAATTTTAAAACTTAATTTGAAAGCATAATTTTTTAATTAGCTAAAATTTCATGTTCGTGATTTGCATTAATTTTTCTACTTACTCTTTAGTTAATAAATTGGATTATATAATTTAATGTAATTTGAAATATATCTGATTTAATTCTATCTAAAGCGGAGATTATTAAATAAAATGTCTGTAGGACTTTAATTTTCAATATTACTACAAGAATTGTAATTTTTAGAACTCACTTATCGCATCGCTAACAAAATTGGTAGAAATAAGACGAGAAACAACTTTTGTTTCCAGCGTTGTTCACGTTCTACTGGGGAAGTTGGAGAGATAGTATCTTTGTCTAGGTTGACTGACCATTGGCCCTAACAAGTTGCTAAGACTAGATGAAGTCATGTTAACTCCCAAAGGAGCCAAGACCGTATCATACTGCATGGCGAATGATCACAACCTAAGAGAGGTGATCCTGTTGGCACAGAATAGTACAGATCTAGACCGGGAGGTCGATAAACGTCCTGGTATAGAGCACCGGTACGAAGTCAGGCGTGTAGGAGGAAGTACTCTTGGTTCGGATAATTTTGGTTTATTGACGGCGGAAATCATATCTTCATTAGCATTGTTTCATTGATTATGTTTGTGATAATGCGGTGTACAAAGGATAAGGGACACTTAGTTCTCTTAATTGTCACATGCACGTTGGTATGGGCAACGGATACACCTGTACTAATCTCTTTACTTCAGTATTACTACTAAGAAGAAGGGATTTAGTAAATTACTATATTTATTTTATCGCACAGGAAATGATTTTAACGGACGTAGCAATGCAATGATTTACAGTGTATAGTAAAGTGTAGATAATAGATAGGTCACTATCGGTGACACGGTTGCTTGACATTGACTTCATGAGTTGCAGAAAGTTTTTAACAGGCATGATTAAAAAGTGGCAGGTACCAGAAAGTGGTAAAAGAATCTCGTTTCTTTTACATATAAAGCTAGATATCAAGAAATTCTAGAGATTGTGTTTGGTAATAAATTCTGTAACATGTCAAAAGCTCACAAGTACTGTGTTTTTAAATATCATGTGAAGTAAATGAAGTAACTGTTTTATTTGATAAAAAAATATTCCAAGACAGGTGACTAGAGATACTAGCTACTTATTTGTCTACAATTATAATAATAATAATAATAATAATAATAATAATAATAATAATAATAATAATAATAATAATAATGATAATAATAACAATAACAATAATTCAAAAAAATGAGATCAGTGAAAAAATTAAAAATAGATTTGCCGGTAATTATTAGCGTAACACAACGTAACATGCTGTATTCCATAGTTTCGGATCGCTGGCATAACGGTGAGGTGACTGGAGGAAATAAGGAAAGACTACTGCCGCCTGCTCGCGTACAGTATTTCAATCGAACACCAATTATTTTATACAATACTAATGTTACAATTTTATACAATACAATATAATATTACAACGCTGTCACTAACAAGGGAGACGTAAATGCCGTATTGCTCCTGGGATTCGAAACATTTAACTTGTATAAAAGACAGTATAAATTGATACAATATTTTTTAACGCTCATTAATATGTATATGATAATGTTACAATCATTAATTAATTTAATTAGATTAAACTGTAATAGTTTGTAGCACGTGAGTGAGCATACCCGGGCGCATACTGATATCTCAAACACGCGTATTATTACAAGCACATTTATTATCACATTGAAACTATATATGTAATATATAAGTATATATTAGTAAATACTAATGATAACAAATTGATATGCAAATTGGTTTTGAAACGTTGATGAAGTAATTTGAAGCTTGTATAAAACTATGTTGTACAATTATAGTCAAGAAATGATATTAACTATATAGTAAGTCGAACTAACTAACTATATACAGCAGTTATGTATAAATACCATTGAAGACTAAACTCCTACCTCGCTGTATACAGAAACATTACTATTAAATAATGACAAATAATTTTCTTAGTAATTGACATTATCAGACATTCAAACAATCAAATATTTATTCTTGAAATACGCAATTTATCAGACACATTAATGTACGTAGATAATATTATACAAATATAACACCAAGTTTACAATTATAAAATCAACGATATAAGTTACCACACAGGACAGTTTAGTGTGGTATTGTACATATTACACGTGATGTCACAGACGGACATATAGCTCTTGTATAGTGGGGGCTCATCACTACCTAAGTTTGTCGCGTCCAGGGTCTACATTGCGCTTTCCAACAGTCCACTGATCACCGTGTCCCTGGACGACGTTGTGTCCTAGAGTTCCGTAGGCGGTGACGTCACTTTTACGCCGTTTTTCACTGGCGTCGTGGATCCGCTCTCTTTGGCTTCGCTGGTGACGGTCACGTTTGACCGCGAAGCCATCGTCATCGCTGTGGTCGAGTGATCCGTCTTACTGACTAACGGCCCGGTTTCGCCCGCTTCGTCGTCTGCCGAGCCTCCGTGACAAATTATAGCCGTCGTGCCTTTCGGAGGTCTTGACCTTTCTGAACCTCCACGATTGTGTCTTCTCGGAAATACGCTGTTCTCCAAGTGTAAAGTTGCGTTCACATCTTTTCCTGTGGCGCAAGTGCACGCTTTTAGAAAGCTTTTCTTGAAGTTATCACTGAGGAAAGCGTAGAGAATTGGGTTCATGGCAGAATTGGAATAGCTGAGTATCCCTACCAAAAGGAAGACGGTGACGACGAAGTGAGACTGACATTGTTTGGGCGGCGTGTATATGAGTGCCACCTGCGTTATCCAGTACGGCAGCCAGCACACTACGTACACTGTGATCACCGTCAGTACTAATTTAGTCACTTTGCGGTGTGATTTTTTCTTTTCTTTCGATTTGTTTTTCGGCCCGACTGTTCTCAGCTTTCTTATAACTAAAACATAAAAACACAATATTAGCACAAGCGGAATGGCGAAACCAAGTATGAACGAGTATAATGTGAAAGCTGTCTGGCCGCTAAGGTTTTCCATTTCCGGCCAAATTATGTTACAACTGTTAACTTGGTCGTTCTTCATAATGCTGGCGTACATGAAGACGGGAACCATAAGTAATGCGCTAAACGTCCACGCGGTTACTGACACTATTTTTGATATGAGCGGGGTTCGTATTTTTGGAGCGGATATCGGATGGCACACGGCGACGTATCTGTCCGCACTCATTATAGTCAGGAATATGCTGCTGGTGAACTGGTTGATACTTGTCGTTGTCATATATATTTTACACATGATGTCACCAAACGGCCACAGCTGGAGAGACATCGTCGTTATAAGGAACGGGATCCCGATTAGAAAACATTCGTCAGCGACTGCCAGGTTGACTATGTACATGTTCGTTACGGTTTGCATTTTTGAAAATCTTAAAACAACATAAATGACTAACGAGTTACCGAATAATCCAACGATACAGACAATAGCGTAAAGTATTTGAGTGATAAAGTACAGAGTGGGCTGTTCGGTGCTGCCACAGAATGCCGTATCGTTAATATGGGATTCGTTGCCGTTCAATGTAACATTAACTAGTTCCAGATCGGTAGGAATCCAAGTAGCCAGTAATGCGTTGTCATCTGAAGACATGATTAGGCGGCGTATACACACGTGTACGAGTCTACAGCAAGTACGTGCGCACTGCGGCACAGCAGGAAGTGGTGTTGTTTAATGTGTACGACGGAACGACATCACACGAGTTAAACATTTTATTTAAGCTAATTAAAACGAAGGAAAGAGAAATGCTGTAATGCCGGCGAGACGTGTTGGTGTCAGCGATGTTTGCTCTATCGATCGCTGCGAAAGCCTCTCACTCTCGAGAGTCGATACACACTATGCCTCACGCACTAGATTTGTTTGTATAAGGGTGGTGGCAAAATACAAGCCTGTCCTTGCTTAACTCTGTATGCGTAAGGGCTCACTTTACAGTTTTACAGTAAATCAGAGTTGTATTTTGCAATATTCAGATATCTCACGATAGCTGCCGGGTTCAACGACCCTGGAATTCGGTTTAACACATGCTTTCATATTACTCAGTTTTGTATTACACATTATCGTGTAAACAGAAAAAGTCCGAAAATGAGTATGTAAACTGAATATATAGACGAGTCCAATGAATATATTCAGAATCCGAGTCTGCACGTTAGTTGGTGGTCATTCTTGTTGTGTGCAGTGAGTACTTATGTACACCGTCCCGAAGGAGCCAGCAATTTTGTTTGACTTCCGTTGTCTTGTCTTGACTTGGGCAACGCAGTTCACCTGTCACCTGTAACAATAAAAAAAACTGTTCATACATTTTGCTAATTATTAAAAATATTTGTGAAAGTATATGTTAATACCAATATTCAGGAATATATTCTGGAAACATTTTCATTTTATTATGTTTGTTTATTTATAACTATATTTGCTAATTAAACATCCAATAACACAATGGTCGATATAAGCATGGAAGTGTAGGCTACGTGAAATGGTACCGAATAATGTTTATAGAGCATTGCTGTATATTAAGACACTTTAAGAGCTGTGACCCAGTGATTATGGCAAGGAATAAGTGGTAAAATATGAACAGAAATCTTACAATTTTTTTTTGTAATGAAGGGACGCATTTTATTTGTATACTACTCTAAACCAACAAATAGTATACTTCTATTTGACTGTGACTACAGCTACAAAATATATTTGAGAAAACTATGTTTAAATTAGTATTAAATCTACATTATCATGTATCTATATTATAGTCTACATTATCTTTACAGTCTACATTATCTTTACAGGGGGATCCTCGAGTACCATAACAATCGGACTACTGTATATTGAACATTGAGGTATTGATAGTATTGTATATGATAGACACAAACTAAATGAAGATAATGGTGTCCATAGTACAGTGCTATATTGTGTCCACAGTTAGTTGAATGAATCAAAACATTGAGCCGAGTGAAAACATAGAGTCAATTGTTTTTATTGATTGTCACTTGTAATTGTTAAGTCGATTTTGTTAGACGTAGAAATCAATGTAATGAAATGCATGCTAAAATTTACAATTAAGTACATTATTTTCAAAGTGACGTACAGTACTAAAAGCAGTAATACTAGAAAAGTGGATTTAAATTTACCTGGTTGAAATAAAAAGCAATGGCTTAACGTGAGATAAATTTCTCTTTTTCTGTACTGACGCTTTCCATTGTCTTTTTTAATCGTAATATTCAAGGGAGCAAATAAATAATTGAACGGGGGGAAACGAGTTGTCAGTTACTCGATCGTTTGGCACTTTTCTGTATGTCTGTTTGATGTACGTCTTACGATAACTTTTGAACGGATCAACCGATTTTCGTAAACCTTGGCAAGCGTGTCCACAGTGTTACACTACAGACCACTATTGTTTCTGAGATTGAGCCCTACCCCCAAAAATAGGGGGTGGGAGTCTAAAATGTGAAGGGGTATAAAATCAAAAACATTCCATGTGTGGTATCAAATTAAATAAAATTTTTGAAAATACGAATTTAGTGTTCTTTTTTTGAAAATTTCAAAAACATGAGACACAATGTTCAAAAAGTGTACCAAAATTTTGATAAATTGCAAAAATCCATGTGGTGCATGAAATTAAAGAGAATTTTAACAAAAATCTGAATATAGTGTATAGTTCTGGAAATTTCAAAATTTTAGACAGCAGAGCCCAAAGAAGGGATCAAAAATAAAAAAATTGTGAAAATTCAATCGGATATCAGAATAAAGGGAATTTTAACCCAAATACTAATGTACTTATCAAAGCGTTTGGTATGAAAATTTGTAAACTTGAAAATTTTTGGCACAACCGGCCAAAATGGAAATAAAAATGTTTAGAAAATTGTAAAAGTCTATGAGGGGAGCAAGTTATGAAGATTTGTGTTCGAAACAAAGTCGCTATCTGCAGAGGTGCCCATCCTCCTCAAAGGCTATGGTGCAATTCCCCCCTAAGTGTTAGGAAATTCCCCCTCCCAAAAATTTGATTTCGTGGGTAGGGGGATCACAATATGAGGGGGGTATGGAATAACACCCAGTTAACGATCGATCTTGGGGGTTTATCCAAATATTTTTGAAAAACTAAAGGCGTTTAAACAATTATTAGAATCAAATGTTATTCTTTTTATCAGTGTCAAAAGTTTTTGTAGTATGTCTAATCAATAACTAAATTATGAGAAATGTAAAAGACTGGTGAAACCTAGCCTAACATAATTAGTAATACATTAGGCCTTATTAAGATAATCTAACTTGATTTTGTAATTCCATTCTTTTTCTTCACTGATTTGTTTGATTGGCGAGGCTTGTAAGGAGGTATTCGAGTCTCTGGTTACGCAACTGGCTTAAATTCATGTAACTTCTATTTCCAACAAGGGATTGTGAAAGGAAAAAGATGATTATTAATGGCAGACTATTAAGGGTATTATTATTTTATTAAGTTTAGTAATCAAATATCGACTAAATTTTAAAACATAATTCCCCCAAAAAAATTCCAGTGGTACGACTTGCACCATTGCACCATGCTGTGGGCACCCTGGCTATCTGTAATAATTTGACATTAATATCTCTCAACATTCCTTGCAAATTTAGGATAAACCTCAACAAATTTGGAAGGTATTGTTACGACATTACAGAACAGTCTACGTGTTTGTCGAATGTGCCAGAAGAATCTCGCTCTAATGTGTGTGGCATACGTGACTCTAGACGCATTCGCGAGAGTTTTCTCTAAGCCGCCAGCCGCGCGGACTGTGTCAAGGCCACAATTAATTACGTAGTACATACTGGCGCTAAGACGCAATTAGGAACGTTCTGGTCTGTGAGCGGAGGTATAAATACATGGCGGCAGCGGCCTTAGTTTTCAGTATAGCTGCGATATATTTACAGTGCGGTTCGAGTTATTATCTGTGCGCGTTCAAGTGGTTATTAGTTAAGTGTTGTGTTTTATAATCGGACGGTATATTGTAATACAATTGTGTTTTAATATTAGTTGACATTTATTTGAGTATGGACAATTTTTATTTGATTTGTTATAAGAGACTGTGTTGTTAATTACGAACTGTTTAACTGTGAAAATTAAAGCAGGTGATTAGTGACTTAATTGGTGTCTTGTAGTGTAATTTGTTTTCCACTGTACCTACGACGATCAAGTAGACCGTCGTAACAGTGGTGTCAGCACTGGGATAGAACGGTTAACAGTGGAAACAGTGGACACTTTGTACAAGACGAGTGTAGTTCGTAATTAATTAATAAAATAGATACCAGTCAGATGATAGAATCATTCCGAGCAATGCTACAGCAAAATCAGGAACAAGAAAAAGAAGAACGAAGACAGGAAAGAGAAGAGGCAGAAAAACGACAAGACGAAAAACGTAAGCGTGAAAATGAAACACCAGAGAGACTACAAAAAGAAGAATTTAGTCGTCAATCAGACGAAGTTAAGGCGTTCGTACAAGAGGATACCACTGCAATATTCGTCCTGTTACGAGGTGAGCTGAAGAAACAAGTTGACAGAATATCTGAAGTAGAAAAATCTGTGTCAACTATGAAAACAAATATTTCAAGTTCAGAAGTTTCTATTGCCAATTCAATAAGACAAATTAAAAAGGAATTCGAACATTTAGCAAAGAAAATAGTTGATAAAAAAGACCATTAATAAATGCTGATGAAGATTCAAAATATCAGAGAAATCAAACTGTAGTAGGGCCAGTTTTCGCAAAGGCCCCAACGTTTGATGGAAGTACTCATTGGGCAACTTAATAAATGGACGGAAGAAGAGAAAGGACTTTAACTAATTCTTGCTTTAAAAGGCCCTGCCAGGGAACTAATACAGAAAGTGCCATCTGACAGTCGGAACGTCTATGCCGAATTAACTAAAGCTCTAGAATTACGACACGGTGACCAGCATTTGTGGGAAGTGTACCGTGAACAACTTAAAGCGAGGCGACAGCGTTCAGGGGAGAGCCTTCAAGAGTTTGAAGCGAATGTCGACCGACTGACGAGATTGGCTTATCCTGAAGAATCGGAGGACTTCCGGAAGTTGATTTCTCTCATTATGTTTATTGACGGTATCAGAGATAGTCAATTACAACAAGTGTTAAGATTGGCACGGCATGATAATAAATCAGACGCTCTAGTTCACGCTCTTCGTTTTGAAGCTGCCAAGTCGGGGACCTGCATTAATCAAAGTATGCCATCACGTTGTAGCCAAACTTATCCAATACCACAGTATCGTAATAGCAGCCGGCATAAAGAGACGATTCAAGAACAACAGTTTAAGAAGTCAGCAGCGCCACAACGATCTTTCGAACCAAAGGATAAAGACAGAAGACCGAAGTGTTACAACTGTGGGAAACGTGGTCATCTACAGGTAGACTGTTGGGAGAAGAAAATACCGAGAGAAGGGAGTGATCGCACCAATTGGAGAAGTAAAGGCCCAGAACAGCACACAGTTTCCACACTACATAAGACCAGTGGAAACTTGATCGTTAATGGATTTGCTGAAGGTACCCCAACATCATTTACAGTTGACACGGGCGCAACAGTGTCCATTGTCCGCCCTGACTTAGTCAACAACCGCCAGCCTCTAATTAGCTCTTGTACAATACAGACTGTGACTGGGAGCCCCGTCAAGGTGCTAGGAAAGGTAGACGTACGTGTACGCCTACGTCTTCTCGAGTTTAGCCACCAAACGCTCGTTGCAGACATTGTCGATGAAGTGATTCTTGGCACGGACATTATGAATGCCTACGGATTCGTTGTGGACTTAAGAGAGAATGTCATGAAGGTTGGCCAAGAGAAGATAAAGCTTTGCATGGCTACAATGACAGGGTCTACCAACCATTCGATTAAGCATGTGGTATTGGCAGAAGAAAATGTCAACAGGTCTGGTCAAGAGGAACCCTCCCTATTGCAAGCGGGAATGGAGGAAGAACTAGCAGAGGAATTACAAATAAGTGTAATTGGAAAGCCAACTATGGTGTCGAGACAAAATCTTGCTTGTTCCTGAGCTGATAGAAGCGCCCGAGGGCAAAGTGGCTGAAGATGAGGTTAGGCAAGAGGTTGTTGACGAGAACCAACCAAATTTGGATCAGCCAGTGGTGTTTAGGTCATCAGTACATGACGCAACGAGAGTGATTCCAGCAAAACTAGTGGTTGAGCGGAAGACTCGCATTCCTGGGAACGTGATGTTCGGATCACACGAGACTGAATTCGAAGAAACGGGGAATTATCTTTCGCAACGACGTCCACCTAGATCGCCTGGTCGAGTATTACTTCAGAGACGGTTTGTCAGTTCGGGACGAACAGGCTTAAGGAGGAGGCAGTGTTACGACATTACAGAACAGTCTACATGTTTGTCGAATGTGCCAGAAGAATCTCGCTCTAATGTGTAGACGTGTTTGTAGACGCATTCGCGAGAGTTTTCTCGAAGCCGCCAGCCGCGCAGACTGTGTCAAGGCCACTATTAATTACGTAGTACACACTGGCGCTAAGACGCAATTAGGAACGTTCTGGTCTGTGAGCGGAGGTATAAATACATGGCGGCAGCGGCCTTAGTTTTCAGTATAGCTGCGATATATTTACAGTGCGGTTCGAGTTATTATCTGTGCGCGTTCAAGTGGTTATTAGTTAAGTGTTGTGTTTTATAATCGGACGGTATATTGTAATACAATTGTGTTTTAATATTAGTTGACATTTATTTGCGTGTGAACAATTTTTATTTGATTTGTTATAAGAGACTGTGTTGTTAATTACGAACTGTTTAACTGTGAAAATTAAAGCAGGTGACTTAATTGGTGTAATCTGTTTTCCACTGTACCTACGCCGATCAAGCAGACCGTCGTAACAGTATGTTAACGGAAAAATTTACACTATGCATTATTAGTTATGTATATTTTTGAAAAGTATTAGATATATCCTTATAGATATCTAGGCAAACATACATGAACTTGAAAGTTACGACTAAATTATTCGTCACTTAAATATTATTGTTGTAATTTGAATTAAATAAACTAGTGCACTATTTTCGACATTTTTGGTGTTTGTTGCTTGATTGGTTGCTTTAGAATTGTTATTTTTCTAAAAAAGTAAAGTAATCGGTGTTTTCATAATTTGTCTAATAACTTTAAAGTTATCTAATGTTGAAATTTGCCTAATAATAAATTAATTTATTCAAAATATTGGGCGAGTTCTGCAGTTCAGAGAACTAAAATTTTGAATTATTACAAGCGAGTAGCTAATGAATATATAAATACAGACTTCTAAGCCAGCAAATCCTAGCACACCAGAATTATAAAATTAATATTTGAACACAGAGTAAGATGGTATGTCTGTAACAGAAAACAATTTACAGACAAAAACACACAAATTTTTATCGACTTGTCCGGACATATGACTGCATGCTCTGCAAGTGTCCTTGTCTCACAGCGATATGAATAGTACAACTGGAATTTCGTAAAAACAAATATCTGTTGT
Source organism: Magicicada septendecula (assembly GCA_034769895.1). NCBI lineage: Eukaryota > Metazoa > Arthropoda > Insecta > Hemiptera > Cicadidae > Magicicada > Magicicada septendecula. The sequence goes on from CM068367.1 coordinate 1,157,319,353, forward strand.
ACTTTACTATATAAAATAGATTTTTATGTTTGTTAACAAAAATATAACTGAAGTAAATCTAAAAATATTTTTCATTGTGTTCAGAATACTGACATATAAACTTTATTCGTTTATTAAAATATTTTTAATTTTCTGACGGATCTTTAAGCCTAAAATAAAAATGAATTTGTATCATCACGTTTTATTAGGTGATATTCACAGGGTATGTAATAAGAAGTTCATAAGTTGCATACAATTATTGCGTAACTAATCTGTCTATTACCCTATTAGACTCAAATCCTAATTGCAATAGAAAGAAAATGTTACGTTTTTTATTCGATAATCGATATAGGCCTACTATGTAAATTGCCGCGTTGCCGCTGTGCGCAATTGGACCCCTAATTTTGTAATCAATATGGGGGAACTTATTCGGCTCATTTCAGTTATTATACACGGGTCTGTCTATTTACTGCTTCACATTTTGTAAAAAGAACAATGCAGGCCTAGATGCAATATAAAGAAGAGTAACTAAATGTATGGTTTTTTAACTAGACTGTCCTTAAATATTGTTGTTTGACAGCCACCTTGTAATACTGTACCATATTATTTTGACTTTGACATGCAACATCAAAATACTTATCCACAATATTGTTTCTTAAATGATAACTTGAGCAGCAGAGAAAAATGGGAATACAAATTTATGAAAGCGTATGTTAAATGTTTATTTTGAGTAAGAACGGACATTTGAGGTTCATGTTTTACACGTACACTCAAACATAAATGGATATGGACGTGCGCCCTCCCACACACACACACGCACGAACGCACGTATATACAGAAAATGCGCGCTCAGTAACACATACGAATACAATAATAAGAATTTTGTACCAGAAGCTTGGGTCATTAGTACTATATACAAACAACTATTATTAAGATTTACATTTAAATGTAAATTTATAATATTTGTAACATTAATATTTACGATAATAAGGTTTATATTCCAACTTTGTCGTGTTTACTTGAACTGCCCTTGTCATGTTCCGGACGAGGTGTTTCAGTGTTTCCACCATTTCAAGTCCTAAACCACGACAAAAAATATCCCGCTGGAACCCGTATGTACTGTATACCCGTGAATCCGCCTTCACGGCAGGTCAATTCGTATACGGGTTCCAGCGGGATATTTTTTGTCGTTGTTTAGGATTTCAAAATGGTGGAAACACTGAAAGGCCTCGTCCGGAACATGACAAGCGGCAGTTCAGCAAGTAAACACGACAAAGTTGGAATTATAGAGACTGCTAATTCAAATAACAAGATGAATAAGATTTTTATGTGCTGTTTTTCCACTTATACAAAATGAAACTAGTACAATCTGATACTGGCAAATTACGCTTATAGGCTGCAATAGGAGCAGTAAAGTACAGGCACATGACAAGCAGTGAAGTCAAACGTGATAAGAAACACACATGGGCTACAAAAACTGGGACACATAACTACTCACGTCGGGAACAACAGTGTCTTTAAGCACACTGTGAAATGAGGCCACAAGACAATGGAGTGCAGAAACGGTTTGTTCGGGAATTAATACAGATAACTCGAGACTAACAGTAAGTATATAAAAGGAAAATTATGTAGCAAACTTGCAAGAGTAAGATAAAATTATCGCCTCCTTACGATGAGTTAGATTAACAAACTGAACGCTCGCTTTTGAGCTAAACTTTCCGAGTGGAGGTCGTGGTCCATTATCCGGTGTCGTTTTTCGACGGACGTTTGTCTCTCTTTTTGTTGACAATTGCAGCGATGGAATGGTTGATGGTATACGAATTTCATATACCATTGTTTGCTGGTAATGGAGTGGTCACCGCTGTCGGAAAAGTGAAAACGGCTGACAACGGACTATGGACCTCGGCTGTTCGTCAGAACGTTTCAAACGAAGCCAATATTAAACTGCCGCAGCGAAAGCCAAAAATGTACACTGGGAATAAAAACTGGAAGTCAATTTTGTGTTACGTTTGACAGCACGCGATACTGGTAGCGAAGCTGACAGTGCAACAACTCTTCTATAACAACACAAATAATGAAGCAGAACAGTTTAACATATTGGTCAGATCGGAAATGTACGAATTTATAAAAAGAAACTCGCAACAACCGCGCCGGCTGTACAGCATCAATATTGTTTGCTACAAACTGGCACTGCCAAAAACCCGCTGCACTCTACGAGCCACAACTGTGAAATATTTTTTATAATTTTTTACAAAATATCGTCTGAGGAAAATCAGACGATAGGACTAAAAGGCTCAACAGTTGTCACCATCCAGATTTTGACTGCTGGCAGCAGCAGCTGTATAGACAATTTGCGGATTAAAAAATCTTACTAGCAAATATTTAACGACGATTAAATGAAATATTTTTTGGAGATTCTTGAAAAATCTGAGGAGACTCTTGAGACATAATATTACTGTTTTGTTGTACATCATCCTATATTTTTGGGAGGTACAGGAAGTGCAGGAACTTATTACATTATTAAGAGTAATATTAAACCAGAACTATTTCACCTTTGATAACCGATTTTTCGCGCAGGACGACGGACTTGCAATGGGGTCGCCGCTTAGTGTTTTTTGGCTGATCTTTATTTTAACTATTTGGAAAATTAATACGGATTATCTCATAGAAACAAATTTTATAAAAATATAATTCCAAATACACGTTTTGTGGATGATCCATTCCTTTTCATTAATGGCACATATAGACAAATAGAAAGTTTGAATAAATACGTGAATAGTATACATCCAAAAATTAAGTGTATATTAGAGTTGGAAAACAACAATAGCTTAAATTTTCTTGATTTAAATGTACAAAAAATAAATAACTGTTTTAAGTTTAAAATCTAGAGAAAGCCAACCACATTACTATTCGTGCATCCTCATTTCATCCGTACACACAGAAAATGGCATCCTTTAACTCCTTTGTCAACAGACTATTAAAAATTCCGTTAGAGCCAGAAGACTACATTGAGTAGCTTAACACTATAAAGTACATCGCGATGACCAACGGTTACAATAGCACGATTATAGACAGATTGGTAACGGAACAAAGAAAAAAACTTACATAGAAATAAGAATGAAACACCCAATAGGGATCAGAAATACATATCAACAGAATATACTAATCTTTTACTCAGTGCTACAAATAACGTTTTCAAAAAGACTACACAGTTTCTTTTAAAGCGAATAACTGCATTTTAAAAGCCTCGAGACCGAGGTCCAGTAGACCAGTAGAAAGCCGTTCGGGGGTGTATAAAATAGAGTGCGAAGACTGTAATAATTTTTATATTGGACAGTCAGGCAGAAAATTCTTGGATAGGTACAAGGAACATCTGCCTAAGGGTGACATTAGGAACATTAAGTCGAACTTTCTTTGCCTTACATGTCATCAATCATAACCATAATTATTAAAGTTTTCAAAACAGTTTCAAACCATTGCATTTCTGCAAAAAGAGCAAACTCATGGACGCACAGGAAGAGCTTGACATTTACAGAGCCTCCAAAACTCAGGGTGGTCAGATTCTGAGTGAAAAACTTTCTTCCAAATCCAACGAGTTATATGATACAGCTATACGCGTGCTAGAACAATATGATAGTTAAGCGCGGGCACAGTATGATGTGGAATCGTTAGTCACTCGCGAGTTCTGTAGCGATGGGCATTGTGAGATAACGCAGGTTAGGAGTCACTTAAATAACGGGATGTGTGTGACTTTTATTAATTGACGTACTCCATGTGAGTGAACATATTTTATCACCTGATGATGGGACTATAAGTCTCGAAACGCGTTGTGTATAAAATATATAAAAAAGAAGTTTCAAGGAAGGGAACCTGGATACACAAGGTAATTTTAACAATTTAACTGTATTTTTGTTTGTTAAAGCATTATAAAGTATTTATATCCTTATGATTATTGCACCCTTATGTGCACCTTACATATTATCCTTATACGTTAACATAATAAATTTTAATTTGTTTAACAATTCCATCAACTTAGTAGATCCAGAATTTAATAGAAAAATCATCTCAAGTACTTTATCTTTAAGCATTCCTGATTTCTGATTTCTGTGTGACCTTACCACTTCGTAACTGATAACGTTGCGACTTTGCGTTGTGAATAAGAGTTTCAAACATCTGGAGTTAATTACATTGAAACGTATGATTAGTTAGAGTTTAGTTACGCCCATTAGAGTTAATAACGTCAAATTACAAAACTAGTGTTTTGCTTTCTTCAGTGATTATAATTGTGTTTTGTCATACAATGTCATAGCTTCCTCGTGTTTGATAAAAGTTTCCGATTTACATGTAATTCTTATGTATAGGGAGATGCATAATTCTTATGAATTATAAAGAGATCGCTTTGAACGGTTTCTGGGAGGCAGGGGAGAGGAATGCCAATATCTTTTGATTGCTTTAATCATTAGTATCGTTTGAAACGGTCTTGTTGAACAGGAGTTGTAAAAAAAATAGTGGTACGATTGGAGATATATATCTATTGTACTTATATCTATCATCAGCACAACGCTCCTGAAGAGGCAATTATTAATAGAAGCGGAGTTATAAGTTGTTTTTGAAAGTTTCAGAAAGACAAAGTCTGGTCATTAAATACAGGATCCAGTTGTTTTTATCAGGTATAGGTCTTCATGTCACATTGAATATTTTATAACAACGCCTTGTCGTGTTTTCAGCAACGAAGAGCATAAACGTATGTTTGGGAGGTACGATGGTTGGGGAAAATGAAATTGCAAAGACGCTAATTACATTGTATGTGGATCTAATGTGTCTAATGACTTTGGGCCCAAGAAAACCTATACTAGCAGCTACAGCATACAGCAGACGGAGAAAAACTGTAAGCAACTAAGTACAATACAAATTCTTGCTGAAAAAAAATGTAATGTGCTGAATTCAATTGTAATGTGCACCGTCGTACGCCAGCAACTAATCTTGATACACACACACACATTGGTTTCTTACTCGTAAAAATTAATTCAACATTTACGTCATTTGTTATATTTAAAAAATAATCTACAGTTAATACAATGTTTTTATATAGGACCTACTTATGACAATTAGAATTTTCAAAAAACACATTAAGAACCTACTTGAAATGTTTTGCATAATTCGCATTATGGTATTCGTAAAATATTTCCAGACTTGTACAGAGTGGGTCAGAATTCTCTTGATAAAAATTAATATGTTTATAACTAGTAGTGTGTATCCAGTTATGGTTCTTTCTGTGTATCCCTATGTTACCTTATATTTTATTACTACAATGTATTTACAAGTATTACGTGCCTTGAATATTGTGCTTCTGTCAGACTGAAGGTAGCTAAGAGTATATTAAAGGCGCATTTTAATAACTATAGGTGGCTCTCGACAATAGTTATTCGAGCCATTGAATACGCTATATTTATATTCTTATGCGCCCCCCCCCACACACACGTATATAAATCAATATTTTTTGTTTAATCAGAAATATTAAGAACTTTAATGTTAAGTTACAGAGACCATAATCTGCGCAGCGTGTTCTACCCGCAGTTGAAAGGCAGGTTACCGAAGAGCCTTCAGGAGTTCCTGCCCAACTTCTGGGATTTTCTGAAGAGCTAGAGGGCTTCTGAATGCGGTTCGTTATACAGGTCTTTAAAAATAGTGTTAGACAATATTAGTTAAGATTGGCACGATACAAGAGTAGTTTGTTCATTGCTTAAGTTCGAAACTGCCATGTAGTCGCCTATCTACAAAACAAGGTTATGCTGTCGAGATTTCGTACGAAGGACTAAGTAACGCAGTGTTGTACAGCATAAATAGTTTAGAAATGATTCAGGAGAAGCAGACTGAAAAAGCAGTAATAGCAGAATAATTTGAAACATGAGGCAAAGGCAGAAGACCTAAATTCCAATAATAATTTTTTTTTATTTAGGAGGGTAGGTGGAAACATTTTCTGAACAAATGTCCGGAAGGGTGCACACTTCCGGGGTCTGTGGGTTTGGGTATTATAACCGACCCACTAAAACAACTATATCCCTTTCCTCTTCTGGGACACTAACCTGGAACTATTTGACACATTACTTAGGGCAATTCCAATAATAATAATAATAATAATAATAATAATAATAATAATAATAATAATAATAACGAACACTTTAATATTCAGTGTGTGGTTTGTGCAATGAGCAGCCATCAGCCTAATTGGTATTATTGTAGCATACAGAATTGCTTAGAGCGCAATAGTGTTGGAAAGAGTGAGTTGTACAGAAAGACCTGGTCGGATACAGTTTGACCACCAAATGCTCTTTACGAACATTGTTCGTTGAAGATTATGGACATTACGAATGTCTATGGGTTTACGGAAATCTACGAAGCTAGTAGATTTCAAACATAGAACCGTTTATTGTGACTACCGAAGAAGTGAAAAGAAAGTCAAGATCGTCATAGAGACGCTGGTCCTTAATTTAATTTTTACATTTCCATTATTATATATCTTTATTTTACTTTTATTCTCTGTTTCGTTGTTATACTATCTTTTCTAACGGTTATAAAGTCGCCTGCCCACTCGAGGAGAGTGTAAGTAACGGGGCGTGTCAAACTGTTGTTCAGTCTCGGCTTTACCACTGAGAATGCCACATCGCAGAATAGGCGAAACGTTTAGTGTTAATAGCGATATTAGTTGTTTATTGTGGGAGTTCCAACTGAAGTTTTAACTTGTAAGAGGGATCATAGTCAGAAACTACAATTCTTATAGTTTCATTTTGGCTTCCCATATCCATTTAGTTTTCGTCTTTTCTGAAGTCACACGATCCCTGAAGTGATGAAACAATAACCACTCATGAGCGGAGTGTTATGTATATAAGAGTTGCGGTCATGACACAATGGTCATTTTGTGAACTGGGAAATTGAGTGTATCACATATATGTAATCCAGGAAGACTGTACTTGCTGTTAGAGTTTCCACTTGAAGAAGTAAGCAGGCAACTGAGGTCTGTTTTCTCCAGACTATTCATGTGGCATCGTACTGTGTTAGAAACTAATCTTCATCCTGGTTCACAGGGTACCAATCCCACCATGTTGAGGTTGGTATGGAGTTAGTAGTGGAGAAATATATTTTCTTTGGTATGAAATGTATATTGTCATTGGCCACTTCTCATTATGGAACCACCTCTCTTTCTCTATCTCACACTGCTTGCTCAAAAATACGTTTTCGTTTGTCTTCCAGTTGATTTCTCAATATTCAATTCTTGTTGAAAGTCCTGTCAAATTACTTAATAACTTTAGTTCTACCAAACTTTGGTATTTACGCTGTTATTTCTTTCTCTCCAACTGCTTCCTCTCAACTCTTTGTTTTTATCATGTCTTACTTCATTTCTTAATTTTTGAACTTATTCGTCCTTAAGATTTTCTACACATTCTTGTTAGTTCTCTGGACATTACTGTTGTATTTATTTGTATAATTTGTAATGTTATGTAATGTAATGTATATGGTAATTGTAGGGTTTATGTGTGAGCTTAGAATATTAAAGCCATAATTTCTTTTACCCTACTGATGTTTATGGCCCCGTTGTGGTCTACGTATTCTATGATATTTCTATTTTCTGGTTGTACTTCTTTTCTACTTCCTGATGTATTTTGATAGATTTTTAAATTCAATTGTGGTATATCTTTCTTCTAATTCTATTCTGGTACGCAGTCTCTGGTATCTCTCTTTTCATAAGTTCATCTCTTGTTTCATAAGTTCATTATTACATTTTATCTCTTTCTTATGTATGAATAAATATATACCATGATTGTTTTAGTGCTTTTATAGTTTTTCAGGAGCCCTGATTCACTTTTGCCTTATTTTTCCTTTTCAGTACTATTCAGCCTTTTATTTGTTGTGACTTGTACTTTATAACTGTATTTAGTGTCAGTATGTATTACTATTACATTACTGCAAATTTCGTATGTGGATCATGTCTCTCTATTGCGCCCCTTTTCTTCCTCTAGTTCTTTTTCGTCTCTTTGTTATTCTGCTAACTTTAATTTTCCAGTTCAACTTTTGTGTATTTTCTCGATCTGTCTTTAACTGGTTTTTAGATTTATATACTGATTTGTGTCTGATACTAATATATGTCATGTTTTTAGTTCTGAGATTCTGTAATACTTCTACACTATCCTTATGTCCTACTTCTGTTATATTATATAGTTGTTTATTATTTACTCTAATTCTTTTACCTTTTAGGTGATATAGTTAACATTTGTAGTTAAATTTTCTATAATATTTGATTTGTTAAACATCAATTGAGTATTATTAAATACTGTTCTGTTTACTTTTTAGTCCAGGTTCTTCACAGTTACACGGCCATATTATTTTTGGTTTCTGATTTGAGAGTTCAAATCTTCTATTACTATTATACCGTATATTGATTGTGCTGTTTTTTTAACTTTATGTTGAAATAAACATAAAATATTTCTTATTTTACCTGCCGTTATGTTCGCCATTGCTGCATGTATTTGAAGATTCATTTTATTTTTACTTTTCTTATCATTAGGTTTTTCCAAATTATTTATTCCTTAATTTATTGGGGAAATAAAATGCTTTCCAATTTATTAATTGCCCACTGTAGCTTGTTTCTTACAACGATCGTTACTCCTTCCATGACAAGAAATGTTTAGGAGAAGCAAAGAAACTGAGTATATATTCTTAACGCATATTGGTTATTCTCAATTCTTTCTTTTTCGTTTTTAATTTTCACAAGATTTGAATCTTAAATTTCTCTACTTTGTTGTATATTATTAAACAGTCTTATCTTGTTAAAAATGTAACACTCTGTCTTTCGATTTTAATACTTTTTCTCATTAGGTAACTATATGGTCAATTTTCTAAATTTGTTTAACCTTACTTATGTGGGTAACATTGCCTTTGGCCAACTAAATTTTGTTTTGATTATGTTGTTTCTTATGTTTATTCACATCAATCTCGTTTCGAAGATATCTTCCCGTCAGTCACTGTTGGGATGATTCTCTAGAATTATGGTCTCTTCAGAGAGAGAGAGAGAGAGAGAGAGAGAGAGAGAGGGAGGGAGAGAGAGAGAGAGAGAGAGAGAGAGAGAGAGAGAGAGAGAGAGAGAGAGAGAGAGAGAGAGACTGGATTACTAGACTATTACTATGTAAATGTACAAAATATAGCTCGTTAGTTTACTGAATATCAACAATCCACAACATTTTCAAAAGAAAAGTTGTGAAGGAAAAATATACATAAATATACAAACATTTACCCTTAAATAATGTCAAAGGTTCTGATTAAAGAATATTCTCTGGTCTCGTTGTTGGTTATACATATTAACTAGTTTACATTGATCTATGAATTTTAAAACTTTATGCATTTTTTCACTCTTTCCAAATTTTTACTTTGTTTTGAAAAGAATCATTAATTTATTGTATGTTACACAAATGAAATCGATGTTCGTTTCTTTGAGTTTATATGTGAAACGTTACATCAAATCTCTCTATGTAAGACGTTGGGCACGTACTTATCCTGGATTGGCACCGTGAGCATGTAAAGTTATGTAGGCCTACTTAATGATATAATTGATACAAATGGAAAAGAAATTACATGTAAATTTCAGTGCTTTGGGTTCAGTGTATTCTACATTTTTTAGCTGAACACCTGGCAAAACCGGTAGTTTGCTATACAGCTGTCAATAAACAAATAGATGATAGGCCTACATATATTTCTTTACTAGACATTGGGGGGGGGGTGAGTGAATATTAATCACACTGCATTGCTTATTAACATAAAATTTATAATTTAAAAAATTACATTTTATATATTTTAAACTGTAAAGAAGATTTTAAACGCGCGCGCGCGCGCGCGTACACACACACACTCACACGTTTATGACATATTCAAGGCATATTTTGTGGAGAAGGCAATAATATCAGTACATTCGCGATCTTCCGTGTTAGATACTCAGACGTAATTTCCATAAGTTTCATAAACGCTTCAATTTCATACAATTCACCATAGATTTATAACAGAACAGTGCTCTTGTCATATGTAGGCATTAATCATTACGAAAACTAATGTCGGAACTGTTGCCGGTATATGGGTAAAGGAAGCCTACCCATACCCACCGTTATCTCACATCATTTAGATACTTTAAGTCAACGACTTGTACAACGCCAGCCTCACAACAAAGGAGGCAGATGTGTGCAGCCGTTTGAGGTTTCCGACGGAATAAGTGTTTACAGGAGGAGTTCGAGTGATGTGGGATCACAGCCGAGCACTTTCTGCGCCACATCGAACACAGGAAAGCATAAAAAACTTTACTGGAGTTTTATTCAGGACAATTAATTTTAATTAAATGTAAAGACAATAATTCAAAAATAGTCAACAGTTAATTTTTACATTTGTAAAGATCAATAATTATTTGATGAAACAATTTATTTGTTCAATCAATAAAAACTTATTTATTTGATTTTTTTACAAAGAGAGTAAATTTTTTGTTTAAATTTCAATTTAATTTAGATATATTTAAAAAAAATTTCATTTACGCAAAGGGAACTATTTTTTTTACTTATAAATGTGTACAAATGCTAAGTGAGTACTAGCTTCTTATTAAATAAGATCTGTCAGGGCGATATTTCCAAATCAGTGACGGTTCTGAATATTCTGCCATCTCTACTATCAAATCTATAGTGTCGGAAGGAAGTGCGCTTGGCCCCTTACTATACGGATTACATATTTCTACCTACAACCGACATGTTTACCGACGACACTACAACTTCACTGATGTGCATTACTGAGCAAATGGAGGATAAAACTGAATGAAACGAAAAGTACTCACGTTACGTAATAGCTTAAAGCGTTCTGAATGTCCACCAGTGAATACACAGATTCCCTGTGCGAAAGAAGCTCGATACTTGAGACTTTATATCGACAGCATGCTGACGGGGGAAAACAAAACTACGAAGCGGCTGGAAATAGACCTGAAAATAAAAAATATGTACTGACTATTGAGAAAAAACAGTCCTCATTATTGACAAATGAATTCCTCCAGTAGGCATATTTATTTAACAGCTTTTGTACGAAGGTGTTATTAAACCAATATGAACATACGGGATTGCGCTGTGGGAATGTTCGCGTAAGTCAAATGTTAATAAAAAACGGTCGATTTAATTCAAAATAATGGTGCTTCATGGTACGTATACAATCAGACTCTACGTATACAATAATGGTGCTTCACGGTACGTATACAATCAGACTCTACGTATACAATAAGGGTGCTTCATGGTACGTATACCATCAGACTCTACGTATACAATAATGGTGCTTCATGGTACGTATACAATCAGACTCTACGTATACAATAATGGTGCTTCATGGTACGTATACAATCAGACTCTACGTATACAATAATGGTGCTTCATGGTACGTATACAATCAGACTCTACGTATACAATAATGGTGCTTCATGGTACGTATACAATCAGACTCTACGTATACAATAAGGCTGCTTCATGGTACGTATACCATCAGACTCTACGTATACAATAAGGGTGCTTCATGGTACGTATACCATCAGACTCTACGTATACAATAAGGGTGCTTCATGGTACGTATACCATCAGACTCTACGTATACAATAAGGGTGCTTCATGGTACGTATACCATCAGACTCTACGTATACAATAAGGGTGCTTCATGGTACGTATACAATCAGACTCTACGTATACAATACATGCAGAAACAGAGCCGGAAAAATAAATAATACAATACTATATATAGGCCTATACACACATTATATTAAATATAATAATATATTATAAATATAATATACTATACGCTAATATATATTACATTTTTGTACATATTACATTTTAACTGTGGGAACGCATGGTTTTCAGTAAAAACAAGAGTATATACACACGTTGTGTGTGTGTGTGTGTGTGTGTGTGTGTGTGTGTGTGTGTTTTATTTTGTCTATCCATGTGTATGGTTGTATGGTTAACGCGATACAATTAACTTCGTCAGACCGTCAGCTTATAAACGTAAGAGAATAAAATGAGGAAACTTGCAAAATCGTCTTGGTTTTGAAGAAATATTTTGAAGTCGAAAGTAATTTAATTAAACAATTCTTGTTTACAAGAAAATTGTTTCAAACAAAAAGTTTAATTTGGAATCTTTTGTAAACGTCTGTGTAGCAAAAATCCACTTACTGAAAGTTCTCTCTTATTGTATTTGTTATATCATTCACTACATTTACAGTGTTTATCAGTTTTTTCTTTTATTTTTACAGTCTGGATAAGAAATCAAAGATGAGGTCTTAAATACTACCATGAAAAGACGATAACATTTTTGATTACAAACTAAACCTAACTTAGTAGTGTTCTCAATCTCACATTCATGCATTATGAATTGATCTACCAATCGTCAATCATATGTTTTTAAGTGTTTATATCTAGCATACTTTCTTGAGTTTTCATTTCGTCTAGGTATTGGAGAGCAGTAACTAATTATCTTTACCGGTGAGTATTGATTTTCTGGGATTATATTTGTAGATGAAAATATCTGTACAACCTTGAAACTGTGTAATAGTGACAACACCGATTTTCCTATTTTGCTACAAGAGCCTCCATAGTTGTAGGTACGTCAAATAACGTGTAGTAGTCTCACTGCTGCTGCTGCTACTACTGCTACTACTACTACTACTACTACTACTACTACTACTACTACTACTACTACTACTACTACTACTACTACTGCTACTACTACTAGGTCTACTACTACTACTACTACTACTACTACTACTACTACTACTACTACTACTACTACTACTACTACTACTACTACTAGGTCTACTACTACTACTACTACTACTACTACTACTACTATTAGTATTTTTTTTTTTTAGAACACGTTCTGAGGCATCAGGCAGGATGCTGACTTCCTGGCAGTGTGGGATTTTTACAACACTAAAAAAGAGTCCGCCTTCTTTGCCCAGATATCCTGAGTCTGGGACCGTTTCCGCATTTCTTCAGACTGAGGCGTGCTGTTACTAAGCCTTTCCAAAGGCTCTCAGCTACGCAATGCTTCACTCAGCCTCTCGCCTTACGCAATACACGCATAATCTCTCTTGCGACGCAGGACGGGCTCAACATGCATCACTCCGACAAGATTATCAGAAGTGACTTCTGCTAACACTGTGCTGAAATCCAGCCGATATTCTGTGAACCGTGAACAATCGAAAACCGTGTAAAGAACATCATCTGTCTCTGCTCCGCAGTACCGGCATTGAGGGGACATCACCTTGCCCATCCGGTAAAGGTTTACCCAAAAGTACTCATGGCCTGTCAGGATGTGATTGAGGAAAAGTTTATTTCTCCATGGTTGCGCTCCATTCACGCTCCCAGATTCCTGATTAACCTGGCCGTCAAGCGTCCGGTCGTGTACTGTCCCACCTATGCTACCGCAGTCATTGTGTTTGTGCACGGCCTGAGCGATTGCCCAACCCACTATTGTATGTATAAATAGACTTCCGCTTCTGGGCGAGCAAGTCAATAAGGACCACCACGGCCAGTTCAGACACGGTACTCTAAGAGTGACGCTACACACAGTGCTGCCCGATGGATGCTACACAAGTACACTGCGCATATGGTAGTTTCGGATATCTGTCGCGTCAGTCCACACCTGCGCACAGTATGATGGACTGTACCGTTAGCATCAGGAGCCATTTTTTTGCCAGAGCTTGCGTCCCTCCAGATTAACAATCGATCTTTTGAGAGAAACAGTCATCTCCGCTGCCCTGTCACACGCTTTATGGATTTCGTCCCAGTTATCCAGATACTTAACCGATCCAGATACTTTGCCAATCTTTTGTCTTGATCAATACGTCCTCCACTCTCATGGAGAAAATCGTAGGTATTCTTTTTCTGATCAGAATGACGATTTAAGTCTTCGAAAGACAGCTCTAACCAGCAGGTCTTTAATTTTTCGTTGACTCGGCACATAAATCCTGGCTCAGTGAGAGCTGGGCCAGTTCGACGTTACGGATAGTGGTGACAGTAACCCCATCATCGATATACCATACGAGAAACTCGTTCGCCAAGATCTGCAAACGAATCAATCCGTCATAAGTAACGTTCAAGAAGTCGGGTCCCAGGATCGATGTGAGCGTATTGACTCTCTATTCAATTCTGTCTCGTACACGAGTTGAAGGTCTTTCAGGTAATCTTGGACCATCGCTAAGAGATAGCTTAGGACTGCAACGTCGCGCAGAATTAGACGAGTTCTTTACATCCAGGGTCCTGCCGGATGACGCGCCAATTCAGTCCGTTTGACGGTTGTATCACCTCAGACATGATATTCTGTAATTTTGGTTTTTGTAACTTCTTCAACACCTTCCCCGCTGTGGTCAACATTCACATTAGGACAACTGCGAGCAACGACTTTTATCACCATAACATAATTTATCAGACTAATTTATTAGAACATAGGGATGTTCGCCATGTGTGTTGTGAATCATCAAAATCTTCTTCGCCGGATGTGTGGGGAAGAGAAAAGCCAACATATCTCGAACTGTCATCTCGTCCGTAGTCGTGTTTGCACTTGGAACACCAATCGTCTGACTAACCTGCTTGTGTCCTTTGCGTCCAGGGTTCTTGGTTTATTTAGGTGCAAAACAAGCGCCAACAACGAATCTTCTCTGCCGTATGACCTTTGACAGACAACGTTGTCAGGTTTTTGTACCTAGGTGCAGCTTCTGCCTTGTACCTTCCGCCTGAAACTTAAACGCCTCCGTCTCAGGTCTACGATGTGGATCGTCCATCAATACACTTGACGCCTGCCACTCCACGACTTCTAGTTATCACAAACCCGCTTAATGATCCGCCAGACAATCTCCACGCGCTCTTTTTGTACGGAGGTTTCCAGGGGTCTGTTAGTACACTATCCAAGTCCGTAGCATTCAGAGTCGCAACGAGTTGTCCCTCGTCCAGTTTCGCCAGGTTCCAGGGACTACTACTAGTACTACTACTACTACTACTACTACTACTACTACGGTTGATAATAATAATAATAATAATACTGACAATAGTAAAAGGAGAAGAAAAATAATAATACTATATCATTAATACACCAATAATAATTCAAGCAGTACTGACAACATTTTGTAATTTAAGCTATACTTGGCGCATCCGCTTGCGGTAGCAGGGGGAAGCTCGTTTGCGGATATCCCACTTTGTTTTAGTTTTGTGTGTGTCAAATCATGTATTCGTGGATATGTACGAGGTCGTGCCTTGCTGAGCGTACACAATAAATTTCACAGGTGAGACACTTTCATCTTCTGTAGTTCCCTACATTCAAGGCACGTTCACCTTTAATTGCATACTACCGCCTCTAATGACAGCACTTAATTCATACACCGTCGCAACTTGACGATACTGAAATTTGAGTAATGATTACATGAAATTAATGATTTCCAATAATTTGTCAGCTTACCAACGTTAAACGCATTTTCTCTTTTTGTCTATGTGTTTGTTTGAGTTGTTTTGTTAATTTCCTGTTTGACACTGAAGTCTACACGAAATAAAATAACGTCTTTATGGAAACCTGAAAGTTGCAAAATTAGTAAAAGTAAGCACGATTAGTAAAGTCAAGCACAGGATGACTACGCTGTTACCAATAACCGTTACTCATAGTTGAAGCAATAAAAATATGTTAATAATGTAAAACGTTAACGTACCGAAGTCTAATCAATATTGTTACTTAGCTGCATAGTATTCCTTAAGTGGAAAAGTTGACAAATCCTACAATTATCATGGAAACGGAGTTTTATCTGAGACCTGGTATAACAGTTACAGTAACAATAACAGTCTCAAAACAGTTACACGGTGTTTTTAAAATTAAGTTCTAATTGTATTTTTAGAAAAATTGTAACAATTTATTTGGACTGACAGTATGATCGATTACAATATTATTGGCCTAAATGAAAAATAATATGTTAAGCAAATGCTCACCGTGCCACTTTTACACATAAATATCCATTATCGATATTTTCAACGGCTCTGGGCATACTTGTGGTTAAGTCTCACGAATTAAACTTCAGATCTCGTCCAAACGCAATTCTGGCCACAAAAAGTCATTTATCATACTGTTCTCCGTTAAACGTACACTGAACAACGTGGAACTGACATTGTACATCACTTTCACTAACTGCTCCAACGTTTTCAGATGAACAAACACTCACTCGTAATAGTTCTTTACGCAATCCACTTTCTAGTGACAAATATTTTGACTTATGTTTTAGTGATCGACTCCGTACATCATCGTAACGCTGAAAAAGACAATAGCCTATAATTATTTAAAATTATTAGTAATTTGGAGCGGTCGTGGCGTAGTGGCTAGTGTCTGGCGCTGCTACGCTGTCGGCGCGGGTTCGATTCCCGCCGGGGCCATCTGATTTAGATCCAACCGTTCCCCCTCGCAAGGCAATGGCAGACCAGCTAGATGTATCCTGCCTAGTATAAACCCTCTCCAATTATGCCGTACGGATCCGGCGTTAAACTATAGGTCCCATATACCTGTGAGAGACTCCATAACACACGCACCATGTGTATATGCGGGCAGGGTACAAACCAGTCGAAACACTGAAGGACCCAATAATAATTAGTAATTCATTATGAATTGTAGTAATTTTATTACAATAATCGTGAATGTTTAACAGTGGTAGAGTAGAGTTTTTAGAAATCGTGTCTTTTTAAAATTTCATTTTCGTTCGATTGATAACTACTTAAACATGCAGACAGCATGGCAGGTTGCATTTTTTTAAGATAAAAAATTATTGGAAATCATCAATTTCATGTAATAATTATTCAGATTCCTGTATCGTCAAGTTGCGACAGCGTATGAATTAACTGTTGTCATTAGAGGTGGTAGTATGTAATTAAAGGTGAACGTGCCTTGAACGTAGGGAACTACAGAAGATGAAAGCGTCTCACCTGTGAAATTTATTGCGTATGCTCAGCAAGGCATGACCTCGTACATACCCACGAATACATGATTTGACACACACAACACTATAACAAAGTGGTCCGTAGAGGTCTACCAACGAGCATCCCCTTGCTACCGCAAGCGGATGCGCTCAGTACAGCTTGAATTAAACATACCCTAATGCTTATATAATAATAAATAATTGTAGTTATCATGAATTATTGAACGAGCGAAGCGAGTTCTTCGTTTTAACTCGACAGTTTGGCATTTGCCTGTCTATATATCTACTTATTTGGGGTATGTCTCACGAGAACTTTTGAATGAACCGACCGATTTTCATAAAACGTGGGGTGAGGTATCAAATTAAAGAAAATTTTAACCGAAATATGAAGTTAGTGTTCAATTTTGAAAATTTCAAAATTTATGTAACCTGAGGGATAAAAAAGTGAGTCAAGTTGGAACTTTAACCAAAATCTGAATGTAGTGTTAATTTTTCGGAAATTTAAAACGTTTTGGACGCCAGGGCCCCAAAAGTGGGCAAAAGTTTGATAAAATTGCAAATTCCACATGGTGTATTAGATTACAGAAAATCTTAACTAAAATCTGAATACAGTATATCGTTTTATAAAGTTTTAGAAATTCAAAATTTTTTGACTCCAGAGCGCAAGAAAGGGATCAAAAATTTGAAAAATTACAATAATTCAGCGGCTAAATTGAAATTTAATAGAAGTCCAATTGTTTTTAGTGTTTATAGTATGACTGTTCTACAATTTTTACTTTACTAAACAAAAAACAGTAGGGTAATAGGGATTAAAAAAATGTTTTCTGATAATTGAAAAATTATCTAATATCAAAAGATATTCAGTAATAAATGCAGTTCTATCAAAATACTGAGAGGGGTCTGCAGATCAGAGAGCATACTAGTTTGCAATAAAATTTAACGCTATGGTCACGTCGATGTATTGCTTTATGACTAAAATTTTATAGCGAATAATTGACAGATGTGAAATACAACAATCGAACATAAATTTCAACTGGCAAACATAACGTAACAATATCCGGTAGTTCTTATTGGGAAACCCTGTAGATTGGTAGGCTTCCTCACAAAGAATACCGGTACTACTGTGTCAGGAAGATGAACTGTAGAAGCAGCAGCAGCAGTAATATACCATAGAATACATTCTGGGACGCTGTGTTCTGTTGTTCACAACTTAAAATTCAGATAACCATCAACCAAATTTTTTTCTATTTTTGAATCATTCTCCCCATATCTACGTACTTGGTTATAGATTCTTAACTATAATTACGTTCAGACCATTTTTTATGTCACTCTTGAATAACAATAAATTATTACTGAGGACAGTGACTAACTTCATAAAAGGATGGGATGTGTACTGTAACATCATATTATCTTATAATGTAGTACAGTAAGTGTAATGTAAGTGTAGTATAGTAGTTATAATATAATATAATGTAATATATAGATGACTGGGTGTATCATATACTTAATAAGTAAATAATTATCCACTTTGCGTTTTTATTTGTTGTTTCTTTAACTGTCAAACTAAAAACCTGTTAATACTTCAGAGTCCTCTAGTAATTTCTTTAAAATTCCTTAAGTCCTTTAAATTAGATTAAAAATTGTACAAATCTAGCAGGGTGTCAGACTAAAAGGAATTGTAACCCAAGTCGAATGTTTACGAACGTTTAGTATTTATTAAAGTTGTACGAAGGCTTACACGGCCGGTGTCATTTTGATTAAAATTAACTCCCGGTCTGTTTGGCCGTGGTCCAAAGTTTCTGACAAAACTAGACGTTTCGGCAGTACCACTGACTGCCATCTTCAGTGAAAACGAGTCAACGCTAACGTGGTAAGTGCACAGCCTTAACCACAGTAGTATGGTACTAGTACAACATCCCACGTTAGCGTTGACTCGTTTTCACTGAAGATGGCAGTGGTACTGCCGAAACGTCTGGTTTTGTCAGAAACTTTGGACCACGGTCAAACAGTCCGGGAGTTAATTTAAGTATTTATTGTATGGTTGTGTGTTCTATAATACTAAAGAAATAGTACAGTAATAGGGATTTTTATACTTCTTTCCGTAACTAAAAAATTATGTAACATCGACATTTATGTAATAATAAATGTACTTCGTTCAAAATACTGAGTGGGTTATGCAGTCCAGGGAGGTGGTTAGGTATACGTTATTATGTACTTATACCGCCACTTGAAATATGCAAAACTTAATAGCTAAAGCGAACACAGTCATATACACGTATTCGAACATTATTTGTCAGCTTAGGTGAGAGTCTACATAATTGTTTTCGTATACAATTGAAAAAGTAGTGCCTGCAGTGCATTTGAGAGGCTCGTGTTCTGAACCGTCATGCAGTCCGAAGACTCCCGAGTCTGTGATATGTTACTTACTTAAGATATTAAATTTTTGTCCCTTGAGTGTAAAATAATTTTTTTAATCATTATAATAATTATAAAATTGGAAACATTATTAGCCGAGCTGTTAGGCCGTGGTCTAGAGTTTATGGTGACAGACGTTTTGGTCTCACCATTGGAGGCCATCATCAGTGTCTGTAACAACTGGCACGATGTCCGCCAGCTCACCCCAATGACGAGGCAGAGACTATTGTAGCAGTCCCAGCCGTAAAAGCGTTAGGAACTCATTTATAAAATTGTTTATAATTATTATCATACATTTATTTCAGGAAACTTGTCAATTAGGTACAATTTAAAGACCCCCCCACACACCAGAAACGATTTTGCGACATTTCAGCAACTTTTAATCTCTCCCAGTCTCAGATTGTTGACTGATGTTGATGTTCTAGCGTTGGAATGAGAATACTGTCTAAGAGTTTTGTAACTTATTCCTAGATACGGGTTCTGACGCGTTAATGACAGGAAGCGACAGGAGTTTTCTATGTTCCTGCAGACTTGTTTACTTTAAAGTTCCAATATAAGGAGCAAAATGTCAGTCGAAAACGTGCCTAGGAAATCGGCGTGTTTATAGAATAGCATGAGGTACTGTTAGGTGAGGTAGGGATGGGAGGATGAAGCGTTCTTCACGTATATGCAGACGGTTTTCTCAACGGGCAGCTTTCAACATGACCAGTTTTCCCAACAGGACGTAAGAACTGCTGCGTGTCACGAAGTAATTTGCTGGCCACCCGATTACTCTCTGCCTTATTCACCCGACCACGGGCCACGTCTGTCGGCGCCTCAGCAAGATTAATCTTCTTGCGAGCCAAAAGGGGTTCTTGCTAATAATGGCTAACCGGATTGTGATTTACACGGATTCAGTGTAAACCAAGGTAAGATTAAATTTAAGTCACCATTACAACAAGCGCCAAGGTCATAAACATTCAATGCAAAAGAAAAGTCATAAGAGTAAATGGTCAAAGGGAGCAACTTAAAGAAGAAGAATGAACCAAATTCGGACAGCTGAGAACATCCTAGTGCATGTGTTTGTACTGGGCGCGCGCGCGTGAAGTAACATGTATGTATAGTTGATGAAAAGGGAGGAATGTTTCTATTACTTCAACACAAGTTTCTCAGTAGTATTCGCACCAACAGACCTAACAGAGATCTTTGCAGTCAACAGTCACTTGATCAGGTATGGTTTAAAAGTAATTACAACACGATAGGCCATTTACAATCAATAAACGAGCTTCAAGAATGTCCAAGAACACTTTGTTGTAAGACATTGTACATTAAAAGAACGCTTTTGATTAACACTACACAAAATCTAACGAAGTGAAATATTTTGATAAATCAGTGAGTAACAAACAATGGAGAATACTTCCAGAATTTGTCAATTACGTGAAGTAGGTATCCCTCCAATTACCTGACATTGCAGTAATTGTCAATTCCAAAGCATAAGTGCTGTGTTTCCGAAACTCTGACAGATAGGCTTTCAGTACTTGTCAAATAAAAACATACTTCTCTGAGGAATTCGAATTCCCTCACCTCCTTTCGAAGTGGAGATTTACTGATAAAAGATCATGAGAAATGCTGCTTCATTTATTTTTATTTGTGCATTACATTAAATCATGTATTGAAACAAATGTTTTGCGTAACAAGTGAAAATTAAGCAGTGTATGAACTTGAAAAGTGTGTTGTTTTTTTACACATTTATAAGTGGACATTTATAAGCTTAAATATGTTATTATTATTCAGTTTGAGTTGGGATCACATAAAAGCCAGACAAATAATATACGCCATGTACAGACACAGACACAGACTCATATAAGCACACATTTACATGTATAACTTTTAAATATAAGCGTATACTGTTATTTTCATAATCAAATACACAGGTGCACATTATTTGTTGTAGTAGTATTGAAACTGAAATATATTGCAATGTAATTTGATTGAAATTTTATAGGATATTTAACTCAATTCATCGCCGCAAATAGGTACAGAGGTTAAGCTGGCGCAAATAGGACTCCTTAACTGGGATGACACTAATAGGAAAGGTTGCAGGGAAAGATTTTTTCCACTTATTTTCACCAATAAGCGATAAGGTGTTGTTTCTAAAGTGATTTGTCCACATTAACTAGCGAAGAACAGAGAAGACGAATGCCTACGTCTGGATTTACGAGATTGTTTTTGTCCAATTTACACGTAAGATTCTTAGTGTGGAGAAAGTTGTTTTTCCCAGTTCTAAGCATACGGTTTAACAATACTACCGGTTACTAGAAGTTTACTGGGAACTTGCCAAATCTGACCCCTCAGTATTACGAATGTTTGTTGCTTCGATGTTGGTTTTCCTGTTAAATACTAGGTCGGAATACTACACGGCACTGAACGGTTACATTTTCTTCTGTGCTCACATCACATATACAAATTAAGTTAATGCAGATTTAAGTTTAACGTTAAGTCTGACACGGCAGTTATTGTGAAAATCTTGCTGTGTAATAATTAATGCTTGTTCCGTACTGTAGGAAGGTATAGAAAATGTTTCTGCGCTATGTGGCGTTCTGAACATTAAACATTTGGATTAAATATGGAGCAATAAATATGTAGATCGATAATAACACAACACAACTATTACAGTAAGAGGAATATAATTACTTTTTAAAGTATAAAATATTTTTCTTAAATTAAAGGAAAAGTTTTCATCGTCGTCTTCATAATAAACGTACGAAATTAGAAGAAATGAATCGAATAGACAGGCTGGGTCGGATTCAATGGTGTTTATCGAAAGGCGTCATAAAATTTTATACTATAATATTTAAAATTATATTATATAATTATATAACTAGTTACTAGTAGTCTTTGTTCTGTATACAGGTGAGTTACTACACTTGTCAATGTCACATTTATCAGGCACATTACCGAAAGTTTCATTTAAAAAATTTGATGAACTTGTTGCGCGAGACAACCGTACCGCATTTTAATTTGGAAAAATTAGTGAACCGGAGAAAGACTAGTGAAATAGTATGTTTAGCACAGCCTTAGTAGTGTCAAAGTAGTGAATGAAACTCCTTCTCTAATCCTCTTTGCAGTACTACTACTGCAGTCTGCTCTGCTGCTCCTCCTCCTCTACCTCCTGCTGCTCCTCCTCTTCCTCCTGCTGCTGCTCCTCTTCCTCCTCCTTCTACTACTACTACTACTACTACTACTACTGCAGTCTGCTCTGCTGCTCCTCCTTCTCTACCTCCTGCTGCTCCTCCTCTTCCTCCTGCTGCTGCTCCTCCTCCTCTACCTCCTGCTGCTCCTGCTCCTCTACCTCCTACTGCTGCTCCTCCTCCTCTACCTCCTGCTGCTCCTCCTCCTCCTCTACCTCCTGCTGCTCCTCCTCCTCCTCTACATCCTGTTGCTCCTTCTCCTCCTCTACCTCCTGCTGCTCCTCCTCTACCTCCTGCTGCTGCTCCTCCTCCTCTACCTACTGCTGCTCCTCCTCCTCCTCTACCTCCTGCTGCTACCCCCTTTTATCATATGGAGCACCCGTATGGATAGACGCATTAGTAAGGAAAAGTAACCAGATGAAGTTCAAAAGAGTGCAACGTCTCATCAATACTAAAATTGCGAAGGCTTATCGTACAGTGTCCCATGAAGCTTTGTGCATTTTGACAGGACTGACTCCAATAATAATAAAGTTTAGAGAGATTGGTAGTGCTTACAGAGTTGCTAGAGGTTGTGATGGTGGTAATATTTTGATGGACACAGTAATTCCGTTCAGGGATTGGCCTCATCCGGCAGGTACAGTTCTTATAAACTCGAGCCATGACAGTAAAGTATACACAGTACAAGCATATACAGATGGCAGTAAGCACAACAATGGGGTTGGGTCGGGTATAGCCTTGTTTGTTAATGGTGAGCTCAAATATGAGATGCAGTGTAAGTTGGGTGTTGGGTGCTCTAATAATCAGGCTGAGCAATTGGCAGTCTTGAAGGCCCTGGAAAAGATAGCTGAATTAAATTATATTATAACTAATTTGAGAACGGCAGCTGTTTACACCGACAGCAGAGTGACGCGGGACTCACTTAGGAGCTCGAGGAATCATAGCTACTTGATAGAAGAAATAAGGAATAAGTTAAGAAGTTTAAAGGCGGTCAACTGGTCAATTGATTTTGGTTGGGTTAAGGCACATGTGGGTATTTATGCTAATGAACTGGCTGACAATCTGGCTAAAGAAGCTGCGTCCAGTAGCAGTATGGTGTGCTATGAACGAATACCAAAAAGTGCAATGATTAACAAATTCCGTGAGGTGAGCCTAATGGAGTGGCAAAGTGAGTGGGAACAAACATTAAATGGAATGGTGACTAAGTTGTTTTTCCCTAGTGTGAAGCACAGACTGTCCTCAAGGTTTGCACTGTCTCCTAATTTTACCACAATGGTGACTGGTCATGGCAGGCTTAGAGCCTACTACTATCGTTTCAAAATAAAAGATGATCCAATATGTGTCTGCAACGACGGTGACCAAACAGTGGAACATTTGTTATATGAGTGCAATATGTTGAATGAAGAAAGACGGGTTTTCAAAAATAGTGTACTAAGGAGTGGTGGACGATGGCCTCCGAATAGAAGTGAATTGACATCAAAATATGTTAGACAGTTTATTAAATATGTTAATAACATTGATTTTGATTCTTTGTAGTGTTTATTGTTATTGTGCTTGTCTATCTATTTTGAATCATTGTATGCGTTTGTTATTATGAATTAACTTACATATTGATCAAACGGCTTTATCATGCATGCGATACATACATGCATACAGTTTTAACATGTTAATAATGTAGTACTAACTCATTGTATCATTGTTAATGATTGATTTTTATTTTTCTTGTTTATTTTGAATCTTTGTAATTGTTGTACTACTGGAGTTGTCTTTATATGTCTTTATGTATTGAGAATCGGCTTGTAATAAGTTTATATATAGCATGTAGTATTACTTTATTTGTAATGGAGCATGCTGATAAAATAAAGGTAAAAAAAAAAAAAAAACTTCCTGCTGCTCCTGCTCTACCTCCTGCTGCTCCTCCTCTATCTCCTGCTGCTGCTCCTCCTCTAACTCGTGCTGCTCCTCCCCCTCCTCAACCTCATGCTGCTCCTCCTCTACCTACTGCTGCTGCTTCTCCTACTCCTCTACCTCCTGCTGCTCCTCCTCTATCTCCTGCTGCTCCTCCTCCTCCTCTACCTCCTGCTGTTGCTGCTCCTCCTCTACCTCCTGCTGTTGCTGCTCCTCCTCTACATCCTGCTGCTGCTCCTCCTCCTCTACCTCCTGCTGCTCCTCCTCTACCTCCTGCTGCTGCTCCTCCTCTTCCTCCTGCTGCTGCTCCTCCTCTACTTCCTGCTACTGCTCCTTCTCCTGTACCTCCTGCTGCTCCTCCTCTACCTCCTGCTGCTGCTCCTCCTCTACTATCTCCTGCTGCTGCTCCTCCTCCTCCTCCTTCTACTACTACTACTACTACTACTACTACTACTACTACTACTACTACTACTACTACTATTACCACTACTACAACAACAGCAACAGCAACAACAACAACAACTACTACTACTACTACTACTACTACTACTACTACTACTACGGCTACTGCTACTGCTACTGCTACTGCTATTACCACTACTACTGATCTCATTGGGCGCAAAAAAATGCCTTAGTCTGAAGTAGTGTAGCAGGCTAGCAGACTAGTTCTCGATAGACGGAGGAGGGCCTTTAGTAGATAGTCCACTTGAGATGGGAGTCCCACACTTCTTGCGGAATGTGGGAGTTCCACATTTCTCCTCCCCATTATAAAATGCTTGTGCTACTATTGCTACTACTGACAATATTATTATACTATTACTAGCACGACTGCTGCTATTGCCTAATGAAAATAACTGTTTTACGCACATTGATTTTGGCGTAAGTCTTTTCTGTAGACTATAGAGAAATACGTGTAATCTGTTAGGTATTGATTTTAAGGTTCAGTAGTGCCTAAACTACGGAAATCGCTGATGTGATATGTAGCTTTGGTGAAACCGTTATAAGCTCTTTGTTGTCTCCTGTTGTGTTTCTCTTGGCCTGAAGTAACGTTATTCCCCTATTATTACTAATTTAATAATACTACAGTGTGGTAAACAACTAAGTAAATCTGCTGCTTTACCGCTGGCAATTAACATTTTATCTCTATTTGTATTGGTAGGAACGGTTGTTATTACCTACCTTTAAATGCAAAACTGGCCGATAACTGAAGGCGATTAAGCGTTTCGTAGGATTTGTGATAGAATAAAAAATATATTGTAATGACAACTTGGTTTCTTCATTAAATTTTAGAAGCAAGGTAGAAAGAAAGGGAGGGCGAAAGAGGAGGGGGGAGTAGACTCGGAGAGAAGCGACTGTCTGTGACGTGTGTGGGACGCATACGTTTCTGAGCAAGATACATTTAAACCTCTGAATACCTTACACACTTACTGTGTACAAAATGCATTGGGCTTGAAAAACCAGAATAAAAAAAATTTACCTTCTGCACACAATAGTGGTAGTCGGTTAATGTTAAAAGGTCTAAATGGAGGCATCGGAACTGAACAGAACCAACAGATAAAAGTAAATATACTTGCATACGTTAAAGTGAATCGGTACATTTCGTTTAAAAGAGTATATTGAACAAATATAAGATATTAAACATAAGATATTGAACAAATTTCGGAGTCTTCATACAATTAAGAACTAAATATTACCAGAAGCTAGAACTGATGGGATATGTTATATTTTTTTAAGAATATAAAGTAGTTTTATACTATGCTTGCTGCCTTAAGGCGGTAAGGTGTTTGGGTTACTATTGGACGCAACCACTAAAAGCAAACGGGTACAGACGTTTAAAGAAAACAAAACAATAGAGATTATTATAGTTCATCCATCAGACGTTACCAACCTCATTTGTAAAATTTTAAAAGAATATTTTTAGCAGAAGAGATACGACTCGCGTC
The DNA here is from genome assembly GCA_034769895.1 of Magicicada septendecula. Classification (NCBI taxonomy): domain Eukaryota; kingdom Metazoa; phylum Arthropoda; class Insecta; order Hemiptera; family Cicadidae; genus Magicicada; species Magicicada septendecula. The sequence goes on from CM068367.1 coordinate 1,157,345,770, forward strand.
AAAACAGTAAAGTCAGAGATTAGTAATTTGTACAAGTCTAATTAGTAAGATTAAATTATCAAGGGAGAATTATGTTCTAAATTAATTAATTTTTATTTATAAGTTAATTTTGCTATATTTAATTATGTATTAACACTAATCACGTAAATAAATTATAAATTTTTTTAAAATGTGAATGAGTTTACAGTTCACCCAATGGTATTTTAAATGTAGGCCTACATCTAAGAAGTCGGGCAATACACCCACTACATATGTGCACGTGTACGGGGATGGAGAATCCTCATACTGTACCTAATACTACCTGAAAGGGGTTTACTTTTTTCACAATTTTTGGTTAGATTTTGATTATTACAGAGTCCCGGTTGTTAAGTAAAGTGACTTGTAATATTGGCCGTTATCCTTGGTTGGAAAGTTCAAGTTCTACTGATGTGGACACTCTCTCACACGCTTTAAGACTCGTGGTATATCAATATTTTGTTTGTACTGACACTTTGGACTTAAGCCCAAAGAAGCAAGATATTTTATATATATCCTCCAAGATCAGTTCTTTTATTTTTACACGTTCTACTCATTTCAATTTTATATCTAATGTCAGTCATACTTATTTGGCTGCTTCTTGTAGGGAACTATATTATTTAAGTGAAGTAGTGAATGATCCTGTGTATGCATGATTCTTAGATTAATGTAAATTAATTTCACCTCGATATGCTTAATTTTACAGTTTTTGGTTGAAAAATAGACTGCTCGCTCTTTGAAATTTTTTAGTAGCTTTAATCTTGAACCCGCTGCCAGTAAGATAACGTCGTCTGCAAAGGGACAGTAGTGGTATTGTCTACGTCTGGAACATCACTTGTGTTGAGTATAGAAGGTTCTTCTTTGTGCCACACCTACTTTCACTTATATTGTTTTATTCTGAACAATATATATTATGTTAATTGATTCAAGTCATAGACTTCTGATGCTTGAGGCCTTGAAATACTTTCTCAAACACTTTTGAGAAATAATAACGACAGGCTAATAGCATACACGTTTGGCTTCATTTGTGTTTGCCTGGGTTTTGTAGCACAATCACTTGTGCTGTTTTTCCAGACAAAAGGATACACTTTATCTCAACGTTGATTTTATTAAGTTGTTCAGCACACTTGTAGTTTTCTGAGATAAATGTTTCAAAGTCCCACCATTATGAGGTCAAACCCTGAAGCTTTCTTGGAATTTAAACACGTAATTTCATCTTATTTGATTTAATTCCAATCAGATTGGTGGTCAGAAATTTCAGCTTTTGCTTCTTATCCCTTGCCCAAGTAGGTTTACCTTTCTTGTTGGTGGGAATTGTATTGTGTTCATTATTGTCTTCGTTTTCTCGTTGGTTTCTATGATAAGCAAATTTTCTCTATTTTAAATTAGATTTTCTAAATTATTATTAAATGACTCTTCTGGTAATTTTTGGACGTTTCTTTTTAATTGTCGAGTACTGTTATTGAAGACGTTCTTACCCGAGATGGTCTCGTGTTTGACGCCATTGGCTCTTCTTCCTTCTTTGGAAAATTCTCTTATTTACTAGAACTATTGTTGCCTATTATTTTTGGGTATAATCTTCGGTGTTATTTCAAATAACAAATAACTTCCAGTGATGAATCTTTGAGCTTCTGTTTTCGGTTACATTTCAATTTTTATTTAAACATTCAAATTAATATTTTTTCTAGGCTATTTATCAATTTGATCCAATTTTTATTTTGTTGGTTAATATAGGTCTTTACCTGTTCTGGTGATTCTATTGCTTAGAATAAGAATCATTATGCTGTGATTATATGAAACTTTTTAAAGTATATTAAAGTTTGGAATCTTCTTAGTTTAAAGAAATCTAGAAGTTCACGAAAAGTATTGAATCCTTAAACTGACAGTTCGACTTAATTGTAGAGTTGAAGTTACATCTCAAATTTATAATAACTACCCTAAGTGCCTTATGTTTTGTTGTCATTTTGGATCACTACTCTACACTTTGCATGCAATAATTACCTACAATAAATAATATGTCACCTGTCTGCTATGGAATGTTTTACTAATCCACTTTGTTAAGGTTTTTGTTCTTGGTATAAAGTGCAGAGGACCAAAATAAATTTTTCTTTAGAGGACTTTAGCCCGACCACTGTAAACTCTACTTTTGGTCTCCAAAGATGATGTTCTTTATCATGGTATGTTTTAATATGCTACTACTTCCTCCATTAACGCGTTTCACAATACATCGTTAGGTCGCCTTTAATACTTTTAATTTTTGGGAAAACTGATTCGCCAAGTGTGTTTATGAGACGAACCAAATGCCAAACGTTTTGTGTGTTTACAGACACTTGGATAAGCCCGAGAAACGGATGATTTCTCCGATAACATTAGGGTATATTCGATTACGTAAGAATCGAAGCTTTCGTCTACAGCATTTAGTTATTATGGGGATAGGGTGAAGAGAGTGTTTTTGGTATTAAGGAGTATTACAAAAAAGAAGATAGGTTTGCGGCTGCGCGAGGATTGTTTTGACACTACTTCAATATCCAACGCAGTGATGCGGTATCACCAGCACATACCATTGAAATCTGGGCGCAGAAATTTGAAGCAACCGGTTTGCGTTAAAGAAAATACTTTCAGGTAAACTGTATGTAGGCTACTCCTGAAAACACTGCACGCACAAGAACTGTTTTCTTACATAACCCTAAACGTTCTGCCCGTCGCCACGAAATTTCAGTGCCCAAATACCAGTCTATGAAGAATTCTTTACAAGGACTTGAACGTGCAGCATACAAACTTCAAGTTCTGCAAGCATTAATTGATATTGATAAAATAAACAGTGTGACTTTTTGCTGCAAATTTTTGAATGTTATAAATGACAGTTATGACATTATTCACAAGATGCTAATGAGTGTTGAAGGGTATTTCCATCTGACTGGATATGCAAATAAACAAAACGTTTGATATTGGCAACAATCAACTCTCGCGAAATGCATTAGAAACCATTGCACAGTGCTATAGTTATTGTGCTGTGTAACAGGGGCCTTTGGAATAATTGGTCCAATTCTCGTATTCTTTGAGGGCGAGAATGGGAATTCCGTTACTATCACATCGCGTCTCCTGGTGTGGCAACATTTCGTGGCCCGGGAGATCGCCAGATCTGATAGCATGCGATTTTTTTGTGTGGAGATGTTTGAAGGGTAATGTGTACAGTGATCCATCTCCACGAAACTTTCAAAAAAAGCATTCATAACGAAGTTGCTGTAGTCTCTGTTTACATGTTACGTCGTGCAATGGAAAATGTAAAAACTCGACTTCATGAATGTGTCAGTCGAATTTACTATTCTGAGTTGCTGTTCCTAGATCACGCTGGCACATTAATTGTCTACGAGCAATTGCTCCAGTGTTTCTTGCTTCCAAATCTGTCTTGTGTTTCTGAGAATTTGTTTATTATGTGCAGTTTCATCTTCATCATTGACTGTAATTCATATCTCATTCTGGTTTGTTCTAGGTTGAGTTGGGTTTAACTGTTTGCATGTATGGTACCTTATTGCAGTTTTTTTGAATGAGAATATTTCGGATGAGTATTTTGCACTTTCTTGGATTTAGTTAGGATATTTCTTTGTTTTGCAGTTGTTACGTAATTAGCAGGAGGTTACTTACGCGAATTTTTAGCATTTTGGTAGAAACTCTAAGTTGCTGGATTCAGGGAGTGTTACACAAATGATACCAGAGGGGCTTTAACGTTTAACGTTTTGCGGTGGCAAAATGTCTGTATGACCATATCGTTGATAGATTGTACACCGAGGAATTAACAGCCTCCGCGTTTCGTAAGGTTAGCACAAAGCGGAAAGTACAGCCGTAATTACTCTGTTATTTTCTTTGAACCTCGTGATTCCAATCGTTACATAAGGTCACTGTATTTGCAAGAGTCTCGAAACCTTTACTAATTACTTCACTTCTTAGTCCTTTACTAATTACTTCACTTCTTAGTCCGTATTGCGTGTGGCATGCAGATTACTAGCCATAGTCGTGTTTGGTTTTTTTACATAAGTAGTTTATTCTAGTTTTGCATTTTAATAAATTTATTCCCGTTTGGTAAAAACAACATTGATTTTTAAGACTTTGTTATTAACTACACTTTAACGATACGAAATTGAAATACAATTTTTTTAATAGACAAATATAAAGACATTTTCACTATCCTAGAAGAGCACTACAAGGGGGTACGGAACGTTGCTGCTTTTTCCTGCAACACTGCACTACACTTACAGGGAAGGAAAGCAACTGCACCAAATTGTTTAAGGAAGGTGATATAGACTTAATAAGTGTCAGATTAGTGGTTTCCATGTCTTCATGTAGCTTGGGTTCAAGGAAATGAGATGTTATTTCAATTAGTTCTACGTGGGTGGAAGAAACATCTCTATTATTTGTCCGGTTAATACGGCCGAATTTCATTCAGCGAACGTACTGCCGCTAGCTTTCGCGAACGTACAGATCATACTGACGGCCTTTCGCGAGCGGTTAATTGCAGAGACCGCGAAGTACGTTGTTGCCATTCACTGTAAGAAAAAAATCTGAGCATTAGATAGTAATGTGGAATGAGCGGGTGGTGTTGTAAACGTTCTTTATTGTGGAGAACGTTACGATGGTAGCTGTCCGGTGGTTAATTTTGTTGATAATTTATTGAACGTTTGCATTTCAGGGATGAAATACAGTTTGGATCTAACTGTAGTGTGTTTAGGAGGTAGTTATCCAGCAGTAGGAAAGTACTGAGAACGTACAGGACAGCATTAGCAATTCGAATAGGCGTTCTGTGACTTGGGGCACAAATCGTAACGTGTCGGGTTTCACGGAGTGGTTTGGCTGGGCTTTATTGTACGTCTACCACACTGCCCAATGTGTACTGTCAGTGTAATAATCTTCATACAAATTAATTTTTTTTTTAAGCGAAACTTAAACTTTATATAACTTTTAACTTATATAGCCGAGTAAGACTATCGAAAAAAAGGGGAAACAAAGGAAAATTTCCAGAAACAGTATCTTTTGAGCTGATTTTTTTTAAACGATAGGTTTAGTGCTTACCTAAAAGTTTATCCAAGTTCCAGACTTTGGACCCCCCATTTTCCCCGACTTTTCACTTCCGGCAAATAGCGGATCGCGAGTCACTGAAGTTTTCCTCAAATTGTCCAACGATAACTTCACCAAATCAGAAAAATAAAAATACCAGCGTGTTCCCCGGAAAATTTCCTATCGATCTGTGTTAGTCGTGCAGTTTTCAAAGGGAACATAACCTACAAAAATATTGAAACTTTCAAAAATATGCATTTTCAGATTTCCGTTAATAATGAGTGAAATCATGATTTTTCTTCATAAAAAAATTGTAGAATATAGTATTCTAATAGACAAATTTTCATATTAATTTTTATCCCGAAATATTTTGTCATTAAGCCACAGTAAAGTTTTCAAGTTGAAAAGGGAAATTTTTCAAAATTGGGTCCAGTCATCACCCTCACATCACAGGACAAAGTTTTTTTTTTAAATACTTGTATTTTCATTCTCTATCAGCTAGTGAAAAAAGTTTGTTCTTTCATAGCTTCCCAAAAAATAATTTTTACCTTTTTTTTGCGCTTGTACACAGCGAATGGCCGCGCGGGCTGAATCGAGTATACATATGGGCCGCCAAGCGGCAGTACTACGTACTTGCCAGAGCATCAGCTGCTCTTAACGACATTCGCTTAACGACATAACTTCATTAGATCGTACGGCGTAAGTCATGTTTAAAGAGACATGGCATTCAGTTTCAATTTAGACATCGATGAAGAAAATCGTATCTAAATTCAGCAAGTTCGTGAAGCACTATTTTAAGGGTTACTGCATCAGAGAGATCGTTCATATTGTTGGCCGCCTACCTGGGACGGAGGCTGGAGCGACGGAGGGCATCCCATATCTCGGAGCGACAAGAGCGAAGGAGAACAGGAGATTCAAGGTCATTAGGCCAACGGTCTCCGGTTTCACATATATTCGAATTAAAAATCGAATGTAGCAAACCATTTTGTATCTTATATACTAAAAGCTAATGTAAATTATATAATTTGGATTATAAATATTGTTTATTTAAATATAAATAATGTTTACAATTTCGCACTAAAATTAAATCTTAGAGACTATCAGAGAAACTGTAGATTATACTTACTTCACTATTGCGGTATTACGTTAATAAAACAACTCGTTTTTTGTTTCAAATCGATTACTACGGAAAATTTGTCAGAACGTAGGCACTACCTGAAGACTATGTTTATCAATGCTTGTGATCATAAACAGTTTACAATAAAACATTTCTTAAATATAGAAAGCTCTTTTGCAACAGAATAATATTAAAAGTTTAATGTTCCTAGTAAAATTTTAAATTATTTTTCGTGTGATGTGTGTGTGCGTGTGTGTGTGTGTGTGTGTGTGTGTGTGTGTGTGTATTGTGTGTATTGGTGAGTCTACGTCATTGTTATTTATGGAGCTTTAAGTGGTAATCAGTCACTAGGAAATCGTTAATAATTAATTTATCAATGGACGTGCTGACCCCTAAGTGATTAATGCACTGCTCAAGTGTTTGACGGATCAAATATTCGTGTTGCGTCGCTCCGTAGACACGAGTGACCTGTTTTGTTGATGCAGTTCTAATTAAGAGAGCCTTTAAACTGTAAATTACTTTTACAAAGTTTGAAAATAAATAAAATACTTGTTACGTTTTAAAAATATCACTCATACGTTTTACTTTTGTGTTCATTATTTGTCTACTGTTCATTTTGTTTACTATAGTTTTATTGATAAATTTAGGGTGATAGCCCTTGTTAGTTATAACCACTAACTTATACATAATGTAGGCCTATAACGTAGTGTTTTAGTCTGCAAAATAAGAAAACTAAAGATAATAGTTTTTAACTAGCTCTGTTTTTGTTTTAGAAATATTTTTCATGGACTCATTTTTTATAAACCTTTCTGGTTCCTATAAAATTCTATTTTTTCTTTATTACGCAACCGATTTATTGATTTTTTTTTACTCTCGAAATAGTTTCTGTCTCAATATTCTTTATAAAGGTAATTAAATACAATGACAAACAAAGAAAATAATAGCATTCTCAGCAGTAAATACGATTACTGAATTAGTCAGTTGGGTTTACAGCCTGAAGATAAACGTGGTGTTAAAGAGAACACATTTACGAAGAGACAGCGTTAAATGTAATTGTAATCTTAGAAGTTGAGGATATAAATGAAGAAGGGAAGTTTTATTTAACGATGTATTCGTACAGACTTTTATATTAGTTTGAGACGAGGATTCTCCGATTTGCATTGAGGCAATGTACAATTGTGATCATAAATTGATAAAAAATTGATAAAGTTTTCAAAGATTGTTATATTGACGTACAAGGTGGTGTGAACAGCTGATTTTGAAGTTTTACGATATTTGAATAACAAAACGGTTCTTTTAAAAATTACGAAAACTGATTGTAATAATGCTTTGTGACATGCTACAAGAATATAAATATTGTGTCAAGTGAGCCAAATTTTGATTATTTATTGTCGTTGAATGTTCAGAATAAACATTTATTTTACACGGATCAAAAAAGTGAGTTTATTTTTAAATTTCTAGTTTAGTTAGTATTAAATCAACAAGCTGCTAAATACGTTGGTATTTAATAATGGAATTAGTGTAATTTTGTTACATCCTACAAAGTTTATTCAGGAGTTGGGACTACGGGTCATCATTTTTAACGATTGTCAGCCAACTGTTTTGCTGGTTCTATGGTATGGCATGAGGATGTTCCACCACGAGTTTACTAGTAACCATCAAAAAGTCAGATCACGGAAGTCTAGGACTACAGTTACATAAATAGTATTTCCATCAAAGAAAATAAAGGTCTACAGTACAAACTGTGCGTTGGATTTGTTAACACCTCTGTGACATGAACCTTCTATCATATTTTTCTTCTTATTACTTGAGCTGAACAACACGTTGTATTCTAACCTGAATAATGAAAGTTAACCATCGAAGAAACACAATTGTGTTCAGTAAATTCTTAATAAATTTATGTCGAGTTAAATTACTTTCGCTGTTCGAAACTGAAATTATTATTTAACTATTAGGAATACAGAGGTAATAAAACATTTCTTTAATATTAATTATTCCTTCACCATACTGTATGTAAGACTGTGTCTGTACTCATTTGAGTGCAAACCTTGCCTTGTATGTAGCCTGGCCCGTATTCACCTCCCACTGTACCTGTGACTTAATCCAGTTGTATTAAAAATTGAATAAACAACGTGTAATCTCTAGTTATATGAGTTGAACCATGTTGTTTGTGCAAGGAGCTCAGTCTTGAAGCAAACTTTTCCTCATCGTATGCTATTAGAAAATACATTCTCACTTCATGAACAACTTTCTGAACATTTTTGAAGTCGTTATTACAGTAACCCGCTGAACTACAGCGAAATTGTCTGACCTTTACAGCTCTTGCGGAAACATGTAATCATTGCTCTCATGTCTATACCATATTTTAATTAAAGTATTATGTTAATTACATATCTGCCAGTTTGTAACATTTACAACTGGCATTTATCAGTTTTTTTATACTATTAAGCATAGGAGCAGAATTACCTAAAGTTTTACTTTCAGTTCCCAAAATGTTTTTAAAATCTTAAAACTAAATCCTATTATATATGTTCTTCAGTATTCCGTGTAGACTAAAGATAGGGTCAGCGTATTATTTTGCTGATTAATGAGTATCACGGAATTCGTTATAGCTTTTAAATGGGTACGTGCATTAAACTTCACTATTTCTGCTGAAGTATTATTTGATATTTAGCGATGACTGCACCAAGAACAGCGTTCTATATGATTTTTCTATAATTACTGTACTGTTACATCGGTAACGTTTGTACGTTCGACTAACTTTAGTGGTAGAAGAAAATAGAAACCAGAAACTGTAAAACGATGAAACAAGCGACATTCTATGTTGGGCTTCGGGTGAAAGGCCGATGTGCAGTCTGAGGCCAGTTATCAGCCAGACGTTTTGACCGCAACTTCGGTAGTCGTGTGACGTTTTGACCACGTCACTCAAAATGACAAATAATATCGGAAAATTATGTTTCACGGCCGTTTAATGGAATATTATAAATACGTTACGTTGTAATGCAAAGAATAATATTAAATAAAACTAAGAAAATTTCTTTAAGACGTAAGAATTGAAAGTAAAGTTAGTTATAAATAGCACGCCAATCCTAAAATCACGTTACAAAGATTAAAATAATAAAACAAGTGCATTAACGTGTGCTGTACAGTCGCTTATTGTCGATATATTTATAGTGATTCATTATTTGCTACAATCCACTCAATCCACTGATTCTATGTGGCATCCTGAATGTGACAGTATTTAGAACTCAGATTGCTGGAAAGAGGTACTAAATTAAAGTGTAACTGTGAAATACCAGTTTCCAACAAGAATATTTACATTTACTGAATACGAAGACACATTCTAGTACAAAAACTTGGCTTGCAGTTAGACTGGGGACGTGGTTCATGCACGATGGTGCACAACCTCATTTCTCTTGTACCGTTAACGATTATTTAATAATACATACTGTATCTAATGGATTGGCGGAAAAGCACCACTGGCACTATCACCGGATCTTACGCCACTAGATTTATTGAAAATTATATTTTTAATTATATTTATATTTCTTTATTAAAATTATATTTAGATTAAGATTAAGTTACATTTAAAAGTAATTGTAGTGTAGAATAATAGATTTAACTACAACAACCTCAAGTCACCAGCAAGCTTTATTTCAATCAAATATATTGCAACTTACCGTCTGCGGCTTTTAGAAACAACGTCTTCACAAAGTTGACATGTTTCGGGACACTTGTCCCATCATCAGAACTTAAAATAATCGTGTATCATTTAAAGTTGATACATTTGTCAATTAATTAAAATATTAAAATCCAACATGAAACAAATAACTTAAAACAATATGAATACTTAAATGTTTAAAGCGAGCGCGAAGGTTTAACGATGTACATCGTACGGAGATTGACCGCGCACGCACGCACATATATTTGATTGAACAACACGTGGCTTGGTACTAAACATTTGGGATTTATTTCCTTTAAACATGAAGCTTTAATACAAAGTAAATTGCATAGAAAAGTAAAGAGGAAAATGAAATGTATGTTATGATTACTTAGGGATTAAGTATCGTAATACATTATTTGTTTATTTATTTTATTCTCCATTTATCCTACATATCTGTAATCAAGAAAAATATATTAAAATAAAGCTTGGTTTGATTTAAATCCCGATAAGCGCCCGTTTTTGTTAGATACAACAAAAGAAGATTTCAAGGTTAATGTGAAATAACCACCATCTTTTCACTTGCTAAAGGCATTTAGAGTCCGACACATGTACAGCCTGTAATAGAATAAGTGAATTATTAGTACTATTTAGTACTATTAGGAGATTATATTTGCAGAGAAATTACGAAAAGCAATAGTAGACATTAACAGCAACAGCGACAGCTTAGGTAGCGCCAACAATAGTCGGTACGGAGTCTGATAATGGCGTGTAATATGCACGCCAACATTCGCACACATCTTTTAGACTACGGAGACCTACTACAGCCATTCATAACGATGTTTTTATGAACGCTTCACAATTCCCGTCCTTTATACGGGTCTTATGACTGAATGTGTGCTTACATATTTCTGCATTTCTGCAATATACTGTATTTCATTTGTAATATTTGAAATCCACAAATAAATTATTAAGCGTTTAAACAAAAAGTTATGCTCTTTTATAGGAGTTAGTGTACGTAACGTTAAATTATATCACACGTGACACGTGAAATTATATACTGCGTGTAATTGTAGAAGAGAAGTATTTTGCGTCAAGTAACAGAAATATTTTGATTTTCAATATCAACCAAAATTATCAGAGTGTGCAATAAAAGTGTTATATACATATCAACGTTGTAGCTGAATGCATATGGCCTTTCGTTTAGCAAGGAGTTCGTTATAGTTAAAAGTCTACAGAAGAAGAACTCAGAAAAGATGTGCTTTCGTATAATTTCACGTCTGTCGGTTAGAAGATTATTTTGGTGAGTAGATATCTACATGCAAATACTGTATGTACATAAGATAAACTTTACTTAGCTTCTATACCGATTAGTAATTTAAAATGAATTCAAGTAGGTCTTGTAAGGAAACAATTAATTTATTAATATGTTTTTATTGTATTATTGTAAAAACAATAATTATAAATGCGTAAATTAATAATAGGCCTAATTGTTAAAAAAATTGCAGTACAGATAAAATAAAATAAAATGAAGTAAAATTTATAAAATGAAATAAAAACAATATATATAATATAATATGTCTGCAATAAAATAAAGTATAATACATGGACAGCGTACAGGCTAAATAATACATTTGATATATATAATACAAATGTAGACAATATCATTAGTAAATAAAAACAGAAATTAAAAATACGTTTACAGTTCTCTTAAAAACTGAAAGTAGTTGGAAGGCCGTTAACTGAATTTTCATATAAAGTTTGCTGTTATCGATATTCTTTTGCAGTATTTATAGTTGTATTTATATCTGATATCCTTTTTTAAAGACTCGTTTGTTTAGGATTTGTTAAATATTCGTAATTTAATTCTTCAGTTACGCACATTATTATTGGATAAGTGATAAAAGTATTCGGGAAACACGATTTATTATTTTTAGTTATTTCGGGACACATACTGAGGTTCGAGTGGTCCGATAAAACAAACACACTGAGGGAAACTGAATACAGAAATTTTTCGTGAGAACATTGTTTAAACAAAAATGGGTTTGAAAGCGAGGAACAACAAACGGGAGGAGGCTTAGGATTATGGAGAGCCTCAGCCGGGCACTTTATAAATTTAACTACGTCGCTCAACACCTGTTATGTTTAAATAGCTTTCATTTTAGACTATGATTCAAAAGTATTATTTATTGAAAATTGGTGAGACTGGCAACACAAATGAATATTTTCGGTAATTTCTAGCGATCTCTGCGTAGAATCCTTTCTGCTTGCGGTAACAGGAGAGCGAAGTAGTGTTTTTGTAAGTTACTAAGAACATTACATCATAACAATTTGTTGCTGATAAGTAAATATAAGTATATCACTACCGACTCGGAACACAAAGTTTTTTATTGGTAAAAACGTAAAAGTTATACGTTATAGCCTGAACCAGTTTTCGCTTATTATAAGCTTCGTCACTGGGAGCGCTATCCGTCGTGTTCTTGGTGACGGCGCCGTCGATGTTGTGTGTGTGGGGTGTGATATGTTCGAATAATATGTGTGACTTGAATTGTATCTGCTCCTTTAGAATTTCGTTTTTATGTGTTTGTATATTTCCAATTGTTCAAGAATGTCTAGTTTTCGGCCTTTTGTGTGTACGTGTAGAATATCCATGTTGTTGTCGATATTTGTGTATGTGTGGTTTGCTTCAATGAGGTGGTTTGCAAAGGTGGATTCGGTAGTGGAGTACTATGTATCTGGTGTGTTCAATGTATCTTTGTTTGAAGCAACGTCCTGTCTGGCCTATGTAGAATTTGTTGCAATGTGAGCGATCTAGTTTGTAAACAGCAGGTAGATCAAATTTTTTTGTTCTTTATGTGTGTGTTTTGATAGTATTTGTTCTGTTTTGTTTGTAGGTTTGTATGCCATTCTGTATCCTGCTTTTTTAAATTTGTGGGTTATTTTTTCAGTGTGGTTATTGATGTATGTTGTTATGAATTTGTTGTTTTCTGTCTTTGTCTGTTGTTTGTTTTGTGTAGGAGTTTATTGACTATTGTTCTGTTGTATCCGTTGGATTCTGCTAGATAGTTTTTGCTGGATTCTACTGATAAGTTTCTTTAATATTTGTTACTTTTATTTACTATAACAATAATGGTTCTGTAATGAATGAAAAACGTTTGGTCTCGTTAAGGACTTCAATATACGAGGAAGAGTTTAAAGTGGAAAATGGAATAAAACACTGGAATTGAAAAGAGAAGCTTTCTTTATCATACCTGACATAACAATCACAGTCAGAATATTACGCGAATTGAATCGAAGGAAACTAATTCAGTTTTACAATATTGCGGAAATTCACGTAAACCTCTTGGCAAATTCGCACTATCCAGTTATGAATAATAATAAAACCTTGGTGGAAATACTACTATAGCTTATAGGACATCGTAACTGGAACTAAGGACTGGCAGCATTTGAAACCACTTCTCGGAATCGGCTGTACACCACACAAATACGGCAACACTCGATAAGAATACGCAGAAAACAACTCAGGCTGTGCATTATAATAAAAGTGGTTACGATCGGCCACTTACTCAAGAAGTAAAATATGTAAACAATATTAAACAAACAAACGATAATAAAAAATACCAATAAAAAAATACTTTCAGTAGACTGCAAAGGGACATAAAAACTAAGAATAAGAGATTTATGAGATTTCCTAAAAAGTTAGAAAAAAATACGGTACTTTGGTTTTTACATTGGTCAAAGGTATAGTTGGTTTTCCAAAAACATCGCTTCCTCTGTAAAGAAAACATAAAAATCAGCTCTGTACCACTATAATACATGGACACAATATATTTTGAAAATACAAACTAAAATATTTTCAAACAATGTTTTACAACAGTACATACTGGCAAACAAGACTCGAAAAGAAATATACAACGAACAGTTAGGTAGTAAAAACTATGTGACGTGTCTTCCACCAGCAGACGGCAATATAGATACTGCAACCGTACCAGGGAGTGAAAAATTTCACACATTCCTCAGTTTCCTCTATATAAACATTACTTTGCTTCCTTACACCATTCGTATCCCGAAGTGTGCAGGAAACAATGACGAGAAACAATACAGAAATACTCAACCATCGAAGTAAGTGAATAATAAAATATAAAAACATTATTTTTTAATTATTGCTAAGCATTTATGTGGTTGTAATCTTTTGGTAAGATTATTATGTTCCATGTGTTATTGAAATAAATAAGTTCTTATTAACACAATAGGAAGATATTAAAATGCAAAATTGTTGATATCTATATTTTTCTTGACGTAGCTTTGACAGGTACCCATAATTGCACACAACGCTGTGTAGGTAGTATTTAATAATGTAAAACGATGGCAATGAATATTATAGTTCTTGTAGTTCATTTATTTGTAATGAATCATAAATATTAGTTCTTTTGATATTTGTCTTATATTGGTAACTTTGGGGGTAGTTGTAAACTTTAGAGAAAAATGTACTTCTAGCATATAAAGGCAAAAATGAAACTACAAAGGAAAAAGGCACCGAAACCAAAACAATTTGAAATAATCAAAAAGGTGTGTTATATGAAGCATTGTAATGTAAAACGTTTCCTCTGGCTGCCAAGAATTGTTTGTTCCAGTCTGTCGGCAATTCGTCTGTCCGCTTCTAACTCATCTTCTCCTAACTTTGGAATGCGTGTGTAAACTAAGCCAGATTCAGATGTTTCGTATTTAGAACAAGTCTTTAATTTATTTGTTAATCTATATTAAATAAAGTTGTCTTGGTTTTATGCGTAAAATAAAATGTTATTTGGATTTTATGGAAACGAAATTTTGTAACACTTAGTATTAATATGAGCAAGTAGATTTTTTCAAATATCAACTTTCGGCGTCATGACCAAATAAATGATCTAAACGTGAATTAAACTTCTAAATTTTATGTCTTCCATTTGCTTTACTTTTCAGTATCCAATGTATAGTTCAGAAGACAGCCCGATATTTGTTTGTATACATTACCTCTCTTACCGTCTAGCTTTAACGAATAGGATACCGTAGAATGTTGCGAGTTTTTGCTGAAATGTTGTGTAACATCACACACACTCACATACACGTGTGCGCGCGAGAGAGAGAGAGAGAGAGAGAGAGAGAGAGAGAGAGAGAGAGAGAGAGAGAGAGAGAGAGAGAGAGAGAGAGAGAGAGAGAGCGCGTACAATATTTATTTCATTCATATTGCTGACATTATTCTTGTATATTTTTTATTATATTATTAATAATAAATAAAACTTTTCTTACAAGAATATATTTTTGGTATTTTTTGAATATTACACTGTTTCAATAGTATAAACTATCAACATCAGAAATACAAATTATGTTTGTGTTTGTATTTAATTTGTATTTGTGATAATGATAGTTTATACTACAGAATCAGTGTAATATTAAAAAAATACAAAAGTATATTCTTGTAAGAAAAGTTACATCTATTATTAATAAAAATATAAAAAATATTTATTTCATACACACATACATGCGTACGTACGTGTGTATGACGTATTCATATATGTCATACATGTATGTCGTATGTTTTACATTTGTCAAACCTATAAAGTAGCACCGAATATGAATTTAAAAGGAAATTTGGAAAGTGCGAGCAGATACCAAAAAACGGTATTAATTCAACCAATATTATAGTGATGATAAGTCAGTGTTACGTCAACTAATATTTTTCTTAATATTAAGGTAGACGTTTCAGATGTAATATCTGTAATATCCAAAATTGTTATCAGCATTATTGAAGGGCGTGTTCAGGCGATTAGAATGGGAAAACAGAGAAATTAAAATATATGGAATAAATCTTTCAAATATGAGATAAGATATCGTTGTTTACTAAAAACGGAGTGGATTTGAGAAAAATAAGCTCGAGCAGTGAAAGGTTTGAGTGAGTTCAAATGAAAAGAGAAACACGGTGTTTATTACAGGTGGAACGTTTGAGGAGGTACACAATAATGGTAAAGAGTTGATAGTTGTGGATAACGTAAAATATTTGGACGAAGGAATAACAAACAACGGAGACCAGGAGAACAACTGTCAGAAGAGTAGATAAAAGTGAATTGCTATTCAAAATGTAAACAAGATTACAAAAATAAAAATAAAAAAAATTGAAAAAACAAATTGATATAGAATTTGCAAAGGGGATTTTAAACCGTTGTTAGAAATGTTGTCAATAAGCGTATGAATTATGCAAAAACTTTGTACAGACAGACAGGGATATGACTATGCCAGGAGTGACAAGACGAGGCAACGTAACAATAATCAAATGGATACACGACCGATACAGAGTAGATGTTACCGTTTACACAGAAGATGGGAGATGGCCTGTGCTAAGTTGGAGGCAGGGTCACGACGACTGTCAATTACGAGATAGGTGATGCTCTAGTTATATAATAATGTGGTAATTAACTGGAGACAAATTATTGTCTAGGAGAAAGATTACAGTGGAGTGACTGAGCCGGCGTTCATTCAGCAGTGCTAATAATGAGGTCTGTAATGACGATGATAATGAATGTTGATGATGATGACGACGACGGCGATGATGATGAATATTAATAGTTGATTTGATGACTACAATAACGCTGTTTACTTGATGACAAAAATAAAAGCTGTTTGATTTTATGACTGGATCAACCGTTTTAAACAAAGAAGAGTGTTTTAAATGAAAAGTTTTAAATGTTTTAAGTGTTTTAAATGTTTTAAACTTTTTTAAATGAAAAGTTTGTGTTTTTTTAAGTGATTACGAATTTTAAATACTGGCCGACTGGAAAAGGTGGTGTACTGCGCTGGCTTAAATGTGACAGCTGTCAATTGTCAACAAACATACGTTTAGATACAACTTTACAACTGTATTAATTAATCAGATAAAATAATTAAAAAAACGGCTATCCTGATGTGGAGGAAAATTACTTATTTATATAGGGTGAGATAAGCATGACGTGGACTAATCACCGTTGCGCGATGCTAGAAATTATGGAAATAATAATTTAATAATTATTTTGAATGAAAAAATTATAATGACACATAATCATAATTTTTTAACATCAAACAATTTTAACGCATATTACAGAATACAGGACTGTATCTACTGTAAGTTATGGATTGTAGCTTTAATTTTCTTCAGACTTTTGTTAAAAGATAATACAGATTTTGCATTTGCTGTACAGAAGTTAAAAACGATATGGCTCAACTTTATGGTCAATTCCAGAATAGCAATAAAGTACTGTAGCGGGCAGTATGACGTTAGTTGTTAATGCGAAAACAGTATGTCGTAATTCTTAAGTGGCATAACAACGACTCTAAATTGTTGAGAGCTTGTGTCACAGGAGAGACGGGACGTGAGTCAATTATTACACTAAATTGTTATTGTATATTTTTTCCACATAAAATGTTGTATTATTTGAATAATAAAAAAATTCTGAATTATGTACAGAACGAAAGTATTTTAAATTTACGAAGAATGCGATTCGGCCATAGAAGAATTCTTAGAAATAAACAGACGTCAAACGCTTTAGGACAACATTACGTTTACTTTTAGGTATAAATGTAAAAACGTGTAAATATTTAGCTCGTGAAAACATGTGCGTTTGTATACGGGCATTAATTTCGCCCTTTGTAGCGTCATGTTTACTGGGATATTTTTGTTTGTTTTAATATTTGTGATGTCCAGGTTTCAGCGTCTGGTGCAGACACCGCACCGCGTCACGTCTCAGACAACATGTAACATACATTCACACATACCGTAGCGTACACCAACGTAATATCAATTTCTGATTTATTCTTTTAAAAAATGTGCGGAAGAATCTAACAGACGTAGTGAGTAGACGTGAATAATCTTATTTTGCTCGGTTTCTGTGTTCATATAAACTTACATTTCTGGACAATAAACATAAAGCGTCAACATGACGTCAATGTTATATTGGCATTTTAAATATACATAACATAAAAGAAATAAAATATAATAAAAATAAAGTACCGTATTTATTTAGAGATTTTAAGTATATTTTTCCGTGCACATACATACACACACAAACACGTTTGTGTACAAATAGCCTGTGTGTTGTTGTCCGACGCGAACATGAGTATCCGTGTGCAGTGTGCCGTTAGTTTTCCGTTTAATTTTAGTCATTATTGTTGATACAAATTTTACACAATATAACACTTTCATTAAACGCTTACGATAGCGAGTTATACTTAATCTTTAAATAATCATAACTTACTTTTCATTTTCCTCTTCACTTTTCTATACAATTTACTTTGTAAGTAAAGCTTGCTGAAGACTTGTTGTAATTGCTGAAGGTTGTTGTAATTAAATCTATTATTCTACACTACAATTAAATTATCTTTTCCTGAATTCTTTTAAATGTAACTTAATCTTAATCTAAATATAATTTTATTAAAAACTTAAATAACTTTCAATAAATCTAGTGGCGTAAGATCGGGTGATTCGTGCGTCATTGTATCGGTGCTTTTCCGCCAATCCATCGGTTACAGTATGTATTATTAAATAATCACTGACAGTACGAGAGAAATGAGGTTGTGCACCATCGTGCACGAACCATGTCCCCAGTCTAAAGTCTAACTGCAAGCCAAATTTTTGTACTAAAATGTGTCTTCGTATTCAGTAAATGTAAATACAGAATGGGCCAAACGTCACTACCCATTGTGAGTTACTGAGTTACCCATTGTAAACAAATTGTTTTCCATCTTTGTCGATAAAATTGCACTCTAGTGTTTACATAAGAAACTATCAGACACAAATCAAAGGCGCGTAATTTAAAACCGATGGGAAGATCACAACCAAACTTATCTTAACGTTTACTATGGGTAACTCAGTAACTCACAATGGGTAGTGACTTTTGGCCCACTCTGTATTCTTGTTGGAAACTGGTATTTCACAGTTACTCTTTAATTTAGTACCTCTTTCCAGCAATCTGAGTTCTGAATACTGTCACATTCAAGATGCCACATAGAAAAAGTACACTGAGTGAACTGTATAAAATAATGAATCACCATAAATATATCGACAATAAACAAAATTGTACAGAACATTAAATATAACAACGATGTGTGCACGTAATAACGACAAACTACAAATTCCGCTATTTGTATGTGACTAATTTCATACACTCATAGTAAATAATCATAATTAGCACCGGCATTGTGACATACAACGGCACGTAATTAGATCCACTGATGAGTCAAGTCAACAAAATGCATTTTCTATTCATAGGAACAACACTACGTTGAATATTGTCATTGTTTATTAACATCTACTTTATAATTTTTGCTATACATTTTACTATATTGTTTTAATAAACACAGACAGCCATAGGTTGTAAGGCACTAGGAAGCAGGGGCGTGAGCGCTCACCAGAGTCAGTGTCTATCAAACGATTACACGTGTACCTTGATTAAAATTTCTTATCAGAGCTCCTCGTTGACGAATTGTGTGAGAACTACAGATGTCTAGCACGGTGTCGCTTACAATTCCAATAAATATGTCACGTGTAAAACGACAACGGTAGTGCGTCGGTTGCGGCGTATGGCGGTGAAGCATCACGGTAAAGTATTGATAATAACAAGACGATGATGTGAACAATCCATGTGTGTCTGCTTGCGCCTGCATTCGGACACATCGATAGTAATGAGACATTAGCAGTCATAATGATGATGCATAGCAACTGAAATGTTCATAATAATGATACACTGATATTAACACTTTGATGGCAAACAAGAATTAAAATATAATTGGGGTTCAAGTTGAGCGCTTAAACAATTGATTAAAGTACTGCTCAGAGGTATCTGAACAGCCATGACCTTTACTATAACAGCCATTTACGTGTTATAGTAAATGGAGAACGACAGACAGGCTGTCAATTGAGTTTTGTTTATTTATTTTTTACTTTTTTTAACAACATTTCTGTATTTACAAACAGAGATAATACTGTTGCACACAACTATAGAAACATTTTTCCAATTTGGGCTTTCAAGCTTCACAACTCATCAACATCACAGGTCATATTTCCGATCTGATTATAACCACTAACACAACTTCATTAAGTAAATATTTGTGTATTTGTTTTGTTTTCTCACCACCAGTTCCAGGCTATATAACAATCAGATATGTCTTAATAAAAATACCTTCATTTATTCTTAATCAAAATGTCTAAATCAGTTTCATGTTTTCTTACGTTTTTTGCAGACCACCTGGCAAAATTACATCTAAGTATTTAAAGTAATTTATTTAGATGTAAGGATACACCTGACAACATGAACGTAAATTGGTTGACGTTATTTTTATATTACAATTTTTAACGGTCATTTATAAAAAGATGATAAATTAAAGTAAGTGTAAGAAGTTTATGGATTTATTTCAACAGCAAGCAGCATAGTGATGCATGTGAATTTTGTTATCTGTTTGTGTTGTTATCGGGTTGCAGACAAATATGACAACATGACAAATATGACAATATGACAACATGAACGTAAATTGGTTAACGTTATTTTTATATTACAATTTTTAACGGTCATTTATAAAAAGATGATATATTAAAGTAAGTGTAAGAAGTTTATGGATTTATTTCAACAGCAAGCAGCATAGTGATGCATGTGAATTTTGTTATCTGTTTGTGTTGTTATCGGGTTGCAGACAAATACTTGGCACTTGAAGTCCAGTGCAGTGAAAAAAACCATCACATAATTTTCCTAAGTTTGGAATAAGACAATGTCTTAATGTTTCGGTACTTATTTAAACGTGGTACTGTGTAATGCCCATAAAATAAATATATATATATATATATATATATATACACTAATTACTTGTACTATACATATCATACACATAAAAGAGTATTTAGAAGGTTAGAATACAAAAAACAAACTAAAAAATCAAGTATAAATATTGAGAACGGAAAGAAAGAAGTACCAAAAAGGGAGTAAGACAAGGAAGCTACCCTCTCTCACTCTCTCTGTCTCTCTATCTTTCTGTACACGGTATACATCTCCATGGTACGGTATCATGGCTAATGATACAATAATTCAAACTAAAAGGGTCTGAGCCTTGTCAGTTGTAGGATACGAATTTATAAAACTTGACATTATTTTCCAACATTACTACTGTATTATGATGGTACAATTAATTTAATAAAGATTTTAAGACGATGTAATCGTATGTGTAATCTGTACGTTTGAAATCTGATTTATACAAAATATGTAAAATGAAAGTCAGGATATACTGTTAGAAACAACAATATCTTGTTAAAAACAACTATTTCAAAAATAAAACTTAAATGTTTTACTTATCTTTTCAAGTATTTGAATTACTTGTGCACGTATTTAATAATACTTGTTCTGTTTCACGGATCAACGCCCTTCTATAAAAACATCCGATTCAGTCGGCAACACAATATAAGTTTTAATAAACTTGTATGAAACAGGAGACATTCATATGGAGCTATAGTGCTGGCTGCCTTTTGATTTCATAAATTGCACAGCACTGAACCCTTGTTATTAAACACTCTGCTGTCTTCATCACCTCACGTGCATTCTGCTGTATTTCATACACACAGTACTCGGGCGAATAGTTATCTTTAACATTAAAAGTGCCCTAGTGTTTAGCACACGCACGCACGCGCGCGCGCGCGTTTTTAGACTGTTTATAATACCGCCTTAATAAGTGCAATTTTTTGCTTTGTTTTGTAGAAAAGTATTTCGTTAGGGTAAAATGCCTAAAATTTCAGGAGCTAACTATTTATTGTGTACTGAAAGGACAAGAAATTATCCACTAAATGGTGAACAAATACTTCAGTGAGAATCGAAGTATACTTTCGTCATTACAAATATCACGAAAAATAGAAATGACGAAGCTTATGAAATAGTGGAAAGTATAAGTGTCTAGTGGTAGAGAATTTTATTGACTCGTATGTAATTAAATTAATAACTTCTCATATGTTAGAGAGTTTCAGAAGTATAATTTCCGTATAGTAGTATAGTACAGTTTCAGAAGTAGTTTCATGTGTATAAATTAACATAGAAAAATAAGTGCTGGAATAAAAAAAGAAGATAATATTATAAAGAGATTACTCAAATACAATTTATACCAAAATATATATAATATGTATGCGTGTGTGTACTGTGTATACGGTTTGAAACGAACAAATATGCTAAGACATTATAAATACAGCTACAATAATAAAGTGAGTTTTCTTAGCTCGCACATCTTAATTTTTATACAAAATAATATGTAAATATAAACTGGTCTATTAACCTGATTTTTATTTTAAAATATAATTTAATATATGAGTCCACCAGTCAGCTGTGTTTTATTTAAACGAGTAATTTGCTCGAAATATACTGAGCAATTTGTTAGCTTCGTATGTGACAGATGCTTATAATTTAAAATTTATAAAAAAACATAGATGTAGTAAAAGGATTTTGTTTTTACCGCCGTCTTTATGTTTTATGTTTTGTTAGATATTAGACAGGAAACGATAGGTATTTGTCCTGTATTTTTTGACACTTTCACAACTAGCAGTAAATGTAAAGCTAGTATTCCGAGGAATTCTTACTGATAACCACTCTGTAACCGGAAAACTTATCAATCTGAAGCAAACATATTTACTATTTACTTTAGGTAACAATTATTTAAGTATAACATAACATGTGCTCAGATTTATTGAACCTCTTATATAAGATTTGCGCACTTCTTTAGTTTAATCTGTTACGTTTAGTTTTTTATAGAAATCATCAGCCAGTAAAATCGGACAGTCAGTACAAAAAAAAAAAAAAAAAAAAAAAAAAAAATAAGAATATAAAACTAGGAAAATAAACAGGCTTAAATGTGGGCTATAAATATAAAATGCGGCGCTTCTTGAGTATTATTGGCATTTTGGTAATATTTATCTAAACTTTTTTCGAAATATGAATCTTAAAACTAGGACTCTTCAAAACTTATTCAAAATATTATTTTTTTTGTAATTCAGAATTACTACTAGAGAATGAATAACAAGTGTAAGATATAATATAAATTCTATAGTGACATTTAATACGATACAAGGTTATGATTATTCATACATCACTAGTAAAGGCAAAATCGATGTAGGCCTATATAAAAATTAGTCTCCCGTAAAATTAAAACACGTATAATCGGAATACGGTTTATATTTACTTACGTAAGCGATGACGAATTCGTTGCAAAAGGTATTCCTAAAGCAAGCACAAGACGGTACTGAGCTGGTCCAAATGTGAGCCGGGTCTGAGTCGATGCCGGATTCTGTCATGCGCATATCTCCCTGACAACAATGTGCACGTCCCAAGGGGGACCGTCCGACACACGTGGCCATACTTGCTGTATCATTCTAATTTTATAGCTAATTTTCTCTCGTCGTCACGGATATAAATCCACAAAAATTTAAGGAACCCTCAACTATATTTTAAAAATTAATTTGTTATTAAAAATAAACTTTAACTTAGGCTTTCACATATATGTGTACATGTATGATGCAGGTAACAGAGATCCGATGTCAGCCAATACAAGGTGACCAGAAAGAGGATTATAACTTCAAAGATTCGCTGTTTTCTTTGTTTATTTTTATTTATACAATTATTTTTTATTTGTTTGCTCCTATAACGTAGTTTCTGTTTGGGACAAATTCAGAAAAAACATAATAATATTGGAATGCGTTAAAAATATATTTTATTTTAAAATGTACTAACAGGTTGACAAATAATTCTTAGTACAACACTCTCAAATTAGGATGTGAAAGCGATAATAATTGGATTTTTTAAATATAGATTTACAACGTGTATTTTTCAATATTTTCCAGAGGAACAGAAACAAAGGAAACAGCGAATGGCGTATATTTATAAGTTATAGTATTGTGTCAAGTAATCTTGTTTTGGCTGTCTTCCGATCTCTGTCACATGTGAAAGAAGATAAGGGTACACGTATAAATATAAAGACATGTACAAATGAGACTACTGAAGATACCGGTGTGGAGGAGAAGCACGAGAATGTATAATCGCGTTAACTGGAGTTTGAACCAGGGATGCATGTGTCAAACACAGGCTTACTGTGCTGACTTAGGTAACAGAAGGCGTGCCGGTAGCCTCGGACTGTGTTACAATCAGTCCACAATGTGGCTGTTTCTCTACAATAGCTGTCGAATGTTGGCTCTTGTCTTGTCTGCTTTTGGAGTTCTGAAGACACATTGGCGATATAATTTGGACAGTTGCGTCAGAACTGCTTTACATTTGACTTCAGTTGACATTTTATTAAATATTTATTAAAGATTTAGGTTAAATCTTTATGTAACCACCAAATCATCTGGCTCATAATTTACCAGTTTGGCGCCCGTGACTTTGTAAAAAAATTTAATCGTTCTTGTTTGAATGAATAAAATAACTATAAACTTTGTGGTTAATAATTATAAACATTTTATTCGAAGTAGTGCCTTTTGGTAACACTTGCTTGGTGGCAGTGTTTTCAGACAGCTAACTCGTCGTATAACAAAGTTTGTCAGTGTAATGAAACTAGGGGAAGCACTGGCACTAAGCTTCAGTTTAAAACAAACGATATGCTGGGAATTTATCTATTTGCGGATGTTATTAAGCACGGAGTTTGCTATACGCGTCTGTCCACTGAGTATATATCGAAGAAGTAATTAAGTAAATGTGTGATTGGTCTGGGTAAGCCATTAGAATGTTGTGCCTCGCGTTTCTGTATAATTACTATACGTGTGCAGGTTCAAGCGCGCGCGCGCGCGTGTGTGAAACGTAGCTGCAACATGGCATACACAGTAAATGCAGTTACATGACAAGTATTAAGGTTAATTAAGGTTGCGTCTAAACCTTGCAAGCTGAAGTGGAAGGCTTTTAGTAGTTATGGTGTTAACAATTCATCGTCTTCTAAGGACTGTTAGACCTTAAGTTCAAGCAAATATGATCAGGGTACCGAATGTGTCTCACAAGATAGATTTCACAGTAAAGAAGTGAGAATGTTTAACATATTGTTGTTCTTTATATGGTCTGTATGAGAAAAACCGACATAGGATACTAATGCCTGCGCATATTTGCAAGTATCGGTAATATAACAGTATAAATACTTTTAATTTACACTGGAGTGTATTTAACATCATGTGTTACACAAGCATTTGTCAGTAGTTATTGAATAGAAACGTTCGTGTATGTATTTAATTATTTATTGATGTGCTAATGAATAACATAATTCATTTATAATTCTAATACGTTACGTTTATGCAGTTATTAACACTACAAAATCGTAGCAGGCGTTCAGTATGCAGTTTCTGTTACTGTAAGTAATACATATAATTCCGATTTCCTAAATTGCTGCATATGGTCAGGGCCGGCTTTTGAAATATGCCACCCCTAGGCACAATTTTTATGGCCGCCCGCCCTCCAAAAAATGTCTTTAGAGATCGTTCCTCCGTTTTCGACAAGAAAGATAACAGCTTAAAGTTATCGTTCCTTGGAATGTCACTAGCTCTTAATAAACTTATGAAGCTATTTATTTTTAATGAAAAAAAATTGAAAACAACAATAACTGTTATCTGAACTATTTGTGCTCGCTGATTACAACAGGGAATAACTTTATCTAACTGACATAAAAACGCAAAAATTAAATATGTACCACAATATATTATATAATAAAGCCTATACTTTAGTACCGTAAATAATGTCTATAATGTAAACTATTTTTTTAATATTTTCAAAAACTATTTTTTCTTTGTGCCGCCCTCTAAAAGGTGCCGCCACTAGGCACGTGCCTAGTGCGCCTAGTTACAAAGCTGCCTCTGTATATAATTAATACTTTTAGATATTAACTAAAACGTATATAGGTGAATAATTTTCCCACGAAATACTTAATTAAAAACTGATTACCGTTTTCTCAGATGGCTTACGTTTTGGTTAATTTATACGCAATCAAATGTAAACAATTAAGTGTAGTGTACAATTAATTTAGTGGTACTGAACGGTTACTGAGTTATAAATTTTTAATTTCAAAACTTGTCGTTTTGTGAACCAGTACATGGGCTGAGCGTGTGTTTGTGATATTTATTCTCTTTGTCAGATGTTTATAAAACTTTCGTGGTTTTGTGAGCCACCAGGGTACAGTGTCGCGGTAAAGGACGGTTTATCACTTCTTCGCGGTAAGAGTTTTGGCAGCAAGTACCGACAAAATTTTGTAAACAAGTTGTAAGTATGTAAACTTATAAATAATTGCTTGTTATAAGTAAAATTTTCCCAATTGCTTGTTTAGCATTATTGACAATAAGAGTTAGTTAAGGTTTTATAAAAAACACTATTAAAAGTGCAGTGGAAACATCTTCAGATTATTAGCAGCCAAGATAAGTCTTACCTTACTTTAATTTTACTCCATAAGCTGTTAATATAATTAATAGAGTATTGTTTTGACTTACTTGACTTTGAATTTAGTTATTTAGTTGTTTGTAAAAAGCTTATACGTTTTGGTAAGCATTCCAATGAAACATTTGCAAGATGCATTTCGGTTCACAGACTGTATTGACAAACTTAAATTTTATATTTAATTAGTTTGAAGTGTTTCAAGACGTGCGTTTTCTGTTTGTCCTCTAAGTTTGAAGATATCGATGTTATTTGTTTTTTCTTGTAACATTGTGTTTCTGTAGTTAGGTTTTGCACGCAGAAAGATAGCATAAGCACACGGACTTGATGATCAGAAACCAATTAGAGAACTGAGATGATAGAGCTGTCAGCTACATTACAGCATAACGATTTCAAATCTGTATCTGGATATGTTTCAGTATAATAAAGGTAGGTACCGATGAAAACGTGTAGGACATAATGCATAATTCTACCGGTGCGGCGTTAGCGAGGTACCGTATCTGCCTGCGTTCGTGTGTGGATGACTAAAGATTTGTAGCATTAAATTGTAACTCTGACCCGCATCGTCTTTCACAATCTATCCGTGTAAGCCTGATGTAATTTTGTAATTATGAAGAGTATACAAGACCACTATAATGTTTTCATAAAATTCATGGATCTTCCATTGGGGTTGTAGGACAGTATCAAAAGTAACGCCTCCAAAATAAAATCTGTAAAAATGAATTATTAACGTAGATGGTGCTGACTTCTAGACGAGATGGAATGATACCCAATGAGATTACACAGAGGGCTGGAATAGTGTTAAATTCTTAAAACGATAGTATGTATGAGACTATAAACATGTACACGTCCCGGGAATGAATAGACAGGAAAAATGAACATCGGATTGGCATCTTTTAAACCGTAAGAGAAGAAGCATTTTTTAAAAAAACGTCAGAATATTGAGGAAGATTTAGAAAAACTGGGAAAATGTGGACAGATGATTTGATACACACTGATCTGCACGTCGTTCCGATATTTGCTCAATGAATTAGAAAGCGGAAAATGCCAATAGGGACACCACTCTCTATACTGTTGGCTTTGAGCAACAAGCAGGCGGTAACTATATCTGCATAGTCAACTTGTGTAGCTTACTTGTAGAAGTATAGAGTGTTCAATAATTTTTGTTGTTTTGACCATACCTGTTTCATTGCAATTAATTTATATAAGAATCTATAATTCATATTCTGCGCGTACTGTAGCATATGTAATATATTTTGTACAAATAGCAGGTACTGGATTTTTAAAAAATATAATTGAAATAAAGAGATATTGTTATGATATAAATCAAACGATATAATAAGTATGTACTGTGTCTTGTGTCCTGAGGTTGGATTAAACCAACCACGGTTTAATCCCTAAAACCGACGACACATGACGGTGGAATACAATTTTTAGCTTATTTTTTAAGCTGACGAATATTGTTTACATTACGTGTGTGCCCATTATTCATATATGATTCATGAGATCACACTTACTGTTATTGTACGTTTCTGAGCGCCTCACTGTGACAGTATTTAAAGAAATTTGAAAACTCTCTCTGTTTATGACACTGGCTGCAACGAATTGTTTTATCGTTGAATATGTTAATTATCTCACTCTACTGGCTGTTATCCACCTAATATAACATTTTAATTATGGTGTGACGTTTATTTTTCCATGGTTGTGTAGGAAGAAGCTTGCATTTTAACGTGGTTTTGAAAGGTTGGAGATATCTTAGGTGAGAATACGTAAGAATGTTTTGATTGTTAAATGAAAACTTATGTACGTAAACTCGGTAATGTAACCTAAAAATACAGACTGCATCAAATTATAGTGCTTGGTATTGACAAATTTAGCCAATGACAAGTTAAATCAAACTTTAAAATAATAAACATTTTATGTTTATAGAAAGCGGACAAAAGGTGAGCATATTGCATAAGTACTCGTAGGTACGGACATCCCCACAGCAGCGTGACATACCCGCGGTACACAAAATGTTTAGACGCCTAGTCTCTTGTAGTTCGTGTGTAGTTTTGTCTGTTCTATTGTAGCCCATTTGTTACACACCGAGACTTATGGGAAAATGCATACCTATCGGTTAAATTTAGACATTACAGTGTTATGTAATAATTAAAATTATGTAAACGTAAAAATAAGGTACAGTAGAGTCTCGATTATCTGAGTCCTGATTTTTCGAGTTACGGATTATCCTTCGTACTTTTTTGTATATCTCACGTTTGTTAATACACTTTAGAAGTACATCATCTTTTTTTGTTTTTTGAACGAACGTACGAATTTGAACGATTTCCACAATGTGTGGAATATAGAAATTGCAAAATCGAAATGTGTTTATGTAAGATTCGGCAATGTTAACGCGGTGGACGATAGGAGACAAACATCTTTACATTGAACAGAAATTTAAAGAACGTACTGTGATCATTAAGAATCGGCTATGATAAAAGCGGCGGGTGGTTGCAGGCGACAAATGTTGCAGTGTGTCGGTCTCGGATGGTAAGATTCCCGAAAACGTTGTCTACTATAGCTTCGTTCTCTGTCCACCAACTCTTATAGTAGGCCCACTGTGGTTTGGTTATCCAATAACATCCCCTTACCTCACTCCTTGTTTCCCTTGTACAGATTCTCCTCGATTTCTCAGTCTATCTGTTGATATCGTGTTGAAAAATTTAATTTTAGTATTGTGCGTGCGTACGTAATCTGTGTCTGTGCGTAAGTTAACATTCGTTGCCGGAGATAGAAAGCGATTGGTAGTTTCATTAGAAACGAAACTGGCTGCCTTAGAAATACTCGACAATGAGGAGTATATTAAAAATGTAGCACGCGACACCGGTGTTGGCGAAGTAACGAAGTCGTGATAACCTTGAACGTTGGGCGATGTCTTACGACTCAACGAGTTGTTCGGGGAGGAAAATTATGAAATCTTTGACCTTCAAAGACGCCATTGAGGCTTTGTTCCTTTCGTTCACACAGCAACGGAAGACAGGTGTCCTGCTTTTCGAACAGATACTACAAGAAAAAGCCAAATTTTTTGTCTTCCGTACAATGTTTTAATACATTGTACAATTTGCTGCTAAAGTTGGATGGCTAGATCGTTGGAAAAATCTGTAAGGAGTGCGTCAATTAAATATAACTGGAGAAAAATTGTCGGCGGATTAGAATCTGTCGTAGAATTTAAAAGAAAATTTAAACAAATTTTGGAAGAAAAGGATACTTCCTAGACCAGATTTATAACTATGACAGAAGCGGGCTGAAATGAAAAATATTACCATCTAAATCACTCGTTGTAAGATAAGGAACAATTACTCAAAAGTTCCAAAGAAAGAATCAATGCAACTTATGTACGTAGAAAAGTCGGACAAATCAAGGGCATTTAAAACTCAATTTATTGGCCTTGCAAGAATAGTATACAAACCAAAGAATTGGATGGATGGATGCAAGTCTATATAAGAAATGTTTTTTTCGTTAAATTTATTCCTACCGTAAAATCTTAACTTAAACAAGCAAAACTCGGAGCATAAAGCCATTTTATTAATGGATAATTCCCCTTTCCTAATTTGTTGGAAAGAGAAGAAATGAAAGTTATATTTTTACTTTAGAAAGCCGCCAAATGTCACCTTGCTCGTTTAGGTCCTCGATCAAGGGGTAACAGAAATATTCAATTGGTATTATCGCCAGATTCTCCTGTAGTCTATTTTATAAAACAGTAATTGCACATTCACACTTACCGTCACAGAACAGTAAAAAAAACATGGTATACTAATCGGCAGATGCGTGGAATAATGTTTCTTCCAAAACCCTGAAACGTTCGTGGAATAAACGTCTTAAAACAAATGAAGACATAATTCCAGAACAAAATGGCAAAACCTACAACGGCAGGTCGAAGCTCAAACACCCCACTTAATTTTATTAAAAAGATGGAGAGACATCGACGACAGGAAAAGAACCAATATTACTCAGAAGCAGACAACCATCACAGCCTTTTTTAAAAGACTCGAGTTTTTTTAGTCAATTTGACAAGTATTCATAATATACATAATTACATTATTTTTCTTATCTTCCTTTTTGTTCGTTTCCAACTTACTAACATTTTTTTTCCAGTTTTCCCGATAACTCTAGGTAGTTGTGATCCAAATTAACTCCCCTAATTGAGACCCCATTGTAATATGACTTATCCAGGAAGATGAACATAATCGTGTTAAGTTGTGAAATTGGAAGATTGAAATTATTGTATGATTTGGAAAATGAACTGCATTAAATTTGCAAATTTAAAGGGTCATTTGAGTCGTTAATGTACTTGCTAACGTACATTACAGAGAAAGTTTAATATCAATAAAATATAAGGTTTGTATGAAATTAGTAAAGATACATAAGATAAAGTAAAATATGTAATAAAAATTTAGATCCGTTACAGATATAGTAAAAACTCTGTTAGTAGATTTTTAAGATATTTGCTGTATTAGTGTGTACGTAATAATGTAATGTAACATATATGTATATGTATAAGTAATGTGAAAGCACCTGTTGTTCGAATCTATCCAGTTATCAAGAATGTTTCCTTTTAAAACGTGTGTGACTAATGAAGTTTACTGATTCTGATTCATTGTTACGTTATAATTAATTTTTAAATGTGTGTAAATTTTTATTTATAAACAGTTGATTTTTCTTTGCACTTACAGTAACGCATTCTGGCACTGTAGAGGGAATACTGTAGTCAGTTTTTGAACTCAATATAAATTTTTCATCATTAAACAAGTTTTAAATCAGTGTTTTTACATTAAAATAAATAAATAAAATACATTTTAAAAAATAAGTTGGAATGTTTGCTTTACTTTAGGAAGGATAGGCTTTTGAATCCGCGAAACATAATGGCAAGCAAGTCGTATCGTTTGCCAAGTGGCCTACTTATGCATGCTAGTGAATATTGAAATCCTGTTTGTAACAATTTTGCCGACTCTATTCATTCCACGCTTTTATTCCGTGTGTAGACTACTGAACATGCTTTAACATGTTATTTACCTATGTATGAATAAAATAAATACAAAGATTATTAAATATTTTAAATTAATTAAAATTTATTATTAATTTTAACATTTTAATAAATATTTTGTTATAACATTACTACAAATGTTATTAGTATTATTAATATTTATTTAATTTGTGATGTTTTCAATTTGTTTCTTGTGCAAGTAGATAATATTGTATATTCTGTTTAACACCTTGTTAACGTATATAATTACTGCAAGAAACATCGAGTTACTTATATAGAAAATAATATTTATTTATACACATTTTTATTTACAAATATTTATTAATATTTATAAACGTATTATTAATATTTATATACTAAATATTAATTTAATATTTGGTTATATTTAATATTCAATGACATTGTGTATTTATAAATAACAGACTAAAATTATTATAAGAAGTTTAAAGAAGTGTGAATAGGAAAAACATTTACATGTTACCGACATTTTGAAAATGGGATACAAGTCGTAAATAGTTAGAATCGAAACTGGGCGATCGTTAAAAGAGGATTATTGAAGATACAGTTCGACTTTAGAGCTACCGAAATTACGTCAGCTATAAATAGTTGACAACACAGGAAATTCATTTGCATTTATTATAGAGGAAAAAAATAACAAGGCATATAATTTACTAGTCAGAATCGTAACTTGAAAATACAAGGATACAAAAAAGTTCACCAACCATAAACAAAATTATCACAGATAACAGCGAGTTGTTCGGTTTTCATTAATAGTGAAAATTCATTTCATGTTTATTTAGTTTTGATTACCTGTCTCATACTTATTTTACGTAAGTACAGCAGTACAGTGATATAACACTGTGTCTGCAACAAATTGAAAAAAAAAACAATACAAAGGGCTTATTCACATTATTTCTGAACAATTTTGGGAGCTACAAACATAAGGAAGGTACTAAAAACTTTTTGAATTAAGAAATTGATTGTTTATAAAAATTAATTATTATTGTTAATACTGTATTTTAAATTTATTTGCTTTTATTAATTCCAAAGCTGTTTTGTTTTCAAAGGTTGTAGCACTATATGAACTTAACGAATGATTTCCATAGTTTCGAATACACGGAAATGTATAAAAATGAATGAACTCTACACATCTCATCAGCTGGGTTTAAACAAAGTCGTCCGAACGACTAAGAGACTGTGTAATGACATTTATTTCGATATAAATTGACAGCATGCCAAAAATATTTTCAAAGGTGGTCGTGAACCAAAGCGTACCTGCTCTTTTTCATTTCATCAGACTTCTACATCCTGTTTTGTTTAAGTGGAATAATGGAAGTCCCAAAGAAATCTTCATAAGACCACACGTAACGTATAAAATCACAATGTACGCGTGTTTCAGTTTTAATTCTGCTCGTCTTTTTTTACAAACTTGGTTTATGGTACTTTCAATCTCAAAGATACCACAGTAGCTTGGCAGATGTGGATGTAAGATTATCGTCAGTCGCACCATAGTGAAGAAACAAATTTTTGGATAATTTCAATTAATCTTATTACGTATTTCACATCCTGCATGTATCAAGATTTCAGGTAATAACAAAATAAAAAATTAAATACAATCAATTGCAATCGTTAATAATTAAAATCGTTAATTTTCAATGTTTTTGCATTTATCTGTGCCACAGAAACTCTAAAGATGCTAGTGCAGTAGTAAGTAATATTTAGGAATTTATAATTTTCGTTCCATATTTGGCAGTGAAAACGTATTCCAACATTAAATGCTTTGTATCTTTGTGAAAAGTTTTCAATTTAATTTCATGGTGTTGTATACACAAGACGTTTGTAGCGCGCACCCTGCTAGCACTGCCGCCCGGTACTAAAATAAAGTAAGTAAAATTTTATTTTATTTATTTAAACAAATAAATTAAATCCACTTATTTTTCAATAGTGGATGGCGTCAATCCAGTCAAACTGAATGAATAATGTAATGACGAAATGATATTGATAAGCTCGTGTGGTGTGCGTTTTACAGGCTAAGGTGAAAGAAACGGGCATAACTTTATTTTATAGTTATGACGTTCAATATAAAGTTAAATCTGACTAAACGGATTTAGGTCAAACTTTTATGTGCCAGTACCAATAAATACTAGGTTAATAATTTTATAAATTAAAAGTAAAAAGTTTTTAAGCGTTTTGAAACAGAATTGTTGCTAATATCGATCAAATATCCGGGGCTGTGCTTGTAGTTTAGAAAATTATGAGACAGTTCGTGATGCGGCAGAGTATCTACAACACATACATACGCGCCCGCGCATGGATAAACACTCGCACACACATACAATATAAATAAATAAATTATACATATATATATATATATATTACAACGGAAAATATTACTACGCATGTTTTAGAAGGGGCGGCTCAGTAGACTAGTGGGTATGGCAGCTGGCTACTAACCTAGAGGTACCCGGTTCGATTCCCGGGTCCGCACCGTAAAATCAAGGTGCATTTTTCAGCCCCCAGGTCGACTCACCCTGTTGAAAATGAGTATCTGGGATAACATCATGGGGATAATAATGGGCGGCTGAAGCGTAGTGCTGGCCACACTGCCTTCCTTGTATGCCGTACGGCTCACATAAGGCAGCCTGCCCTGCCTTCTCCTACACTACTTCAGGTGGTACACATGGGAGGCATTATTATATGTTTTAGAAGGATGTTAGTACATCTATGTGTGCCCAAAGTAAGCTATATGATGATAATAAGAGAATGTATAAAATATGTAGAGTTGGGCTCTCTAATTTAGACTGTGAGGGACTTTGTAATTTCGACTTATAAATAAATTATTTTGTAGGTCAAATATGGACTGCGATATATGAAAATGTGCATATTTATCGGTTAAGTTCGGTTTGCGATAGTCGAGTGCACCGTTATTAATATAAAGATATGATTCTAACTTGTAGATACTGTAACGTACCAAATTAGCAGTTACATAAAATAACTATCTAATACGTCAAATAAAAGGATATCATGAAAATATTTCATCGTGCATAAAAGGAGGAACAGGAGAATATAAACAAAGTGTGTATCTACGAATGAATATTATTGAAACAACCCAACAAAGAAGAAGGAAGAGTAATAAGGATATCATCGAGTATAACAAAGAGAGAGAAAATACCAACGAGCCAATATAATATGTTAGCATCCAGGCCCAATAGATCCAAAATAGTGAGGGGATATGCCGAAGATAATTATTAACATAAAAAGGAGACGAATCAAGTACAATCACAATGGTGATAAACAAACGAATTTGTTCATTAGTGTGAAATAATATGGGACAATGACTACCATAACCATGAATAAAAATATGGAAGAGTATGACAATATTAAGGGAACGTGGATTATTGCAAATAATGTGTAACCAAGGAGAACACCGACAGTGAGAAACAACTAACCAGAAGAAGAAAAGGAGAAGAAGAGGAAAAGAAATGTACCATGAAGAATGAAGATTATGTATGAACAGTACAAGACATCAACATTCACAAGATATACCAGGAATTAAAATCAATATAGTGACCAGAAGAAGTATAATGATTATTCGAATACCAATAACAGAGAAACCAGTGTTGAGCATCAATAAGTGATCACGAACAATGACAGTGAGTACTTAATATAAGTGTAACAACATGTGATATGATAACCATTTTACCCCAAGTAAACAACACAAACAATACCAGTGAAAATGTTTATAACGGAGAAAAGTGATTAACCATTATAAGTGAAAGAATCCACGATTAACTAGTGAAATGCACAGACAATTAGTGTAACAAGTTTAATCAAGATTGTAAAATCACATAGATAATCAGTAAGACCACCAAAAAATATGAGAGAGAACAGTAAATTAATTGTTCATAGGGATTAATAATAAAAGCTTTGCATGCCTTGATACGAAATGTGCCTGAATGCCATAGCAAGACAGGACCAAATGTAAATGAATACCAGAACAAATAGTAGCAAATAAGCTAGTTTGTTGAGTATAAACCAATCAATGTACCTAAGATTAAGTACAACCCACGAAAACATGTGACATCATTAGACTAAGAATACCTGTATTATTGTTTCAACAAATAGTGTAAAAATGTGTATAACTTAATAATAAACCATTGTAGTAGAATGCCATGATGAGATGGCAATAGTTGAGTTAAATACTGCATAAAAGTATGTAGCACATTGTTGTCAGACAACTGACACATAACCTCACAAGGATTGAACCTATAACATAAAATCATGTACATTAGTTAAACCAAGCAATTATCCACAATTGTTTCAAACAGAGACTAGCTAAGAATAAAAATGCAAACCAATGAATACCATATGTACTGAAGGGCACAGCAAATGAATCAGATTGAATATAATATCATAAAGTTAAATAGACAGAACCCCAATGTGACAAGAGAGTTAGTCAAAAAACATTATCAAAACTTATCAAAAGAATGTGACAAATGTTACCAGTAGTTAGAGAAATGTCTAATACTGCTATGAGAACACCTCACAAATGTAATACTAGTAGTTTAATAATTGAAGTATTATAAACTAACTAACTGCAATTGTAAAACCAGATGTAAATAAACACCATACTATAACTTAGAGAGCTTTCAGATAACAAAAAGTTAATGAATACATTGAACCAACAATGTACAACAATTGTACACTATTTTAATTACTAACAATATATCCCTTGTGTACTAAAATAACTAAATAAGTGACAAAATGGAGAGATGAGAACAGAAAGTATTTTGATCATACTATATGAGTATACAAAATAACATTTTTATCAAAATAAAGTGTAAATACATGTAAATAAATGTACATATTAGTGTTAGGATGTCAAACATATGTAGTAGAATAAGGAATAATGGCGTTACAAGTAAATATAAACAATCGAACATGGTTGGTATAGACGCCATTAACAGATTTTGTTTAAACTATAAATATAACCATTTTATGTACTAACATGAAGGAGAAATGGACTCAAAATGTTTAGTGATAAGTATTACAGTGTAATTATAACGAAATATGGTGAAAAAGACTTATTTATATTAAGAGTCACCATATGAGTTTTCAAGATGACCAAGTGAATTAATAATGGACGGATTTAGTGCTTGTTTAGACTTAAAATAAAGCCACAAGTGTCCGCGATTTAATGCCATTATCCAAATGACGCTATGACGAAAAATAAGAAACTTATGACCATTATAAGTTTTTCAATCATTTTGAGTATCCATGTATACGTCATTTATAATCTCGAACCCACGCTTAGAGATGCGAAAAATTGAAAGTTTTATTTTACCAAAGTGTTTTGGGGTTGAGAGTATGACCTTTTGAACCAATCAAATAGCTTAAAATGACCAGACGAAAAGAGACGCTTTAGCGAAATGTTAGAATCGTTCTGCAACACTCACGGCGAGAGGTCTATGTTAAAATCAGCAAGATATTTTTTTTGAAATGTGCGCGTCACCTACAGTAATACACAAACAGACATTAACCTCTACTCAACACAACATTACCGAGTGTCAAGTGAATTAAGTGAACAGTGAATTAACATGACCAGTGTATAATAAGAGTCATGTTCAGTGTATATAATCAGGGAGTACAATATTTTAATTATTTTAAAGAAAATAATAAAAGAAATAATTCTCGTTGATGAACGAGGATTATTGTTTTGACTGCACTAGTCAAGTAACGCTTGAGTGCTTTAAGGAGTAATGATGGACCATTATCAGAATTAAATAAACCAGTTGTAGCACAATCTAGTGACAATAATTAATTGAAAAATAATTATTTTATATTTAATGAATAATTGAGAACGGCGGAATTAAACTTAGATACCGCTCATCAGTATGTAAATATAGTCGCTTACTTGACTATAACTTTTGAATTATTAAATAATTATTTTCTTGTGCGAATATTTTCATGACTGATAATTACACATCAAATGAATTATAAATAAAATGTTTGTAACTATATTATTAATAATTTTATAAATAACATTACTTATTCTAAATAACCACTTACGTGTTACTAGGCAAACTAACCTAGAACCGAAGCATATATTTTTGTCACAAAGAAACAATTCTGTTCTTGAATGATTTTAATGAAATGAAAGCAATAATAAGAGTTTTTTTCTTTAGATTTTTTTCTCTTTCCAGTACATGGTTCTGATAACTAATGAATCAATAATAATAATATTTTAACAGTGCAACGTTCAAAGCACGTGTTAACCTTAGTTTTTATAAACCTCTGCATAACATACGATAGTACGATATTATCGGCTATCGTACCGAGTTTAATAATTTTAAATTTTTGTTCTTTTTTATAGTAATAGATAAGTAAATATTGTTATTCAAACTCACATCTTTATATCTGGTATCATGTATCTTCAAAGAACTCACCAAATTGGTAATATAATTAACTAAAGTGAACCTAACCTCGTTCACAATACTATTGTACATCACAACAGTGTTACCAGCCTTGAGATACAGAGATCTCAATATTTGTTTAAATTTGTTATTGTTTGTAAAAATATCTTATTAATTGTTTTAAAAGAGTTTACTGAATTTAATCATTGTCAATAAATTCTCAGTTTATTATCAGTGGAACCAGAGTTTTAATTTCTATACAATAGAAGCAGTAGTTTAATTTTTTCATAAACAGTTATCTCATAAGGTGGCGGTAGTATTTGAATTACTGATATCATTCAAGTTACAATTGAATATTTGATTTATTTTATTGTTTATGTGCATTCTTTTCGATATTCAAAAGGAATATCTATGTATGTATGTCAAGTGTGTTTACAGTAAGAGAAGTCGCCATCGAGAATAGTGAAGATATCCACGGATGGTAAGTGGGGAGGTTAACACAGTGAAGTGATAGCAAGCCTAATACTCTTTTAAACCACAAACTATAAACGTGAATATTAATTCCAATCACCCAATTTTAATAATCATATCTAATGATAATCATCAACAATAACATCATATCTACATATACTCGACTTGAGTATCTACACAACAGCATAAATTAATAAATCAATAATAAAACAATCTTAACGTCGTTGTATAGTTACAATACTAACATTCAAATCAAAAAATTTAAAGAATTTTTGAATAATTGAACTGTGTAAAAACAGACATTTAATTTTAGTCAATTTGCGTTGGCTAACAGAATAATTTCTAAAGTAAATCAATGGTAGAACTTTTAAGTTTTAACTACAGTTCAGTTACTCAATTTTCAGTAAATCATCATTCCGTATATTTTCTTGTCAATATTAATTTATTTATATTTATCCATAACATCACTATATATATATATATTCTATTTATTTATTATAGTAATTCTTGACTTTGCTTGGAATAATTAAATATGGTATTGGTATAATGGTAATAAACTTCTTGTGGAGGTATACTTTATTAATTTTGAATAAGAGAATAACATTTTGTGCTAATGAAATAGAGAGAGAAAGTGTGTGTGTGTGTGTTTGTTGAGATGTGACAGGTAGAGGACTGTCCTCATAGAATAAATAGTAACACAGAGTTCAGTATGGTAATTGATATTTTTATTGTTTGCAGATATCTACAGGTTGGCGCAGGGAAACGGGAAAATTTGAAATAATTAGAAAAAAATGAAGGAACGTTACAAAACTTTATTTGAGCCTCAAAATATGTTTTAAAAGACTGGAAATTACATTAGGCATCAGTTTTTAAAAATTACATTAGTAATTTTGCCGTACACATTCTGAAAGTCGTTTCTGTAGGTTTTGCAAAGCGTGGCGCAATGTGTCACCTGGGATTTTGGCGATTTCCTCTTCAATCTGTGTCTTGAGCTGAGCAAGGGTTCTTGGTCTAGTCTGGTACACGATGCTCTTCAGATGTCCCCATAAAAAGAAGTCACAGACTGAAAGGTCTGGAGATCGGGGCGGCCAAGCGACGTTAGCATTCCTTGAAATTATGCGATCCCCAAACAAACGTTTCACTGCTGCCATAGACTGTCTGGCAGTGTGTGAGGTGGCTCCATCCTGTTGAAACCAGGTGTGCTGACTGTCAAGATTTGGAAAAGTATGGAGTCTTTGAGCCAAAAATGTCTCTAGCATGTTGACATAACGTTCAGACGTCACAGTGACAGCAGTGCCTCGTTCATCTTCAAAAAAGTAAGGGCCTATCACCCCATGACACGACACTGCACACCATACGGTGAAGCTGAGCAGGGTTTCCTTGAGCCCAGTAACGGAAGTTCTGCTTATTCACGTATCCACTTAAGTGAAAATGGGCTTTATCGGACATCCAAAGATTTTGAATGAAGTTAGCATCCTCATTGATTTTAGCCAACAATTGTTCACAAATTTGTAGGCGTAATACACAATCATTAGGATTCAGTTGTTTCACAATCTGAAGTTTGTACGGATGAAATTGAAGTTCATGGAGTATTCTTTGAACGCTCCGACGTCCGAGCTGCAATGACGAGGCAATTTTTCGCACCGAACGACGAGGACTTGTACATATATATAAGTCCTTAAGATGGCAGCTCGCACGGCATCAATGTTTTCTGGGGTACGTACAGACCGTACACCCCCACTAGGCTTTTTCTTCAAAGCTGAACCAGTCTCTTCAAAATAGGATCTTGACCGCGGGGCGGGATCTTATAGTGGCGCCGAAACTCTAGTTGTGCAGCTGTCAAACTGTCACCATGTCGGTAAAACGCCCTTACGGCGACCGCACGCTCTGCACCGCTCCACTGCTTCATGGTAACTAAATGTCCGTTACTGCTAGACAGACAGTTTCACTTCTGCTACATCTACAGGGCTGCCAACATCAACTTCAAATTTTCCCGTTTCCTGCGCCACCCTGTATATTAGGAAATTGATATAAATCAATTTCTTGTGTAAAGAAATAACAATTTTTCTTCTATAAATTAATTTGTAGTTTAAACAAATGTGTAACGAATTTATAGAAAAGTTGAATAAAAAGATCTTTCGTGACCACACACACTCACAAATGCATTAATCAAGTAATTAGAGATCTTTGCAATTATAAAAACTGATTTCGTTTATAAATTGAATCTCGTTTCTACAAATATTTAAGAGCGATTATCTAATAATCTAAGTTAAAATAAAGGTTTCTTATTCTGTGTGAGCTTGATTTGGCGTATCAATGTTCTCGGTCTAGATTCCGCGTCGCGCGTTCCTAATCGAAAAGCTCAGTACAATCCCGTTGCACGAAACGTCCGTACTCCTCACTACTTCACGATCATCTGTGGGTCTGTTAGGATGGTACGCGGCTCTGTCGAAAATATGTAACGGGTTACTGGTGGTGACTTTGCACAATTCTGCCTTTGAACAAACCAGCTATGTAGACTGTCGGCAACGCGCGCGGTCCTCTTGTGATATCAACCAATTTACACATTTTTATTCGTTAATTTGAGTGTAAGATGTTGTAGAACAAGAGCAATAGTTTTTCCGTCTTCTGAAAAGGTTTTCAGATCCAAGCCTCTTTCTGGGTCTAGCAAATTCCATTTCACGTGTTCGTGTTCGTTAAATATTCTGTACAAACGTAGAGGTTTTAAGACATCGTTACCTATTGTCATTGCTATTATTAGTTAATCTTTCTTAGTGATTTTTAAAGTTACTTGTAAAATACAACATAAGTCTCTGTTTAACATGCACTTACATTGAATGCCAATCAATGAGGATCTTAATCCTACACTTAATTCTTTAATCAAGATTTAATTCTACACTTCAATTTAGTCCTTAGTATTATGAACAATCTGGTCGTCATTTACCGTGTGGTCAGTCTGTCATCTTGTAATATATACAAGATGTCTCATGAAGAACAATGTCAGGGCATATTTCTGACAATATAAAGAAAAAACTTTATATAAACAGAGAGGTGTTGCTATTAAATAACCGGACTGGCTTCATAAATGTGGTTTATCTGCAAAATGTTACAATTTAACATTTATCCCCTTCAACATACTTCTCTTCCCTTTTCACACAAAGTTGCATTCGAATTTTCCACTCTTGGAAGCAGTGCTGCAGTTTAGTAGGTTTGCCGTTTTTGGTATCATTTCTTCCACGGATGGAAAGTGGGGACTCTTGAACAGAGAGAATAGAAAAA
The DNA here is from genome assembly GCA_034769895.1 of Magicicada septendecula. Lineage (NCBI taxonomy): Eukaryota > Metazoa > Arthropoda > Insecta > Hemiptera > Cicadidae > Magicicada > Magicicada septendecula. The sequence goes on from CM068367.1 coordinate 1,157,387,228, forward strand.
AAGTTTCGTCACAGGTCTATGACTCTTTCAAGAAAGTTAGGCTGCTTTGAAGTAGTGGCGGCCGGTGTGTTCTGAGGAAGGGGAGGTAACGAGACAGTCACCTGAGCCGCGCTCAGTCATAGCAACCCCCCCCCCACCGAACACTCGTTATTTCACTCTTAGGTATGGTAGAGCTATCTACTTTTTACAGCGTTGTTTGTAAGTTGTGATGAATTTACTTGTAAGCCTCCAGCAGACCATACAGTCTTGTCTGTGCTTAAGATTAAGCAGAGCCAGCATAATAACTTCAAATTTTACCACTACCGCATAGCCACTTATATTGATCGTACCATGACGACTGGGAAATTCTAGATTGGTTTTTGTGCCTTTTATGAAATACAATTTTCTGGTAGGTTGGCCACTTTTCAGTATTTCATTTTTCTAAAAGTCAATTAACCGGAAAATGGTCCATCCAATAGTGTTGTAATAATGCCTTTGTTCGATACTGCAATATCACTTTCATTTTCTTCTCCTAAATCAATTTTATCCTCGTAGTAGAGATCACAAACACATGCCAAGAAGAGATAAATAATAACAATACACATGCACAAGGTCCGCGAGAATGTAAAGATTGTGTATAACTAACACAAACCACATTAAGCTGAGCCGGGATTCGTTGCAGATGCACTAGCCACCGGGCATAGTTCTCACGTAGTCGTAGGAGGACTACGGCAGCTACTCAGATCCCTGTCTCTGTCTGCTATTATTGTGCGCTATTGTTGATAACGCGCGAATAAAGGTTTTTGTAAGTAAACAGATAATTTAAAGCCCGATTTTGATTACAGATTGATTACAGGTTCAGTTACAATAAAAAATAGAGCTTATTACTAGTTGTTTACTTTTAATATTTTTCTAAATTTCAATAGGGAGGCTTAGCCTCCCTTGGCTCCCCTGATTAGCCGCCGCTGCTTTGAAGTGTTTTTAAAATGTCAGAACAAACCTTTTTTTAAGCACCTTCTATTCAAATGTTCGCAGTTTTAGAGCAGTTTTAGCACAGACTATACTCATGTATAAATTTTCATGCATTATTTGCCTGACAGTTTCTTTGTCAACATTCACCATTTTAGTGATCATCCTAATACTCAGGCGACGATCATTTCGTACAATTTCAGTTATTTTTTGTACGTTTTCATCAGTTTTTGTTGTGGTTGTATGATCTGGACGCTCATCGTATTCCACCTCTTACCGATCTTCACTAATCTCTTGTACCATTAAAAACCTTGGGTACGTGGCATTTATTGGTCCTGAAATACTTTTTTCGACAAATTAAAACTCTGTGTTAGACTCAAACGTGATGTTAAAACGCTGTTTAGTTTTCAGGCTAACCACTGCTCTGGTAACAAAGTACAAACCATGTTTTTCTAACAGCGCTCACGACACTACTTACCCCTGCCCATGCAGTTACAAGTAGACTCATCCAATTTATAACAGCACCTGTCCTCTCCGATCACTGACATGTACTCCATACAGCGCACACAAACATAGGCCAGGTATTACCGGTATGTTTCCGGCCAATATAGAACGGTTTGTTTCCTAGCTACGACCACCGAAATATTTCGCCTTACTTTCTACACTAACGACAAATAAGGGTGAACTAAATTTTAGGATCCATATTTTGAGGAAAATTTGTGTTTTTATATGTTTTCCTCTTCTCTCTTGAAGCATTAAGCCTGCGGCCTGTTGCACCCCCTGGTCGTGGTACAACTCACGTTCCGTCCCGCCAGAGACAAACCAGCCATCTAGTAACCATGATCGGTGGCGAACTTCAGGGAGTAGAGGGAGGTGCGTGTGTAGTGTAGGGAATTAAAGATGCCTCTGTTACTTATCTAGCCCAGGCATGCCAGACAAGACTCTTGTATTATTTGTGCCAACGATAGAGGTGGGTAGGTAGTGACCTTCACTTGATCCCTAGGCCGCAGCTCAGCCGTTGCGACAGGAAACTACTGTGCTGGCCTGCGTCACTTTATATGTTCTTAAGCTGTAAAATTAAAGAATGTAAATTCCAAAACAGTTCCAAAACTTATCTCCAGTTATTTTTGAAGCAACTGTAAAATTTAAATAATTGAGCCGGAAACAATTGTAACGTTCAGCGTAAATTTACCTTTTTAAACTGTTAGTAATCAAATAAAGTTCTAAAAAAAATATTATGTGTATATTTTGTAGCATGACAGATAATCCACTTAAATAGATTACCATATGATCATAAGTAAAAATCAATTACATGGAATATCAAGAAAAATCCAAATGAGAACCAAATAAATATCAAAATAAAATACCACTATAACTTGAAAAAGTAAATATAAAGATAAAACTCTGCAACAAAAATAAATGTAAAGCAAAATAAAACCCCAAAAAACTAAAATAAAATAATGATAATACCCAGGTAGGATAGGAGTAGGTAAGGAAGATACCCAGACCAAATCAACGGACAAAATCATGATATGATAATGAAGAAACCAAGAACGAGAAAGGAAGATACCCAGAACAAATAAAAATAATAATAACAAAATGGTACTGAAGAAACCAAGAATGTAGAAGGAAGATATCCAGAACAACCCAACATACCTAATGAACAGGGACAAGTTTAAAAATAACAGATAGTAGGGGGAGTAGAATACGACCAATACCCTAAGGAAATCCAGTAGGGAGAAACCAAAAACCCCAAAAGAAATTAAAAATCACTATTGAAAGTATAACACCCCAAAAAACCAGAAACTCATGTAAAATAAATGAAAACAAAAGTGTTTAAAGTGCTAAGTAAAAGTGCACCCAAGAAAGTTATTGTATAATTAATAAAGACAAATCTTAACAGTCCCCCCATGATTAAACATCTTGGTAATATAAAACTATAAAACTGACTAGTGATAGTATCAAGAAATAACAGGGGACAAGTGCAAGTTATTATATTGTAATAAATAAACTTTGAGAAAGTACATTAAATACTGTACCGTTAAATAACTTTAAAAGTTTTAATATAGTATCATGAGTGCTATTTAATAAATAGTATGGTGAAAGAGCAAGGACTAATCTTTCTAATAAAGTGCCACTATTTATGTAATAACATTCAATGGAGTGAATCATATAAATAGAGAGTTGGGAGTTAATCCATAAAGTGACAAGGGATACATCCCTAAAATTAAAGAAAAACAGATAAGACTGTACCCAAATAATTTTAAGTTAGTGTTAAAAATAAAGGAACAGAGATGATAGGTTCCAATTACCATAAATGAACTCTATGCCTAAAGTTTGGAAATAGAAAGTAGTTCTTATAGTTATAAAATGTTATTATGTTTAATAGTTTGAATCAGGAATGCAATGTCTGAATGTGGATACCATTCTTATATGATAAAATGTTTTTATAAGTTACTATAGATAATCAGTACTAAAAGGTGTGAATTTAAATACCACTTTTTAATATCAAATAATTGTTATGTATTAATTGTTTAATGTCAATACTAAATGTTCTAGTAGTAAAATAAGGAATTATTAATGAATATTATATTAGAATAGAAGGTCAGAAAAGGGTATAAAACAAACTGTATTATTAAAAACTTTGTATGTAACATCAGATAAGAAACAGGCCAAAGGGTAAATCTAAACTACATTATAATTGATAAATCCAGTCTAATAAACCAACTAAACTGATGAAATTTATGCAAGATAAACCTATCACATAGTAATATAAGGTAAATTATACTTTAAAAAGATATTGTCAGAAGATAGGTAAAATTATGAATAAAAATGCAAATGTATTAACTAAAATTTCAGAGGGGGAGTCATAGATTAATGAATTATATTTAAAAACGGTAATCAATGGACAAAATTGCAAGAAATTAAAGAAAGATAAACAATTATATCAATCTGAGATTCAGTATAATAATAATTATAACAGATAAAATGGCTAATATTTGGAGGAGAACAGGAAATAAAAATTTGAGCCTACTTTCCAAAATGAAAGAAATATAGCATTTTTAATAAAAAAACTTAGTAAAACTATATTATTTGATATCAAATTAAGCAAAATGAATTAAAGAAACCGATTATGTATTTAGTATTTCATAAAATTAAATAATAGCGAAAATGTATTCAGTGATATAATGTACTTTTTAAAGATGTATCGGAAGCCAAAGCAAATTGAAACAATGTATTATTAATATTAAATTGGCTAAGAATTTCAGAAGACGAAGGAAATGAGAACAGTTAATTATTATACGTGGTAGAGAACACTTGAACGAGGTTTTGCTCCTATTAACCTATGAAAGAAGCAGAAATGGCATGCGGTATATAAACCCAGTATTCAGTAAAAATTTGTAACTTTTTAAATTTTGACTTTAAACTTTAGAATCAGTGAGCACAAACCATAACACGATTAAACTACAATAAAACAGAACAATATACAACTAAATTATTAAATTAACACCATCACCAATAATTATTACGGACGAAACGAAAAGTGTTAGGTACGACCTATTTAACCAAAGTGAAGTAGACATTATCACACACATTTACAGTAAACAAAGTGAACTAAGAAACACTGCACCAGGAACACTCGATTAACACCAGAACGAATATTCACAATTGCTGAGACGAGGAAACGGTGAAAAGGCATCATTTATTGCAAGAAATATTTGTCGAGGCGAATAACGTTAACCTACGCAGTCGGCAGGCGGCCATCTTTATCTTCCCACAATCCAACGCGAACTTCATCGACTCAACCTATAGACATCACTGGTTCGAATTTTATAATATATAAACATTAATTATTACTTAATCACCTTGTAATATTTAATTTTAAGCTTTTTTAATTGTATTTTTAAGTGTTATACTTTCATGGCCCTACCCTTCTCTGGCTATTTATAAAATAACCGTTAAAAGAAACAAATATTTTATATACAATATTCATGTAAAATTTTTATCGACCGGCCCTGAGAAACGAGTCGATACTGTTGTTAATAATCGATTAACCATCGATCTTTCAGATAATTGTTAATAAATCATATAATTCTGCAAATTGGTTGAAATTTATTTATCAATTTAATAAATATAATTAAAATTAAAGTAATTCAAGATCACTGACTATCCGAAAGGCGGTATTTACCAAGAAATAAGTAGAATACTGAAGAAGAAGAAGAACCGTATATCGACTAGTATTGGAGATAACTATATTAACGCAGGAGTTATCCCAAAAAAGTGACACAACAACAAAAACAACCATAACAGAATTAAAATTTTTACATAATATAATTAAAAAATTATTTATTAAATACCTACAGCAAAAAACACGAAAACAAAAATAGTCAGAAAAACAAAATTTTAATTTAAAATAAAATTTTTTTATTTTAAATTTTACTATTATTATTATTTTGTAATTAGATAAACGTTACAATATATATCATTTTCTATATAAGTAACTCGACGTTTCTTGCAGTAATTATATAATTTGTGATGTTATTCAATTAGTTTCTTCTGCAAGTAGTATAATTTCGTATATTCTTTTTTACCCTTGACGCATGTTTCACTGAAAAATATCAGTATCATCAGAGGTTTATAAGTAAATTAATAACAATCGAAATAATTCTATTAATATAAAATTAACGAATAATCGAATTTGTATCGATTCAATGTAAAATAACTGATAATCGATTTAGGTCGATTAGTTAACGATTGTTTTAATTTTTATTTTCTTCAGCAGCTGTTTTCTCGGTATATTTGAAAATTTGTTGTTTATATTTTATTCATTTTTATTTTTTAGTAAATTTATAATTTTAAGATCGTCTTGTTTAGTTTTTATTTGGGTTTGTTCTTTAATTAATAAATTATTGTTATTGTGTTTGTAAAAGATTTTCCCAAATATTAATTTTTGACCTTTTTGTATGTTTTTAATTAATTTTATATTTTCAATGTTTGGAAATTGGTGGTTATTGTTTAGACAATGTGTGGCTAAATTAGATTTATAAATATTTGGTTTTAAATATGCTTTGTGGTGTTGAAGGAATCTATCTAGTAGTTTTTTCTGTGTCTGGCCCACGTAAAATTTATTGCAATCTGGACATTCTATTTTACAGGTATATATTCCATTTTTATTGTGAATATTGGATTTAGTTTTAGGTTTTATTTTATTAAAAATTATATTACCTGTATTATAAGATATTTTTAAATTAGCATCTTTAAATATTTTATTTAGTTTTTGAGTTATATTTCCGTAATAAGTTAAGGTTGTATATTTTATATTATTATTAATAGGTGAATTTTTAAATGTAGTGTTCTTGGGAATTTTATTAGTGATTTTATGTTTAATTTTATTTTCTAATTTATTAGTAGTTTTTATTTTGTATCCATTTTTAACTGCTATTTGTTGGACAATATTTCTTTCTTTGTTATTTAATGGGATCCTAAGCATTCGGTAAATCATGGAATTAAATACTGCCATTTTATGTTGGGGAGGATGGTTAGAATTATTTGGTGTTACTAAATCAGTTTGAGAACGTTTCCTGTATATTGAGTATTGAAAATTGGTTTCATTTTTCTTTATTGTTAAGTCTGACTAATTCAATTTATTATTAGATTCTTCTTCTAACGTGAATTTTATTTTGGAATGTAAATTATGTAGGCCTATGGAGTTGAATAATTTATTTATATTGTTACGACGGTCTACTCGATCGTCGTAGGTACAGTGGAAACAAAATAAGTACAAGACACTAATTAAGTCACTAATCACACCTTTAATTGTTACAGTAAAACAGTTCGTAATAAACAACACAATCTTTACAACAAATCAAATGAAAATTGTTCACACGCAATAAAATGTCCACTAATATTAAAACTCAATTGTATTACAATTATACCGTCCGATTATAAAAAGCAACACTTCACTAATAACTACTTGAACGTACACAGTAATAACTCGAGCCGCTCTGGAAATATATCGCACTAATACTCTCGAACCGCACTATCCAATATCTCGCATTGAACTGAAAACTAAGGCCGCTACCCCAAGTATTTATAGTCACGCTCACACACCAGAAGCTTCCAAACTGCGTCTTATCTCTCGTGAACTACGTAATTAACTACGGCCTTGACTCAGGCCGAACGCCCGAGCGAAGCCCGGCACAGTCGAGAAGATTCTCGCAAAATGCGTATAGTAGCACGTACGCCACACGCGTTACTTCGAGATCCTTCTGGTACATTCGATAAACGCGTAGATTGTTCTGTGCTGTCGTAGCACTCCCCCTCCTTAAGCCTGTTCGTCCCGAACTGGCAAAGCGTCTCTGAAGTTGTACTTAGCCAGGCGATCTAGGTGGACGACCTTGAACTTTCGCTGTCCTTCCTGTTGAATCCGATAAACAACATCGTTAATTCTTTTTTTGACAGTGTAGGGTCCTTCCCAGTTAGACTGAAGCTTAGGTGAGCGACCACGACGACGCTTTGGATTGAACAACCAGACCTGATCTCCTTCTTGGAAACCCACACTATTGTTGCGAATGTCATACCGAGTTTTCATTTTATCACAGGCAATCTTCAGCCGTCCTCTTACCAAGCGATTCATTTCTCGCAGTTGGTTTTCTAATTGCGAGGAATAGTTTTTTAGCTCTTGGGACTGAGTCTCAGGTGATCCAAACATCAAGTCCCCAGGAAGACGAATCTCCCGCCCAAACACCAATTTTACTGGAGTTATGCCGGTTGTGTCGTGTATTGATGACCTATACGCCATAAGGAATAGTGGTATACGTTGGTTCCAGTCTGTTTGGTTCTCGTCAACAACTTTCGAAAGATGCTGTTCAAGTGTCCTGTTGAATCTCTCAACCATCCCATCCGACTGAGGATGCAGAGGCGTTGTCCTGGTCTTGCGAATTCCGAGTAGACGGCATAATTCTTTAAATACTCCTGATTCGAAATTTCTCCCTTGATCTGTATGGATTTCCGTAGGGGCTCCATAACGGCAACAGAAGTTGTGAACTAACTGCTTCGCCACAGTGGTAACTTCCTGATTTGGAATTGCGTAGGCTTCCACCCACTTAGTAAAGTAGTCACCTACAACCATGATGTACCGGTTTCCATCGTCAGTAACTGGGAATGGTCCAGCAATGTCTATGGCAATTCTCTCGAAAGGTAGTCCAACGTTATACTGTCTCATTTTTCCCCTGCTTCTGGTTTGTGGGCCCTTGCTTGCAGCACATATTTCACACGTCCGAACCCATTCCTCTACGTCGTGGAGAAGATGAAGCCAATAGAATCGCTTCCGTATTTTGTCAAGGGTTTTGTTAACGCCAAGATGGCCTCCAGCCATCATGCATCTCCTTCAAAACAGACTGCACTTTACTTCGGGGAACTATCAACTGCATGACCACGTCTCGTCCATCTGCACTTTCCCAAGCCCTCTTCAGCAATCCGTTTTCTAAGGTGAGAGATTCCCATTGTGCCCAGTAGCCCTTTAGCACTTCGGAACCATGGCAGTCTTTCTTTGTAACGTCATTTAACCTCCGGTAGTCTACGCAGAAACGCAATCCACCATCCTTCTTCGCTACCAGCACTACAGGGGAAGACCAAGCACTTGACGAAGGTTCGATTACTCCCTCTGTCAACATGTCCTGTACTAACCGAGACATTTCCTCTTGTTTAGATAATGGAGGCCTTCGAGGAGGTTGGCGTATCGGTGTTGTGTCCCCGGTATTGACGCGATGTTGCACAAGAGAGGTTCTTCCCAGTGACTGTCCCCGAATTGCAAAACAATCTTTGAATTCGTGTAAAAACTGTCCCAGTTCTTTTACCTCACCACTTGAGAGGTCGTTAGAAGATCTGTTCAATAATTCTTGCAGTTCCTCTGGTAATTTGGAAGTATCCGAAGAACTGGATCTTCATTGCGTTATTCCGGCTACCCAGGCCACAGAAGTCAATTTGCCTAGGAGCGTATTGCTTTGTAAAGTGATAGCTTGATCCAAAATATTCGCCACTCTGATAGGTACATTTCCGGTTTCGTCAGGTTTTACTAAACTTTTGGCAATTAGTATGCCCGGTGTGCTGACTACCTGGGGTTCGAATATAGAGCAATGATTGCCCCTAGTATCTACCGCAGTTCTAACCATGATGATCTTTTCGGAGTTTGGCGGAACAGTTACGGCCACTTGGTTTATGACGTCCATCGATTTTTCTGCTGTCGTCATTGTTGATAGCATTACCTCTTCGCCCCCGATTCTCAAGACATTGTTTTTGAAGTCGACTATAAATCCGTATGCGTTCATAACGTCCACACCAAGAATTGCTTCATCCACAATGTCTGCAACAAGTACTTGATGATTAAACTCAAGTCTACCGAGGCGTAGGTGTATCTCCACTTTTCCATACACTTTTACAGGCCGTCCAGTAGCTGTTCGCAAGCTGCAAGAGCACCAGATTGGCGTGAGATCGTTCACCACGTCGGGCCGCACAATAGAAACTGTTGCGCCTGTGTCAACTGTAATCGAGGTTGGCCTTTCTTGAACAAATCCGGTAACTACCAAGCTCCCGCTGTTTTTCTGAAGTGCAGAAATAGACTTCGTTGCTCCAGTTAGTCAGCACACGCCCCGTTGTACCGACTACTGCTCGTTTCCCTGCTGCTAAATTCTAACCCGACAATCTCGTTGTAGATGTCCAGGTTTCCCACGTCTATAACACTTTGGTCTTCCATCCTTTCTTATTTTATTCTGTGGCGCCGACCGTCGAGTCTCTGTCCCTTGTTTTTCTTCCTCATCGTCTGTGCCGTCGCGATCTTTTAGCGCGCACTTTATGACTTGTCCAACCAGACGCTGATTTGGCGGCCTCAAATTGCAAAGCATGTACCAGTGCGTCCGCACTGTTCTGGTACTGTTCTGTTGTCTTGCCATTCGTAACACTTGCTGTAGCTCGTTATCTCGAACACCGGCAGTAAACGTCTGCATCGCAAAACTCGTTCGAAAATCTTCTGGCGCTTCAGGATAGGCCAGTCTAATTAGTCTGTCGATACTTGCTTCAAACTCTTGAAGACTCTCCCCGGAATGCTGTCGCCTTGCTCTCAACTGAGTGCAGTACACATCTCGCAAATGTTTATCACCATACCGTAATTCTAGAGCTTTTATCAACTCGGCATAGATGTTCTGGCTGTCAGGTGGCACTTTCTGTAGTAATTCTACCGCGGGTCCTTTTATGAGAGAACAAGTGAAACAGCCTTGTTTTTCTCTGTCCAATTATTTGCGCATGCAGCAGCTTCAAATTGGCGGAGGTACATTTTCTGTGACTGCTTCCGTCAAAGGTTGGAGCTTTGACATGAACTGTCCCTACTGCAGGTAAAGTTATTTTTTCTGTTGACTTATTTTCTGTGTCATTTTCTGGTTTTATCATTGGTACAGTTTGTTCACAAAGTTGTTTTGGCTGCATTTTTAGGCACTGCTCAACTTCATTTTTAATCTGCTCTTTTATATTTGTAATCGAATCTTCTATTTTTGTTGACATAGCTTTTTCCACACTCAAGACAAATTTTTCTACTTCAGCTATTTTATTTGACATGGATTCTTCTACGTCAGATATTCTGGTAATTTGATTGTTAAGCTCACCTCGTAATTCACCTACGTCACTACGTAGGAGACCCAATTCTGCTGTAGTATGTTCTTGCATCTGCTTTTGCTCTTGAATTAACGCTTTTATGTCATCTGCTTCCTGCTTCCGTTCCTCTGCCTCCTGTCTGCGTTTCTCATCCTGTCGTTTTTCTGCTTCTTCCCTTTCTTGTCTTCGTTCTTCTTTTTGTCGTATTTATGCTTCTTCTCTTTCTTGTATTCGTTCTTCTTTTTGTCGTATTTCTGCTTCTTCTCTTTCTTGTATTCGTTCTTCTTTTTGTCGTCTTTCTGCTTCTTCCTGTGTCTGCCGCAGCAGTGTTTGTAAAGCTTCCATCATCTGACTGGGATCCATGTTTACCGATTAATTACGAATCACACTCGTCTTGTACAAAGTGTCCACTGTTTCCACTGTAAACCGTTCTATCCCACTTCTGACACCACTGTTACGACGGTCTACTCGATCGTCGTAGGTACAGTGGAAACAAAATAAGTACAAGACACCAGTTAAGTCACTAATCACACCTTTAATTGTTACAGTAAAACAGTTCGTAATAAACAACACAATCTCTACAACAAATCAAATGAAAATTGTTCACACGCAATAAAATGTCCACTAATATTAAAACTCAATTGTATTACAATTATACCGTCCGATTATAAAACGCAACATTTCACTAATAACTACTTGAACGTACACAGTAATAACTCGAACCGCTCTGGAAATATGTCGCACTAATAATCCCGAACCGCACTATCCAATATCTCGCATTGAACTGAAAACTAAGGCCGCTACCCCAAGTATTTATAGTCACGCTCACACACCAGAAGCTTCCAAACTGCGTCTTATCTCTCGTGAACTACGTAATTAACTACGGCCTTGACTCAGGCCGAACGCCCGAGCGAAGCCCGGCACAGTCGAGAAGATTCTCGCAAAATGCGTATAGTAGCACCTACGCCACGCGCGTTACATCGAGATCCTTCTGGCACATTCGATAAACGCGTAGATTGTTCTGTGCTGTCGTAGCACTATATGTATACCATTGTTTTGGGAAATGTACAGAGTGTCATCAACGTATCTAAAATAACATCCTAATGGGTCGTTTAATTTTATTATATTTATTATTTGTTCATCGAGTCTTTGTAGGAAGACTTCTGATATGATAGCGGAGGTTGAGACTCCCATAGCAAGGCCATCTCTTTGATAGTACAATTTGTAGTTGTATTGAAAATAATTTTGATTTAAAATTATTTTGAAAGTATTAGTTAATGGTTTAATGTATGTGTCACTTTCGTTATTTGTTTTCAGATTATTTATTATAATGTTTATAGTTTCTTCAATGGGAATGTTTGTATACATGTTTGATATGTTGAATGAATATCATTTTGTATTTCTGTTTACTTCTACGTTTTTTAGTTGTTCCGTGAGTTCGATACTATTTTTTATATTGTATTTTGCTGGAAGTTCAATTTTATGTTTTAAGATTTGTGTTAGTAATTTTGATATTTTATAATTTGTTGCGGTCCTAGCGTTTATTAAAGGTCTGATAGGTTTATTGATTTTGTATAATTTTATTAAAGAATTTAATTTTGGTGCACAAGGATTATCCATTTTATATTTAAAGGAGTCTTTAGGATTTATGATTTGGGTACTATTTTTTAGTATATTTGTTATTTGTGTTTGATATTTATTTGTGGGATCTTTATTTAATGTTATGCAATTATTATTAACTATAAATTCTTCTGTTTTATTGTTTAAATCTTTTTGAGAAATTATTATTGTACTATTACTCTTATCAGCTTTGGTTAAAGTGAGGTTATTAGTCATTAGTTTGTGTTTTATGTTATTAATGGTGTTATTTTGTTTTTATTTTTAATATGACGATTTTGGTTATTATATTTCTTGATAAATTTTATTATTTCCATTGAGGCTTCTGTTCTTATTTTATCTTGTTTTTCTTATTCTACATTATTAATTGTGTTTTCAGTTTCGACTATGATATTTTCTATTACATGTTTGTTTACATTTTTAAGATGTGTTTTGTTTAATGTTTCTAGGTTCGCTATTTCGTTTTCCTTGAATTTAATATTAGATAAATTTACGAATTTTGGGTAAAAAGTGTGGTTATTATTTAATGTGTGTAAATGTTGGTTTTCTTTAGGTTTACTATTTATTAGTAGATTTTTAAGTTTTTTATTGATTGTGTTAAATTTATTTGTTTTGTGTTTATTTAGTATTTTAAGCATATTAATATATTTATTATTCCATGTGTGATAATCAAGTGTGTTGGCTAAAAGAAGATGTAAATTAATTAATTGTTTATTAATGTAGTCGATTTTTCTGTAATTGTTTGATATTTCGTCTTTAATCCATGTATATTGGGCTTGAGTAATATATTTGTTTAATTATTGTTATTGTTGTTTTTTACTATTATTTTTGTGTATTTTGGAAAAATATTAAGCTGTAGGCATTTTTTGTTAAAATATGTGTTTCCAAAACAATTAATTAATTGTTTTTTACTTTTAATAAATTGGTTATAGGAATGAGTTACATCACCTTGTATGGTGTTTTCATCCATCATTTTCTATATAAGTAACTCGACGTTTCTTGCAGTAATTGTATAATTTGTGATGTTATTCAATTTGTTTCTTCTGCAAGTAGTATAATTTCGTATATTCTTTTCAAATTTTCAAATATACCGAGAAAACAGCTGCTGAAGAAAATAAACATTAAAACAATCGTTAACTAATCGACCTAAATCGATTATCAGTTATTTTACATTAAAATCGATTTAAATTCGATTATTCGTTAATTTTATATTAGTAGAATTATTTCGATTGTTATTAATTTACTTAAAAACCTCTGATGATGCTGATATTTTTTTAGTGAAACGTGCGTCAGGTGTTAAAAAGAATATACGAAATTATACTACTTGCAGAAGAAACAAATTGAATAACATCACAAATTATATATATATATATATATATATATATATATATATAACGTAATATTATAAGTTTATATTACAGTGAGCATTTAGTTCTAAGGAAATTTATATAAGTAAAGTCATTTAGAAACAAATAAATGTTAGAAAATTTGACTTTCATTTAGTATAAAATGGTTCAATAATTGGTAACCTTGGTAAAAGCCGTTAGAGTTTTAAATCAAAACAAAAGTTTTGATGTTGAAAACAATTTTAGAATCAAAATAAGCTACTTAATATAAACAAAAAACATGTCAGAAACTTATAATTACAGTATAAAAAAGTCCTTCATAGCTATTTATACAATGCACGACATACAATTCCTTAGGCGTCTGTGCATTGCCTCGGGCTGTTCTATATAATTTTTCCAGCATTGCAAATTCATATCACTAACGTCTCTCTTCTGTTTACTTTTTATTCGTACACTAAAGTTTTCATATGACCCCACAGATATTAGTCCAGTAACATTACGACGGGTAACGTCGGACTGGAGGCCAATTTTAATGCGTTCCTTTTTTCTAAATAAAAGTTAAAGTCCTTTAAACTTTTCTTGTTTTTAATTGACTTTGCATACATAAATTTTCTTATAATTAAATGGTCTATAATCAATTTTGTTAGATAGTTTAATTTGTTTATTGGTACTCAACAAAATAATTTACTTCAATCCTGAAAAATCGTGTTTTCGACTGAACATTTTCTTAACTTTACAACAATTGTCCAAGAATTAACATGCCCTGCATTTGTTTCCGTTTCACCGTAAGACACTCTGCACACACACACACGCGCGCGCGCGCGCGCGCGCGCCGCGCCTGTGCGTGCATTACAGAAATGTGTTTAACAAGTGTATGTACTTGTGCATTACTGTCAGTTGATCAAACGATTGTTAACAAATCTGTCCGTTTATAATACTGCAGTAACTTATGGTTCTATATATATGGGTTCAAAGTAAAGTAGGCTCTGAAAAATACTGCCGGAAACAAGGCTAGTAGAGATGATGGAATCCCAGCTGAATTGTTTAAGAACCTAAAGGAAGATGCTGTGAAGTGTACTCGTACATCCCGTACGTCAACAAATATGGAAAACTCAACAGTGGCCAGTGGATTGAAAAAAGTTTGTATTCTTCCAAATTTCTAACAACGGCAGCGGCAAAGAATGCTCTAAGTATCGAACAATTGCTCTCATTCCACATGCAGTTGGTTCAAACATTTCTGCAGATGGATATTACAGCCATAAAATCAAAAGTCGCCTGCTTCTCAGACGGAAAGTTATGACAAACGTGAACAGTGTTCTCAGCAGTAAAGGCGATACTTGGACAACTAAGGTTCATATTGTGAAGTTTATGGTTTCCCCAGTTATAATGTGTGGTTGCGACAGATGAACATTAAGGAAGGCTGAACTTTGAAGAATTTGACGTCTTTAATTCTGATGCCGCAGAAAAATTTACTGCAAAGTTGGAGTGTACTGGAAATTTACTAGGTACTGGAGTCTCATGGACTGCGAAGGGACTAACCAGTAAATTCTGGAACAAATCAGTCCTGACTGACCAGTGGATAGTCAAATATTACTGCAGAAATTCCGATACTTAAGTCATGTAATGAGGAGACAGGACTCTCTAGAAAAGAATCTGATGCTGGGTAAAAAGGAAGGCAAAAGGAGAAGACGACGGCAGCGGACTAGGTGGATCGGTGGTGTTATTGAAGCAAAAAATAAGAATATAGAAGATCTCCGGGAAATAGTGCAAGATAGAAGGACTAGGTTTATGAGGTAACGAAGTGTCGGAACGAGGGTGGACGAGTGAAGAGGATAGTTGGTGGAAGAAGAATAAAAAATGCACATTTCAAAATGTAACTATACAAATGAGGTATACATATGCATGAAGTAGAGATGATTAATGTTAACTAAGTTACAACCAACTAAGAAGTTGTTATGTGGACCCTACAGTGCTTTGCGATTCACATATGCTTGGCCACGCCTCACAGCCTGTGACACGATATACTATTATCCTGTTCCTTAACGCTATTTACGTTTTTGTTAATGAAATTTACGTATAATTATTAACACTTAATTCACTTTACATCAGTTTTTTAATATTTGATTAAAATTCTTCCACAAATAGTACGGTGTACTCGTAACGCTTGAAATGTACGCGTCTGTAACACCAAACAAGTTGTTGTTTACAATCGTATGTATCTACAAGCAATAAAATATAAATTAAAATAATTGAAGAAAACTATGGTATCTTGTCAATATACAGCATGGAAACCAAATTAATTCACAAACAACGTACAAATTTAATTTGTGTCAGACGGTTTTAAGCTAAAAATTGCTTATTAAAAATCATAAAACGCTGCATTGTCGCAGTAAGAAGTACGCAATTCAATCTACACTTAATCTGCCACACGGATGATATATAGGTAGTCTAATATCCTGGATTACGTTACACGCAAAGTTGTACGACTATGACTACAACTTACAACTTGCAGTATTTCCTTCATTTTGGAGGAAGAAGAACAATATGAGATAATATTACACTCGGAGGAGGTGGAGGAGATACAGTATGATTTATTAAGTCCAGAAAGATTGGCTGATTAGGGCGTATGGAGAGAATGGGTCGACACAGTAAACTAAAGAGAATCCTGTACGATGAAGTAGGAGGAGCGAGGCGGGCAGGAAGACCGAGAAGGCGATAGCTGAAAGGAAAGCAGGTTTTGGGAATGATGAGAATCAGAAATTGGAGACGCCTGGCAGGAGAAAGAAGCGAGTGGAGGTGAGTAGTGGAGGAAGCTAAGGCCCATGCACGACTCTAGCAATTCGGAAGAAGAAGAAGAAGAAGAAGAAGAAGAAGAAGAAGAAGAAGAAGAAGAAGAAGAAGAAGAAGAAGAAGAAGAGTAGTAGTAGTAGTAGTAGTAGTAGTAGTAGTAGTAGTAGTAGTAGTAGTAGTAGTAGTAGTAGTAGTAGTAGTAGTACTTGCTTCATTTACGCGAGCAATGTTACTATATTACAACGTGATATAAAAAAAGTAACTATCCGTGATAGAGTCATTACTAATTATATAATCATAACATATTAGAGGACACTATTGTTCTCTTTAAACAGAATTTAAGTTTTAAAATTCTTATGTTCTTATTCGACATTACTATGTGGATGAAATGATATTGACATGAGATTTAAAGTCGATAATTGAGTTCTATTAAACATAACACCATAACATTAAGATATTACACTACTTACCCAAAAGTCGAAAACTTAACACAGCAGAACAATATGAAATATACAAACACTACACAACACAACCAAACAGCATACTTAACGACCAATTACACTATAAATCACACACACTTTTTGACACAATTATACATAAAACAAACAATAATTCGGATCCCCGCGCCAATCCCCTTCCACCACACACTATCCCCACTCAACCTACCAAATAAAACCGTTACGAGTTACTGTCAGTGTGTCTCACACCGCTGATGAAGGCGCACACCACGCCGAAACGCGTACGGGAGAAAACAAGTAAGTTTCACAAGTGAAAGTTCAATATTCTATATTAATTTAGTACTGTGAAAAAAGAGGATGAACTATCAAAACAACTATAACATTAAAAGTTTAATAACATAAACTTTTATTTTCGAAATCTCATATCATCATCAAGAGTTTTTAATTTAATCTACTTTAACAAAAGTAAACGAGACACGTTTATAATCGACGCATTATATAAAATTATATCAGTCAGTATTGCATAAAAATAATATTATGACAAGATACGTAAAAATGTGTGAAACATGCTTGTATTAAGGCCATCCATCAGAACACCTCTGTGAAGTCGAAACGCTTTGGTATCGATGAAAAATATCACTTTTGCATACAACGGACATGCGAAGGTTTGTCACAATGTATTTTGCGTCGAAGCCACAGTAAAATAATGTCTCAAGAGTGTTATGTTTTTCAGGGTTAATATATGTTCCTATGGATTGGTGTTTTAACTATTTGAAAACGTTGTGTTCGTATTTTTGTCCCAGATTTCTAGAGCTCGGGGAATAACGGCTGTTATGTAATTGCTACAAAGAGATTAGTTTGAGTGAAGCAACAGTAGCACGGCCAGGGTACGAAACTACCCGTTTTAGAGCGTGCAGCGCTGACGACGAAGTTGTGTGACTGGGGAGAGTGTTATTGGTGTCACCGAGGGGGCGATGTTTATTTAACGTAAACCTGGACCTGATTAAGTGTGTCAAAGGGGACAGTCTATCCAGCAGCTTGAGCTTCCACAAATAGATGGCTTCTTGATATCAATTGAAAGTGAAATGCAGTGTTTTCCTTTATAACTTGAATCAGCTGGATGCAAGATTTAAAACTATCAGTAATAATGTTCTCGTGTTACAGAAAACAACTGTTACATATTCACATATAAGACAAGAAAAAACTCTAAAACCTAATGTTTCGGTTAGTAAAGTGAATTTGTAAATTAGAAACTTTTCTTCCGATTAAACTGTAAAATCTAAAGTAATAAAATGTAACGTAATAATAATTATGATACCTAATAACAATAAAAGTGTAAATAATTCTATTATAGACTGATTTCCAAAATCAAAACTTGACAGAAATGAAAATGTACCAGAAAATGTAAATTACGAGAATATAATTGGAAAAATGTAATGAACTATATTCTTTTAAAGGCGGATGGTAGGGGATGGCACCGGTTACTAATTTAAAAATCCCTGATTCAGGGAAGAATCAGGGGCATTTTCAGGTTGACTGAGACTTTTGAAATGAAATGAGTGCTGGTATAACATTCTGTGATAATGATGGCTGCCACACTGAACGTCTCACATTAGGTATAACTCTCAACCTACATCGGTGGTGGTACATTAAGAAGGAGCCCTTATTATTATATCATTTTAATTGTTTCTACACATCTTGAATTAAACTATTTTATGTAACCAATAGGTTTGAAAGTTGCCTATCAAGATTTTTTTAACAAAATACTTAAAATAGTTCTAAGTAAACTGTAGCTACAAATATGATTGATTTATTCCTTTTTAACTGCTGTTATGAATATTTTTTAAAAATTGCTAATTTTATGTTGTGTAAATTTAATGTTTTATTTTAAATTTTTCGGTGAAGGGTTTTTGAGGATCGGTCAAAAATATAACACAAATTTTAACTTATTTGTGTAGACGTTTCGGCAATGTTTATTGTCATCATCAGGATCTGTGTATGAATAGTACAAAAGAAATGTCAAACACAACAGAACAATTATTTGAGTGAACGTGTTTGTGTATGTGAGTGTGTGTGGGTGTATTATCCAAGTTCACTTGATAGATAGGTTTACCATAAACTTGTGTTTATAATATTATATAAATTATCTGATGTAAGTTCGTAAAGTTCTACAGTTATTGTGTAATTTAGAATTTTCTAAATTAATTATTGTTTTAATACCAGTAGTGAGTGGAACATGTTAAAAATAACTTTTAATAATTACATAATTGAACATCCCTTAATCTGTATTTAGCTATAATATATTTTACTATGCTATATGTTGACTGGTATATGTATAAACGTTTTCTGTACCAATTCTAATATCTAATTGTTGATTACTGCTTTTATAATTAATTAAAAAATACAATTACATTAGGAGTAATTTAAATTGTAATACTGTATAAATTAAGGTTTGTGATATTATAATTTTCTCTTTGTCTTTAAAGAAAACATTTTAAGATGTAAAACAAACTATCTCAACTCCTTCACATATACAATGATAGATACATACGCACGCACACGCGCGTGCGCACACACACTGACATACACAAACACGTTCACTCAAATAATTATTCTGTTGTGTTTGATATTTCTTTTGTATTCATATACAGGTCCTGATGATGAGAATAAACATTGTCGAAACGTCGACACAAACAAGTTAAAATTTGTGTTATATTTTTGACCGATCCTCACAAACCCTTCACCGAAAAATTCATTGATTGACGGTCACTACGAATTTAAGGTTTTATTTTAAAGATAGAAATATTTGAGTTTACAAATCTATTTGAAGTTTTATTTGACATTTGAATAGATATTTTAAAAATTTGGTGCTAAAGACTAATTCAATGTTTCTTTGTCTTTAAGAAGCTTATATTATGTGGCATCTATCTACATGTATCTATATGGCTTCTTCCGATTGGCTTCTTCTCTTGTATCTTAATCTTCCGATTAAACTGTAAAATCTAAAGTAATAAAATGTAACGTAATAATAATTATGATACCTAATAACAATAAAAGTGTAAATAATTCTATTATAGACTGATTTCCAAAATCAAAACTTGACAGAAATGAAAATGTACCAGAAAATGTAAATTACGAGAATATAATTGGAAAAATGTAATGAACTATATTCTTTTAAAGGCGGATGGTAGGGGATGGCACCGGTTACTAATTTAAAAATCCCTGATTCAGGGAAGAATCAGGGGCATTTTCAGGTTGACTGAGACTTTTGAAATGAAATGAGTGCTGGTATAACATTCTGTGATAATGATGGCTGCCACACTGAACGTCTCACATTAGGTATAACTCTCAACCTACATCGGTGGTGGTACATTAAGAAGGAGCCCTTATTATTATATCATTTTAATTGTTTCTACACATCTTGAATTAAACTATTTTATGTAACCAATAGGTTTGAAAGTTGCCTATCAAGATTTTTTTAACAAAATACTTAAAATAGTTCTAAGTAAACTGTAGCTACAAATATGATTGATTTATTCCTTTTTAACTGCTGTTATGAATATTTTTTAAAAATTGCTAATTTTATGTTGTGTAAATTTAATGTTTTATTTTAAATTTTTCGGTGAAGGGTTTTTGAGGATCGGTCAAAAATATAACACAAATTTTAACTTATTTGTGTAGACGTTTCGGCAATGTTTATTGTCATCATCAGGATCTGTGTATGAATAGTACAAAAGAAATGTCAAACACAACAGAACAATTATTTGAGTGAACGTGTTTGTGTATGTGAGTGTGTGTGGGTGTATTATCCAAGTTCACTTGATAGATAGGTTTACCATAAACTTGTGTTTATAATATTATATAAATTATCTGATGTAAGTTCGTAAAGTTCTACAGTTATTGTGTAATTTAGAATTTTCTAAATTAATTATTGTTTTAATACCAGTAGTGAGTGGAACATGTTAAAAATAACTTTTAATAATTACATAATTGAACATCCCTTAATCTGTATTTAGCTATAATATATTTTACTATGCTATATGTTGACTGGTATATGTATAAACGTTTTCTGTACCAATTCTAATATCTAATTGTTGATTACTGCTTTTATAATTAATTAAAAAATACAATTACATTAGGAGTAATTTAAATTGTAATACTGTATAAATTAAGGTTTGTGATATTATAATTTTCTCTTTGTCTTTAAAGAAAACATTTTAAGATGTAAAACAAACTATCTCAACTCCTTCACATATACAATGATAGATACATACGCACGCACACGCGCGTGCGCACACACACTGACATACACAAACACGTTCACTCAAATAATTATTCTGTTGTGTTTGATATTTCTTTTGTATTCATATACAGGTCCTGATGATGAGAATAAACATTGTCGAAACGTCGACACAAACAAGTTAAAATTTGTGTTATATTTTTGACCGATCCTCACAAACCCTTCACCGAAAAATTCATTGATTGACGGTCACTACGAATTTAAGGTTTTATTTTAAAGATAGAAATATTTGAGTTTACAAATCTATTTGAAGTTTTATTTGACATTTGAATAGATATTTTAAAAATTTGGTGCTAAAGACTAATTCAATGTTTCTTTGTCTTTAAGAAGCTTATATTATGTGGCATCTATCTACATGTATCTATATTTTGATACATGGAGAGAGATATATTGTACGACAAACGTTAACTAAAACAAGTGCTCATAGGCCTAAATATTGTAGTGCAGATTAAAAGTATTTCACAACATTTAGTCTCGTCTCTCAGATGTTCAGTCTTTATTAATAAATACTGTTTCGTGGGAGAACATGTTTGATTAAAATCTGCCAACTAGCTCGAGCTCATCAAAAAACCGACTACACATGTACAAGTTATAAATAATTAATTGCTATGGTTTTTCTCATGGATTTTGTAGTTAGAATGTTGACAAGAACACATAGTTGGGTACTGATGTCTAGTTGGACGTCCACCTTCATGCCACTGCAAAAGTTGCCCATGTCGGACACACTGGGCAGTTTGAATACTAATTTCAGTTGAAAACCAAAAGTCGAAAATTACATTATTACTTTAGACTTACTTTCTTTACTAGTACTGATATACTTTGCAAAGTGAGTTAGTTCTCGCAAGCGTTTTTATAAGTCGGAACTGCATAGGCAACTACTATTTGCTCATCTCATAATGTTATGGTGGTTAAGATTCACATTACTTGTTAATTTTGTCGAGACAGATTTCCTATTAATCACTATATTTCCTATAAACTTTCTGATAGTTTTCGAAGTAAAAACTGTGATGCATGTATGAATAATATCCATTGTACAAACACGGTTATTCGATATTAATTAGCCATGACTATTTGGCGGACGCGTGCTGAATAGTTTAGACTTTTCAGCTGCACTACACATATGAAATTTTGATCAGTACATTCCTTATACTTTCGAAGAGTTGAGTACCTTAATATAGGAGTTATATCCTTTGTACAACAGCGCAGACATTTCTAAGAGCTTAACCGTCGTTGTAAGCGACACAGAATAATTACGTTTATTAGCTGTCTGCGTAATTCAGTTAGTGGCCATGTAAGAGGTCCGTAATGCATACAACGACGATTTAATTTAATCCGTTGTATCTCCGCTATGACTATGCATATAAACACCATTACCAGTTATGTATATCCGCACCGTTTCTGCTACACTGAATATTTATAAGTCAGATTAGTTGCCGTGTCAAATGGGTTGACTTAATTTTAATAGAATTTTTGCGTGTCGAGTTTCGCGGGCAAAACTTTTAATGATTTCTGGAGAAAAGAAAATCATTTGTCTTACGCACATTGTACATAGGCTACTGTTACGACGGTCTCACTGATCGTCGTATGGTACGGTGGAAAACAAAATACAGACACCCCTGATGTCACTAATAACCACCTTTAAATAATCAGGAATAACAATTTGTAATCAACTCGTACAATAATTCCAGTTAAAATTTGTCCACACGCAATAACAATGTCAATTATAAAGAATTCCGCACTAATTATAACACACAACCACTTGATATCACTTGAAAAACCGGCCAACATAAACTGACGTCTAAGCGGCAGGTGTTGGCTATTTACAGTCTGCAGGGTTCCACAATACGCGTCCTTAACAAGTACTAGAAAATTTTAGAAGACACTTCAGCGCGGCCTTGGCGGAAACACGCACGTACTGGGCTAAGCGAGAAATACGTAGAACAACGTTCTCCATAGTACCAGAACGTTCCGTATTGAGTAACAATATTTTGTTTAAATTCGACGAGTTGTGTTAGAGAGCACGGGATAGAAGCTTGCCGAGAGATGCAGAGGAACATTAAAGAAGTAGTGCTTTAATCAGTAGTAGACCTACGGGAAAGCAAACAAGAAAATAAATAAAATAAAATATTTATTTTTTCAACTCGATTACAAAATTTGTTTGAAATTCGGAATACGTAATTGTTTGTGTGAGTGAAGACTTGTGTTTTAGCGGCTTTACACGTAATTAGCAACAGAGTTATCGCAGGCAGTTTGGATGACTACGTTGTTGGCAATCAACAAAAAAGCCCTCGGAATTAGAATATGCAAATGCTTGGCTCTTAGCATTGCGTCTTATGTACTTAAGGCTTATCATGATACTCTACGTTCTGCATAAAATGAACGTTACAACGTGATAGCACAAAACATTTAGTTAAGTATTAGAACACAACAATTAGTAGTGAAGGTAAATTTTAACGCGATACGTTAAATATTTAATTAAATTTGTGTCATTTATTTTTACCTTAATTTTCGTTTTAAATTTCAACTCAATTGTGTTAATTTAGCGTATCAAATTAATGACTAATCATTACGTATATCATCTAACGTAAACGGTTTTCATCGTTCCAGCTATTCACTAATTGTCAGTAATAATTATAAGTATCATTTTGTTTCACTGAAGAGGACTGCGGTTTCCTGATACTATTGAATAGTCAGACACACAGAGGATAAGACAAAAAGGAAGGCATATGAAGAACTTTAATTTTCAGTTCACCTAATATTTGGTTATATTGGGAATTTCTGGTGTATGAATGTTGTGCGTTTCGTAACTGTGGAAGGAACATATCTTGTAACAGCTACGTCACCTGCGCTACTCAGTTACACATACGTAGCCCTACCGTTCGTTTCCAAACATTCATTGTCCATATCGTTGAACCATACTATTTTTTTGCTGCTTACAGTATATTTGATTAAGTGGCTAGAACTTCCAATTTCAGCCTAAATTAAGTTGTTGTAATTTACAAAATAATGACTAAGGCTGGTGTCTATTACTGCATTACACGAGTGTCCCCTCGCACAGTTATTTATTACAGTTTGATGAGGCATGCTATTATAAATTGTGCCTCTGTTATTTTGTATATATGTTGATGAAAAAATTAACAATTACTTTTATAGTAACACAAAAACGCAAAGTAAATTAAAATAAACAATTTAACGCAGTGTCAGTTAATCTATTAAAACATTGTTTAATGCACAAATTGTTATACAAATGACACATTATTGTAAAATTATTTTTTTGTGTGTACGTCGTTTATGTTTCTGTGCTGATAATTTATAGATATATTTAAAACAGTAGCAGTTAGTAGAAACAGGTTACAATTTCAGATCCTACAATAGAATCGATACTACAATAATTTACTATACGTGTGGCCTACAATTGGGCCGTCGTCTGCCAACCTTTGTGTCTATTTGCTGCGTTCTCGTCTAATCTACGTCCTAGCCATTTCCAATTATTTTTGCCAGTTATGCAAATCGTATCATCTACTATTTTGTTTACCCGCGTATACATTGCTTCCTATGGTCACCTGTGCAGTTTTTATATCATTCTTGTGTCCATTTTATCGTTCACGATCCATAAGTCATAAGTCATTACAGCAGACACGCACTTGTTAGAAACTTCTCTTATTAAAGGAAGGGACAATTAGTTATTTTTAAAACTTTTGGTATATTTAAGAGGTAATTCTAGTATGATCTTGTTCGATCAACATTTTTTAAAATTTAACTTTCATAGATTGCTTCATTTTACCCCAAAAGTTTTAATTCGTTGTCTGACAAATCACATCAATTTTCACCTTCTCAAATGATATAGTTTATTTATTATTTTAATAGCTTTATTTATAAATTAAACAACATTATTGTATTTCCGATATTTATTCTCAGACCAAACATACTTACTTTCCAAGTTGATCTCATTAATAATTTTCTCCACCTAACTCGACTAAACAACGCTACATCAACTTCATGTCTCAGACTTTACATACACAGAGTGTTTCAGAAAGTTTCTGCCATACTTAGAATGTGTATTATTCTCATCAAAAAATGAAAAGAGTACATAAACACAGGAATGGAAACGCTTTGTTTTCTAATTATGGCAATCCGAAAATTCCCCGTTTGTTGGTATCTAAGTTAATATCGGTATGGAGAACCATACATGACTTCCATGTTCTAAGATTTATATTTAAAATCATTTACGAAATGAAATGTTTCCACAGAAACTACTTCTTTCCACTTATTGCTTCAGCCTTAACCACAGTACTGTAGTCACTAACGTATACCACCACATTTTATCGCACTCGATTTTCACTGATGATGGCAGTCGACGGCACTGCCGAAACGTCTGGTTTTGCAGAAAACATTGGACTACGGCCAAACAGCCCGGGAAGGAATTTTAACAACAAACTACTACTTTGTTGCCGATAACGTAGTACACATATAAAAATTATCCCCTCCCTCTTCAACTATAATTTTCATTTATAGAAAATTACCCCCACCCCGTTCAACTAGCCTCTTCATTTATAGATATTTCATCTACGTTTCTACAGTGGATTATTAAGATCTTCTTATCAGGATACTTTATTTATCAAAATTAAGTACTTTACTCTTATTAAACAAAAAATGTTTCCGGTAAACTACCGTTTCCCCGTAACCGATCTTCACCAAAATCAATAGGCCTTGAGTCGTCTACAACTCAGGCACATATGTAAAAAATTATTTGATTCTGTTTGAATTTACGGCAGTTATCGTTCGTCATGAAAAAAGTTCTCTTGTTACAACACAAAATTTTGCAGGTAAACTACCCCTTTCTCTTAACCGATCTTCACAAAAATCAACAGGCCTTGAGTTCTTTACAATTTAGGGATGAATGCAAAACATTATTTGATTATGTTTGTATTTACGGCAGTTATCGTTCGTCATATAAAAAAATTAACCTTGTTATCACATAAAACATTGCAGGTAAACTACCCCTTTCCCTTAACCGATCTTCACCAAAAACAAAAGATCTTGAGAACTCTACAATTCAGGACAGTATGCAAAACATTATTTGATTCTGTTTGAATTTGCGGCTGTTATCGTTTGCCATAGTAAATACCCTTGTTAAAACATAAAACGTTGCTGGTAAACTACCCCTTTCCCTTAACCGATCTTCACCAAAATCAACAGACCTTGAGTACTTACAACTTCAGGAACGTATGCAAAAAATTATTTGATTCTATTTGAATATGGGGCAGGTATCATTCGTCATAAAAATAAAATTACCCTTTTAAAACATAAAACGTTGTAGGTAAACTACCCTTAACCCCCTTCCCTTAACCGATCTTCACCAAAAACAAAAGGTCTTGAGTACTCTACAATTCAGGGCTGTATGCAAAAAATTATTTGATTCTGTTTGAATTTGCAGCTGTTATCGTTTGCCATAGAAAAAAATCTACAGATAGACACACAGATACACAGCCTCTTTTCGAAAAATGACTTTTTTTCATGTTTTGAGGGTAGTACAATCAGAATCTGCAATAATCTCGACCACGATTTTTTTTCCATCACCATACTTCCATTTCCTTATGGAACATGGAAGTAAAAATGCAATACTCTCTTCTATGTGGATAAAATTTGTGACACGATATCGAGTATTTCAGACGAAACTTTGGTCGAAGAATAAAAAAATGGTTCATTTCTTGGAAAAAACAAAGAAAATTCGTGAAAGTGACCTGTAATATTTTTTTAGAAAACCACTATCAAATGAACCAAATTGAATAGGGGTTTTCATCTAATCCAATAGAGAATTCAATTCTGAACAATTCGGTGTAAATAACTTTGTATAAAACAATTCTAGGCCAATAAACATAAGTAACCAGCATTTACTTCGGTACTATTTTCAATAAAAGTACTAGTTAATTTGTACCTTTAATCACAATGTTGTTTATACTGAGTCGTTCAGGGTTGAGTTCTCTATCAGACTTAAAGAAAAACCTGGTTGGGCTATGTCATTTTGAAGGACATAGTCCTTCAAACTACTCTGGTATTAAAGTCATTTTCAAGGACTTTTCTTATGGATTTTAAACAATAAATGTAAAAAATGGAATTTACATGACTTGTTTTACATATTTTAATACAAGTTACAATTTACTGTCGTACAACTACGTTTTAGATTCTTTACGTTAAATTCCATATAAAATCTATTTCATTAATTTTTCGTCCTCAGTTTATTAATGTAGATATGTATTGCGTTAATATAGAGGGCCAAAAGAGAAAAAAACTTTCAGTTGGCCGTAAGTAGCAAACAAAGCGTTTCCAAACCTATGTTTGTACTCTAATTTCTGAACTTAGGCTCCAGGAATATTAACAATAGTTTCGATGATGTTTCTGTTGGACTCATTTTTGTACAAGTATTTTGTTTGATAAAATACCGCAGTTTCACTTGAGATGTTGAGTTTGTATTTATTGTAGACAGAATCAGTTAATAACTCTTTTCTAAAACATAACTATAGCGCACCCAGATACGCGTGCGCACACACACAAACACATGGTTACAAGCAATACATATGTTGTCCATATACTAGCCATGTAGACCGTGACTGATAATGAGCATACTGCTTAATCCCCGAAACATGCTTAACGCTTAATGTTCGAAACATGTTCCTTAAGTAAGAAAAACATCTTGATGGTAAACTAGTATAGTATTAAGTTACACAAGCGCTCGCGCGCGTATATAGACATATGCACATATGTGTGTGTATATGTATAAATAAGTTACGTATGTTTAAATTATGAGTATGTAAGTCAGAAAGATGAAAGTATATAGATATTATATATATAATATTTATAATGAATTTACCTCAAGATATTTTTTCCTTATTTGGAACATGTTTCGGGAAGCCTTGTGTTCCCATCTTCAGCCTTCCTGATTTTGAGTCTAGTGCAGTACTTGTGTGTTGGTTGGTTGTTATTGTGGTTTCCTGTTGGCCTCTGGTACTTTGAATTGGTATTATTGAGTGTGATTGTGGTGTATGTATTAGTGTTTTGTGTATTTTCAATGTTGAGTTATCGATAAATATGTTATCTGCATTTAAACAAATCAGTAACATACATCCAAAAATACAATTAACAGAAGAAAAAGAAAAACATAACAAAATCAACTATTTAGACATAACCATCACAAGAAACAATAACCACCTACAATATTCAATATACAGAAAACCGACTAACATCGTGATACCTAACCATTCTGACCACCCACCACAATATAAAATGGCAGCATTCTATTCACTATTTAACAGAATCTGAAGTGTTATTATATCTTTTAAGCTATTTTAAATATATCATTATGTATTACGAATATATTTCTCCACGGTCGTGTTACATGTTTGTTCTCGACATTGAGGTAGAAGACCACCGTCTTTTCTTCAGAGTTACTATATTATAGAAGGGCTTTTTTTCCTCACTTCAAAATTGTTTGAAGTTTGGAGAGGGCAAGAGAGGGACAGACAGAGAGACCATATAAAAGCAATACGTAGGCCTATGTATCAATATGTAAAAGCAAGGCATGCGCACTCACGAAAAAGTAAGATACAGTCCTGAGATGGAAATTCTGTACGAATCGTAAAGGACGTCTTTCTACAAGATGACTTCATTACGAGATATTATTAGAGTCAAGTGACACTGGATCTGGATACTTCACAATATCAAGGAAAAGAGATAAACTAGTCAAGAATGGAGACATTCAAATGGTATATATTTGTCTGCAATATAAACCAGAAGAAATAAAAGATTGAACTCATTAAAGAAAAAGAAAAAACAGCCAGCAGATCTGGAGTGGGCTATCTGACACGGAAACGCAACAGAACACAATGGTGGTGAAGGAGAACTGGAAGTGAATAATAACATAGAAGTCAGTGTAACATTAAGGAACAGGTTAAAAATTCAAACAATTACTTACTTTTACATATCTCTACGCACTTTCATCGGCGATTTCAAAACGTTACTAGTGTTTATTATGCTGTTTTAACTATAAATACTGCAGAAACCAATTTAAACAGAAAACGGACATATTGGTTATATTAACTTAGGTTAGACACTGTATATTAAATATAACCCATGAACAGTCTCATGTTGCAACGGCTTTGTGAAAGCATCAGACCGCATCGTCTCTGTACCTCGAGGTATTATCGAAAAGCAATACTGTTGTTCTCATTTCTGGTGTCGACTTTACAACTTCCTAGTCTCACATTATTATCGATATTTCAGTGTTTTATTACATATGAATGTGTGACAATTTAGCTGTAAACATCTTATTACACACACACACTCACGCGCACGCGCACGCGTCACTAGCTCACTAACGCGTGTACAAATGTAATCACAGGAAACGGTGAATGTTCTAATCAATAGGATTTTAAAATTTAATTTTTTTTATTATTCTTAAAAAGGAGAAAATTTCTATGTTTATAAAGCTGTAGGTATGAAAGCTGTAGGTGACCTAATAATAATAATAATCTGAATTTTTGCATGTGTTACATAGGTAAGTTACTAGGTGAAACTTTAATTTTGCATTAGATGAAGTTATTTAGGTTGGGGGGGGGGATGTGCGTATGTTTATAATACGTTAATACTTAGACACCTTAAAAAGATATTTAAAACCCATAAATAATTTTACAGCAACGCGTGTTGGAGTGACATCTTAGTCAACTGTGTATTAGAAACGCTTTACATAGTAGTCTGAGTGTATTTTGTAAGGATCTTGTTAACATTACAGGCATTCATACAACTGTGACACGACAAGACTATTTACAATTTACATAGAAAACAGTTTATTATCTTACTATTTATAGACACTTACTATTTAAAAACAGTTTTATTATTGACGTAAATCATTGTATTTTTAGTCAGCAGAATGATCAACAGTTTTCTTACTACAGAAACTGATCAGTACAAGTTCAATTAGCAAAAGAGAACTACGTTATTATTGTAAGTTTTTTACAGCATCACGAGGAGTTTTTCTGACGTTAAAATGGGTTTGCGGCATATTAAGAAACTTTGTTTGCCTTCTGGCAATACAAAAATGTTGAGGTACAAACACTTCGTCAGAATTTCTACACTGGCTTCCATAAATTTATATAAAAAACTTTTAATTTTTTTCGTATTTTCTGGTTTGATTCCTTTAATTAATATTTCTCTTCTTGATATAAGGCGATGTTAAGTGGTTTGTTCGGAATTACTAAAAAGCAGAGTTGCGGAAGGGTGGCTGCAAAATGCCGTAGGCATACATATAGCGGGTGTTTGTAGGTCCGCGCGGAGAACTACACCCCCCCAAATTAAAGAAATTTCGACGAAACCGAAACATCGAAGCATGATAATGTTTTTAGGCTATTGAAACGTATAATGTGCATATAAGAAATATTTACTATATAACAAATATATTTACTATATAACAAACATTATCATGTTAAAACGACAGAGACCGAAGATTTCTAGACTGTGGGGAATCGAAAGTGTGGAAGCGTTACATTTTTCGATAACGTTACATTTTTGTGGAATGACCCCCAGCCTAAAACATTATCATGTTAAAATAACCTCTAGCTGGACAACCGTTGTGGTCCTAATTTTGTGAGCCTAAGGAGCAGCGGACAAGCTAGTTGCTTAAAACTCAGCCACAGTTCTGATCTCTGCCAGGGGGTAGTGTATATCGTAGCTACTCAGGGAGTTAAGTTCCACACAAATCCTCTCTACAAGGCTTGAGCCTTCACGTGAGACGAGAATGATAACTTCGAGATCACAGGTCACACACACACACACACACACACACACACACACACACACACACACACACACACACACACACACACACACACACACACACACACACACACACACACACACACACACACACACACACACACACACGCACAGTAATAGATAATAATACTACATATTGTAACATTATAGAATTATCTATTGTAACAAAACAATAATAAGAAGTTACGTATAAAACAAAATTTAAATATTAATCTTATAATTTATAATTTTACCTTACCGAATGTGGTGAGTAATATTTGATGAACAGTTTAGAAGAAATGGAGAGAACATTTAAAAGGAATGAAGTGACCTGAAGTTGCTCGTTGCAAAGATACTGCGTCATGACATACGTCGGAAGTTCGATGACAAGAGCGACCGATTTCCTGTGTGAAATCGGAACTGATAATTGTATGTGTTTTGAAATGTAGTAGAAGAATTAAAAGAAAACAGTTAAAATCTTACTTTTTAAGTAAATTATAAATAGTATTTAATTTGAAAACTTGAGAGGTACTGAACGAGTAGTTGATATATTTTCCTAGTAACAGAACATGGTAACGCTGCAATCTAAGAGAAACACTCAAACGACTTGCCTTTCCATGTGCTTCGCATTAAATTACTGATATTGAATAATTACGAGATCGTATGTTTATATGAGACACTACAACACCGACCTTTAGGTTGTGTGTGTACGCGTAATACCTCAGGTAAGAGTGTAATTCACGTTTGTTCTATCGATTAGTCTACATTTCCTGTTACTACAGACTCGATTGTTCATATATGATATGGTTTATTTTAGGTTGCGTTATTTTTATTGGACACACGTAAATTAAACTTTAATGTCAGAAGCCCCTGAAATTCCTATATTCTAAATTCCCATTATTTAACATTTCAATTTAATTTTCTGTCACTAATTGTAAAGTTATCCAGTTTAATATAAAACTCGTTGTCATATATTAACATTTAGTTGAGTAATGTATTTGTTTCAGAATATTAACAAAATCTGTTTTATATTAGTTTGCTTCTAAGGATGGCATGTTCATTACAAAAAGAAAAATTTACAGGCATTGCACAAATGCAATGCACAGAGAAGGGCATTGAAAATGCTTCAATAAATCTAAAAAAAATATATATTTATGTTCATTCACCAATCAATGAATTCATTCTTCATTTACCAATGTACAGATTATAAGTTAAATGTAGTCGCATTCATAAGCGAAGTTTTATATATGTGTACTACGTTATTAACAACAAAGAAGTAGTTTCTATGGAAACTCACCGGTTTTCATTTTCGATATCGCACCAGCGATCGGCCGCAAATGTGCGACACGTCCTTATAAACATTTTCAGTGTTAAAATTATGTGTGAGAGTTTAAATTCCTAAGAATTTTAATATTTTGTATTGGTAATTACAGTAGCACAATACAATATAGAGATACACAAGTTAATGCATACAAAGAAAAAAAATCTTTAGCACGATAAATGCTAGTTGGTCGTTAGTTTTAAACCCCATACGCAACATGAAACTTTACATTGACTTTACTCAGTCAATTGAGATTGACTTTACATTGACTTGAGCAATATGGTTATCGCTCAAAAAAATGAACAAAAGAACAAGATTGATTGAAGAACATTAATTTTACGACAAATTGTTTAAATATTTCAAATTTATGTATTGTTACGAGAAGCGTACCGAACAATCCAGAACATTCTCCACTCCCTCCCGTCCAGTGTGGCTTGTGTTGCGTCATTCACGTAGGTGGTTCTAGTGAGTTCCAGGAACATTTGAGATATGCATTAATCCGCTGGCGTGCAGTAAGGAGGCAAAGCTGTACTGCACCTCTCCGGGGCCTATATAAAGCCATAGCAGGCGGATTGTCAGTTCAGTTACGTGAGCGATTTTCACTAGTGCGGATTGAGTGTGTCGAAGTGAAGTAGTATTGTGTTAATAATTGTGTGACATTAATAGACATTGTTATTGCGTGTGGACAAAGCTAACTGGAAATATTGTACGAGTTAATTACGAACTGTTTAACTGTGAAAATTAAAGCTGGTGATTAGTGACTTAATTGGTGTCTAGTATTTTGTTTTCCACTGTATCTACGACGATCAAGTAGACCGTCGTAACAGTGGTGTCAGAACTGGGATAGATCGGTTAACAGTGGAAACAGAGGACACTTCGTAGAAGAGTGGTGTTAGCGGTAGTTGAAAAAAAGAAGAATGGATACCAGTCAGATGATAGAATCATTCAAAGCAATGCTACTGCAGATCGAGGAACGACGCCGCCAGGAGGCAGAAGAAAGACGCCGACAAGAGGCGGCAGAAGTATAAAAACGACATGATGAGAAACGCAGACAGGAAAGAGAAGCGGCAGATAAACGACAGAAAGCACTAATGGGAGAACGACTAAAAGAAAAACGTAAGCGTGAAAATGAAACACCAGAGAGACGACAAAAAGAAGAATATAGTCGTCGATCAGACGAAGTTGCGGCGTTCGTACAAGAGGATAACACTGCAAAATTCGTCCTGTTACAAGGTGAGCTGAACAAACAAGTTGACAGAATATTTGAAGTTGAAAAATCTGTGTCAACCATGAAAACAAGTATGTCAAGTTTAGAAGATACTATTACAAATTCAGTAAAACAAATTAAAAAGGAAGTCGATCATTTAGTGAAAGAAATAGTTGATAATGAAAGACCAATAATAAATGGTGAAGAAGATTCAAAATATCAGAGAAATCAAACTGTAGTAGGGCCAGTTTACGCAAAGGCCCCAACGTTTGATGGAAGCATTCACTGGGCAACTTATATTCGTCAATTTGAAGCTGCCGCTTGCATAAATAAATGGACGGAAGAAGAGAAAGGACTTTCACTAATTCTTGCTTTAAAAGGACCTGCCGCAGAGCTAATACAGAAAGTGCCAACTGACAGTCAGAACATCTATGCCGAATTAACAAAAGCTCTAGAATTACGGTACAGTGACCAGCATTTGTGCGCAGTGTACCGTGTTCAACTTAAAGCGAGGCGACAGCGTTCAGGGGAGAGCCTTCAAGAGTTTGAAGCAAATGTCGACCGACTAACGAGATTGGCTTATCCCGAAGAATCGGAGGACTTCCGGAAGTTGATTTCTCTCATTATGTTTATTGACGGTATCAGAGATAGTCAATTACAACAAGTGTTAAGATTGGCACGGCATGATAATAAATCAGACGCTCTAGTTCACGCTCTTCGTTTTGAAGCTGCCAAGTCGGGGACCTGCATTAATCAAAGTATGCCATCACGTTGTAGCCAAACTTATCCAATACCACAGTATCGTAATAGCAGCCGGCATAAAGAGACGATTCAAGAACAACAGTTTAAGAAGTCAGCAGCGCCACAACGATCTTTCGAACCAAAGGATAAAGACAGAAGACCGAAGTGTTACAACTGTGGGAAACGTGGTCATCTACAGGTAGACTGTTGGGAGAAGAAAATACCGAGAGAAGGGAGTGATCGCACCAATTGGAGAAGTAAAGCCCCAGAACAGCACACAGTTTCCACGCTACATAAGACTAGTGGAAACCTGATTGTTACTGGATTTGCGGAAGGTAAACAAACACCATTTACAGTTGACACGGGCGCTACACTGTCTATTGTGCGCCCTGACTTAATCAGCAACCGACGGCCTCAAATTAGACATTATGAAAGGTGTACGGATTCGTTGTGGACTTGCGAGAGAATGTCCTGAAGGTTGGCCAAGAGAAGATAAAGCTTTGCATGGCTAAAATGAAAAGGTCTACCAACCATTTGATAAGCAAGTGGCATTGGCCGAAGAAGAAATCAACAGGTCTGGTCAAGAGAAACCTATCCTATTCCAGGCGGAAATGGAAGAAGAACTAGCAGAGGAAGTACATATACGTGAAACGGCAAAAGAAGTGACTGGAAAGCCAACTATGGATGTCAAGGAAAACCCCTTGTTTGTTCCTGAGTTAATAGAAGCGCCCGGGGGAAAAGTTGCTGAAGATGAAGTTACGCAACAGGTTGTTGACGAGAACCTATCAGACTTGGATCAGCCAGTGGTGTTTAGGTCATCAGTACATGACGCGACGGGAGTGATTCCATCAAAACTAGCAGCTGAACGGAAGACTCGTATTCCTGGGAACCTGATGTTCGGATCACACGAGACCGAATTCGAAGGACGGGAGAATTATCTTTCACAAGGACGTCCACCTAGATCGCCTGGCCAAGTATTACTTCAGAGACGGTTTGTCAGTTCGGGACGAACATGCTTAAGGAGGGGACAGTGTTACGAGAAGCGTACCGAACAACCCAGAACATTCTTCTCTGGACGGGGGGGGGTCCAGTGTGGCTTGTGTTGCGTTATTCACATAGGTGGCTCTAGTGAGTTCCGGGAACACTTGAGATAAGCATTAATCCCCAGGCGTGCAGTAAGGAGGCAAAGTTGTACTGCACCTCTCCGGGGCCTATATAAAGCCATAGCAGGCGGATTGTCAGTTCAGTTACGTGAGCGATTTTCGCTAGTGCGGATTGAGTGTGTCGAAGTGAAGTAGTATTGTGTTAATTATTGTGTGACATTAATAGACATTGTGTAATATTAATAGACATTGTTATTGCGTGTGGCCAAATCTAACCGGAAATATTGTACGAGTTAATTACGAACTGTTTAACTGTGAAAATTAAAGACTTAATTTGACTAAATTTTGGTGATTAGTGACTTAATTGGTGTCTTGTATTTTGTTTTCCATTGTACCTACGACGATCAAGTAGACCGTCGTAACAGTATTATAAAACTATAAATTATAATGACGATTAATTATGTTAGTATAATCTTTCCATGAATACTATCGTACAAAATATTCGGACGTATAACATTAAATAAATTTTTCAGGAGTCTTGAACAAACCTGTTAAAAATCAAGTTTGTATATAAGAAAACAACTTCTGGAACGCTTGTTATTATTTAAAATATAACACAACAAGGATACCGTAATGAAAACTAAGCTCTCAGACGTTTGGTTTTATCTATTTTTAAAATAATGCAGGTAAAGTTGTTTGAAGTGAAAAGTTCGGTTTTATGAAAATATGTTTTTAATTAATGTGAAATATAAGAGATGTGGTAAAAATTAGAGACAGTTCTGCTAAAAGTTAAACTACGGTGAGACAGTTGAACGATAGAGCGGTGCATTACTTATGCAGAATGAAATGTCAACCCATAGAGCTGATTAATCTAAAAAAAAAGTGCGCACTTAAGATTCTGTTTAGTTGCAATTTTCTCATTTGTCTACTGTACTTTTACTGTCTACGAGCTGTGTTACTTATTTAACATCATTCGTGGGCTTGCAGGTTTTAGTCTGAACATGCTCTTGGAGGCTGTAGAACTCACTCATTTGTTGTAGTGTATGTATACTTATGTATATAGGACTATTTACTATTAATTTGTGTATATTTTTTACATGTACAGTATTTTGTATATTATTGTTAAATAACAACAATAATATTTCTTACAATAAAATCATTGTTTTCGTACAGAAGCGAGGGCTCGTGCTCGCGCGCGCGCGCGCGCACACACACACACACACACACACACTTATTTGTTTTTATTAGTATTCGTGGATTACTGATGCTGTGACATTTAAATATAATACTTATTTAGTAGAATAATAAATTGAGACACTTGAGTAGAAAATACACTTGAGTGTGCGTCTGTGCGTATAATAATATAATGTTCGATTGTCAATTGGTTAGTAATAAATTATGACTTGCAGTGTGTTAAGAGGCTGTATGTGATGTTGCAGAGTTGAGTAGCAACAGACAGGATTGCATACAGGTAAGCTGTTTTGCGAGTGACCTAGAAATGTAACAAGAAAAGACATGAGGAGATAATAAAGTGTCGGCAAGCACGCAGACAACGGTGCATTACAATGGTGCTTGCTTGCTACTGTAGGGTGCGCGGTCGCTGGCGCGTGTATGCATGTCTCGGGCAACAAAAATTTGCTCTAGTCAAATATTGAAGTATGGGCAGGGCGGGACTTTACAGTGCTTACGCCCAACGGTAACTTTACAAGCGTTTAGCAAAATAATGTGCGCGTAAATCAGGGAGGAAAGGCACATGGTGCTGCTATTATTCTTAATTAAAATCAAACTTTTCTCTACGACGAAAATCCTTAACTTTTTGCCTCAGAAGCAGTCATAAATAAGATCGAAGTGGTGAATGTTAAGACTTAGTTTCGCCGCTGTGTGTGTGTGTGTGTGTGTGTGTGTGAGTCGCACTGAACAGAATTGCTTGTTGCAGATAAAGTGTACTAACTGCTTTCATGTACCATTAACGGTTAAGTGGTGCATACCGTAACTTTTATTCGGTTTAACCATAACTATCGCAGCAATTAATGTATTTTGTATATTATTGTCATAATCGCTCCGCTCCGTATAGAACAGCACCACCAACTTTTGCCAAACATTGTTCTTTACTGTGCTCGTTCAGCTCTTAGCAACTTCTCGTTGTTTGTTCTGTAAACGCAGTTCTCCAACTTCCGTTTCAACTTCTCCGTCTGAGTCCAAAATTACTGCTAGCAGATTTTCGACGCTCTTAACGTGCTCGCATTTAAAATATGTAAATATTTAAAAACATGTAAGTACACGGAAGTACTTTGATTTAGTTACATGTCTAATCAGATGGAATCATCATAATTGAGTTCATTAATTTTTTCTTAAAAACTTTTCTGCCTACGTCTGTCCACACACACACGCGCGCGCGCGCGCGCGCACAGAGAGAGAGAGAGAGAGAGAGAGAGAGAGAGAGAGAGAGAGAGAGAGAAGCAGCAGGAAAATGTAAATGTATATGTAATGTTAGTCGGTTATCTTTAATAGCAATTTGATTACGGAAAATAATTGGAAAAAATACTCAGCATGTTAAAATGGAAAAGTAATAGGTAATTGAAAATAAATTTATTTACCATGAAGATAAATGGAAAGAATGTAACAGTGCAGAGTGATCTTTAAAAGTTAACTTCGTGTTCATGTGGTGGGCGTCTGCGAAAACTAAAATTCATTTACTGATTACGTTTCAGGTTAAAAACGCATACATATATTAAACATAGGCTCGGTTACGCTAACAGAGTTAATAGTTGGGAGATCAGTCTGTATTGCGTTAGCACGAAATCAAGTTTGCTTCATGACGTCAACGTGATCGAGAAACCCGTGGTGGTCACGTTCAACAAACCCATGCCTTACACCTTGCGAAAGCGTAGTAGTCTTCAGATAAATAATAAGCTTTGGTTGGTTCTGCCTTGTACGATCCAGGGTTGGGTTTCTCAAAGTCTGTTTCAAAATAAAAGCAATGTCAATTAAGTTTTCATATTATCATGAAAAATTCAGAAAATTAAATGATTTCTAACTAATATTAGAAAATTCATTCTCTACACACTCCAGGGCAGAAATTGTTCAAAATATAAGGAGGAGATAGCATTATTAGAAATACAGAACTTTTATGAAACTGAGAATTACACCCAATTAAAAATATTTAATATTCTTCTAGAAGAGGGATATTTACATTAACGAGTGGTCAGTCGTTCAATAAAAGTCGATTATGTCATGTGTAAGCGGGCAGTCTCTATGAAATGTAGAGAGTAAGTGACATAAGGAATCGGTAGCCCCCTAGCAGTGTCAAGTCCGATATACGGGGTAGCTGTGCCAACAGTAGGATCTTGTTTCACACCATCACATTAGTATACGATGCATCGCGTTTTCATCGTCACCAAATTTATACTTGACTTATGATCTTTTAAACAAAGTTTGTTCAACTACAACAAGTAGGCTGCGCATATATGCCTGCATGTTTTACTGCAGGGGATAACTTAATCATTCAGCTTTTCGTCTTCTATAATAAGCCAACAGAAGGGAGCCAGTGAAGAAGGACTATAACGGTAACGTCTGGTAGAGACAACGCACGAAAAACCAAACCAATACGAACGTTCAGCTTTGTTTGAGTATACAACAACGAATTACGTACATTGGCTGCGTTCTTTGCAAAGAATTTCATCGAGTTGTTTGCCGAAATAAATAACATTAAGTTTCACCTGACTTTACAAAATAATCGACTACATGATATGATATCAATCGGTTTTTGATACCAGTCAGCGTGTATGTCGTGTTCGCAAATTTAGGTATTCAAGAACAAAGTATTGTCACGCACGCTTCAAGTTTTTAAAGAATTCAATTGTGATTGAAGTTTTTTTAATCTGGTAAAGTTGATAATATGTCAGTGAGTAAGTCTGTAAGATCTAAGCCTTCTGGTTCTGACAGTCCGTGGTTAGCAGGCTGCAGGTTGGGTGGCATCTTTTCCAGTTCGCAATATGATGTTCACTTCACATTGTCCACAATCTATCTATCTTATGTAATCTAAACGAGGTTCTTTCCTATGACTCCTCCCTTCACTAGCCCGTTGTGTCGAAGTATATGCCCTATTACCATTCTACGTTACCAGCTTTCTAGGAAGCTTATGTCCTCCTGAGGTTTTCTAAGAACACCGTCTGTCCTCCTAATTATCTTCTGTCTCCAGCTTATCTTGAGGATTCCTCTGTAGCACCTGGTCTCAAATGTTTCTTTTTTCTTTCTTGTATTGTCTATGACTCGCTCACGTACAGAGAAAACTCAGACATGCCTTTCTTTCATTTAATCTGAAGTTGTTTAGAGTGAAAAAGGTTATATATTTATTAAATGCCATCTTCACAATTATATTTATAATTTCCTTATAGTTTTGCCCATTACTTGTAATTTTGCTTCCCAGATAATTGCATTCTTTTGTTTCCTGAAGGGCATTATTTCCAAGAATTATTCTGTTTGGATTCTTTAAATTTCGACTACATACTACAACCTTGGTCCTTTGTTCATTAATCTTCATTATATTTGCCCTTCATTACTTGATCCATTCAGTAACGAATCCTTTGTAGATCTTCTGTTCTCTCTGCAATCACTGCTATGTGTACTTTTCTTCGTAGATTTTTACTCAAAGATCGGTTTCTTCCCTTATCCTGTCGATCGCTTCCTGGACATACAAGTTAAACAATATGGTGTCAGAGAGTATCTCTGTTTTACTCGTACTCTTTTCTTAATACTTGCTTCGTCTTAATGATTTTCGCATCGAACTATGCCCGTCCCATGCTTGTAAAAGGCTTGAATCACTCTTCGTTCTTTATTTGGCACTCCTGCTTTATACAAAACACTGGATAACGTGTTTCAGTTAACGTTAGCGAAGACTTTATCTAAGTCCAAAACAGCAATTAAAGTGCTCGGTCGTTTTTCTATTACTTGTCGGAATGATAAAATTGCCTCTCTTGTTTCCATACCTTCCTCAAAGTCAAACCAAAGAGATAGTAGTTTCTACTATGCCGAGGACGATTTGGGCCCTTACCATGCATCTTTTCAATGCATGTGACAGCAAGCTTAACGTTCTGAAGTTCTTGCATGATCAGCCGTCTGCTTTTTTATGCAATGGTACAATTATTACTATAAAAACAAAGACCTAGATCTTAAAACACTGAATCACGTCAACACGTATCATCACGGCAAGCTGTTAAAAGCAATAAGTAATCATCAAAAACTTAGCTGTACGTATTACAGTGTTGCACTTAACAAATAGAAATATGCAACCGTAACAACAGAAAAGGCAAGCAGCTATACAACACGCTGTAAAGACATTACATAATTTTATTTAGAAGAATATGTACTTTCAATAAAAATAGGAAAAACAACAGAAAAGTCTATGAAAACTTTGACACTTTGGAATTACGAAATAACTGCATTTTTTGCATTTTAAGAACTGCCATTATATTCGGCAAGCTGTTGGTAGTTACTGTCGAACATAAAAGAATTCCTGGACTCATTGTACGTCCAAACGAATTCCTCCAATCTCTCTCTCTCTCTCTCTCTTTGCTTGCCTTCTGTGTTAAGTTATCAATACGTGTTTACACATCTGCGCAATTATCAGTTCTTCTTGCGTGATATTTACTGTTTGATACTCTAGCTACGTCTGCATCAAAAAAGAAAACATCATAGATTTCTATTTTTGCTTTCTTGACACTTGTTTGTATTCTAAAGTTATTTTTGTGCTTTGTTATTTGTCTGATTGTCTAATTTTACGATAGTTCCATTTTCATTTAGTTGTTATCGGTTTCCGAAAGAACGCCAGTGTTAAATACAGACACAGGCAAGCAGGCTCGCGCGCGTGTACTCTACACAAATATACAAGTCTATGATGAACAAAAGCAATAAGGTACGCCATAAAAGTCTGTTGTGTTCTTGTAGAACTGTTTAAAACTATGATCTCAGCAGTGCGAATATATATGTGTTAATGAACTTCACATACAAATCTGGCGTTTTTTTTAGTAAATATCTAATCGAGCGGTCGATCCATTGAATACGTAGTTCCTGTATTGAAAGAGAATAATTACCATTTCGTAACTGATGTACATCTTATACTAATCGTTTGAAGCGACAGAAATTTTAATTTTCAAACGATTGTTTAAAGTAAATGGTGACAGGGTGTTTAGTAATTATTTACGGGGTGGATAGTTAGCATCGCTGGAAATTTATACACAGTGTTAATTTGCGTCTGTGCTATTATTCGTGGTTTGTTATGAGAACAAGCCACGCCTAATCCAGGCAAACTCATCTGTCTCATCTATCTTGTAGGTCTGCTCGGGTTCACGTGTGAATCCCACCCTGTAGGATTATCTTTCACTTAACGGTATCCTACATTATTAACAATCCTTCCCTCAATTACTTTAAAGCTTCTATTCGTATTACTCTTGTTATTTCTTTTTCTCTCCACTTTTTGTGCTTTCTCATTCAAATGCCTTTTTACCGTTTTCTGTTGCCTTTTTTACTCTCTTTTTCTAATCATTCGTTTCTATTTTAATTCTGAAGCATTACTAAATAATTATCTCCAGTTACTGTACGATGCAAGTAAAAAGTACGATTAAAGTAAAGTGTGAAGAAACAATATTAGACAACTCTAAGAAAATTGAAATGTTGCTCCAAAATACCGAACTAAAAAAGCTTACACAACAATCGTGCAGGTCGAGTATCAATTCGCAAAACTGAAGCGTTCGATCTGCATCATTATCAAGTAACCCACGGTGTAAACACAAAGTTAAAATTTTTAATTCAAAATTCTTTGCACTAACCTTCTTAAAAAATTGTGTACCTCAGAAGCTTATCTTCTAGTTGATTTTCGAGACAGTAACGGCTAAACAAACTCAAATTTCATTTCTTCTTCTATTCTTGGGCGTTCAGAGCTTGGTGCGTCCATTACAGATCCAATGTTTTCATGTTTCTCTCATAAGTCGTACAACGCCTATCGGGATCGTGGATTTGAAGTAACAAAATTATTATAATTATTAATAATAGGAGTATCACCATTTTCATCAAAACGTTTAAAGCGAATATTCATTCTTCTTCCGTAACGTCGGGTTAGATAAAATGACTTTCTGCATAGTTTAAACACAGTTCATCAAAATTATTTATATTTTAACTAAAAAATTAATAAAGTGCCAACTTGACAAGACAAAACTATTGGTTTGCGATACCAACATTGCGAGAAGAACTTATTGTACCGTTGTTAATTTAAACGAGTTTATTTAGTTTTAACTCGGTAAATTCTGCTGACGTACCTATATCTTGTTAACTGACTAGCCACTACTCTGCATTTTTATGATCTGTGATAAAGTAAGAAAATAAGAGAGATAGAGGGAAAGAGTGTAAAGAGGAGAGAGAGGGGGAGAATCCGGGTAAATTTTATTCTGCTGTTTTTGTTTATTACAAGTGTACGTGTCAGTCATTTGTTAATGTTACCTGCTCCACATGTTTAAGATTTCAACATAATTTTAGTTATCACAGTATTATTATTATTATTATTATGCATTTTGTTAGTTATTATATTTATATAATATAATACATGCATAATAATGCATGTTACATATAGACATATAATATCTCTTGTACCATGTAAGTAATACTACCAACGCGAAAAGTTTACTCGATGCTGTTATAACGAAATTGTTAATTGACGTTTGGTAAACAAACCGATGTGTAGTAAATGAACGTAAATATTGTGTGGACGTGTATAGTGTATATACGAGACCTATCTGTTACGATAATTTGTGTGTAAGCCGATGTACAGTCACCGCAAGCGTGATGCCGTGTTAAAGGGGAATGAAAGTCTCCAAGTCGCCGCTTTACCTAAATAATTTCGACTTTATTTATAAAACTAATGAGGAATAAGTTTGTAAAGACAAACTTGCAATTTTATGTCCTTGAGATATTTTAAAAATATGTGTAGGCCTTGATGGATTTGGAAGCCCAGAGAGGCCTTATTCTCTCTACAAATTTAATCGTATTTAACAACATTGATTTTAAGAGTAATGTAGGTTTCGCTTACGTTCTTAGTAGCAAACGTACTGCACGTTCTACGATGTGTCACGAATGTTTGCGGGCGAGATGACCATTTAGTTTGTTATCACAGTATAGAGACAATCAAATGAAAGCCTATATTTATTCATATAAGCTATGCTGAAGAAAGTAAAGTTCTTGTGACAATATCTGCGGCTTGAAAAATGCTTTTCAGATCGTGCGTTTGATTGTCATTAATCAAAGATAATAACAAGTGATTATTTTTCTAATGGAATTTGATTTAACCAATCCTTAGTTTATTATACGACGTTACATTTTTAATAATTTTGTTATGAAGTTCATGGCAGTCGACCAG
Source organism: Magicicada septendecula (assembly GCA_034769895.1). Taxonomy (NCBI): domain Eukaryota; kingdom Metazoa; phylum Arthropoda; class Insecta; order Hemiptera; family Cicadidae; genus Magicicada; species Magicicada septendecula. The sequence goes on from CM068367.1 coordinate 1,157,430,918, forward strand.
TTCGTTAAAATTCAACCGAACGTTTTCTTTAGTTATCTTTACCGTTTTAGATCCCGTTTTTGATAGACTACTGTTTAGTATTGTAATAAAATTTATATGGTAACAATTTGAAGAGATTCAAAACCGAAGCTTTAAAATAAATTTTGTTATCAAATTTAATTTAAACTTATTCAATTGGAAAGATAATATTCATCAAATGCACTGAACAGTTTATTTATGTTTTAAACGATTATGTAAATTTTCATTGCTATAAAAGTCAGGTAAATATCTTATAAAAAGGGGGTTTTATATGTTCATATTTTTGTAATTTACTGATTTAACATTTACGTTTATTCAGAAATGTTATGTCGATATAATGAGAAATATTTCTGTTTTTATAAAGCAATTGATGCATTTCCAAATCAGCATGTTAGATATCAGTAACCTGCAGGGGAATTATGTTGCCCGATTATTTAAAAGTAAACACGTTTGCATACATATAAGAATAATTATTACGCTTATTGAAACTTATCTTTTTAAAATTCTTTACAGAATCATTTAAAAATGTTTTGATATTTGTACGTAAAAAACAGGATGACCATTACAATTTTCAAGCAGTTTTTTATTTATTTTGAGGTAATTAAATTTTAAAAACCATAAACGGTATTTTTAAAAATTGAGGTAAAGCCAAAATTACCTTTAATTAAAAAAATATATCAAAGCATTTTTTATTTATAATTTCTAGAATTTAACACAATATCTAGCACTTAATCAATTATGATTAATTAATCGTAGAGCGAATTGAAAAACCTAGATTTTTTGCTTTAAATTTTATCTTATTAGTAGTTTTTAAAATTGATTTGCAATAAAATAAATACTCTTGAAAATGTCGTCAGTTCTAAGTTTGTAACACACGGCTATTTCTTTAATTTCATTATTAACAAACTTTCTTTCAGAAGCATGCCCTCAGTAATCTTATACGGTTGATCCTATTTTACTTCATTGCAGTACATTACAATACCATACAATTTTTATTTTGTATGTAGAGTAACTGAGTTTTATACTTAGCATATTATTTGTACCTCTCCATTTGTGCATGTATATAAGAAAACATACAAAGTAAAAATATAAAAAAAAACAAAGGATAAGAAATAGATGGAGTCACCTCCTCGTGGTCACCTTTCTCGGCTAATGCTAAGCACCATACATGCAAAGATTCACGGTTTTAAAAATAAAATTTATTAATATAAAATTCCTCTAACAATAAAAGTATTTTGTTTGATATAGTGAGCGTAGTAGTAGTAGTAGTAGTAGTAGTAGTAGTAGTAGTAGTTTATTGATTTTACCGATATTGTTACCTTCTGTTGTGATGATTGTTTTTCAGTTATGCCAGAAATTGAAGCGTCGTTAATATCGAGATTGGGAGGCTACGTGTCTGTATACCCCACCTAGATCAGCCCGTCAGCATAAGATGAGGCTCTTTAAATGCAAAAGCTGTACAGTGTTTGCGTGTATATGTTTGCTTAAAGCCTACTGTACTAACGAATCTCTAAATAATCCTAGTAGAAGAAGCTCAGCCTTAGTTTTCGTTGGTTTAACGCGGCGCGTCAGTAAATACGCGGCATTTCTCCGTTCTAACGTCTTATGACTTGTGCAATATTAAGTTGTGTTAGAGTTTCCACAGCTGAGACTTCACAGAAGTGTGTACTACTGGCTGAGTTAATATGTGAGAGTATTTTCACAATATGTAGTTCCTAAGGAAAAATTCAGTAACACGTTTGTAAGTTGTGAACAGTCAAAACGTGAACGCAAATGAAATAGGCAGACATAAAAATTACGTCGACTAAATCATCTCTGACAGTGAACTAGCAGTTACAATAATCTTAATTAATTTAGTGAAAATAAATAATTTTACATGGAAATAAGCAATGGAAATAAGTGAATTTCAGGTATGTAAGGCTGATAATCGAATGGTCGGTGGATACTCCCAACGATTGAATTGCAGGCTTAATTGTCTTTGTCGAAAGGCAATATTGAAAACAATGTTTTAGTTTATACACAGTTCTGATCAAACAAGGTACGAGCAGTTATGAAATAAGGAAATTGAATGATAAATTTTAGTTCATGTCTGTTATTTTTAAGTTGAAGTAATAAATAACGTATAAAGCGAAATCAGATTTTAACTTAAATACAAAGTTTAGAAATTGCAGATGTTTAGTAAAATTAAGCATCATGTATAATGTGTTAATAGCCGTATAACATAAAATAAGGAGTGGGCCTACACACATACAAAACACTCGGAAATTTAGAGCTAAATCTAATCAAATATTTCATTCCGAGGGACTTTACATTACAATTAAAAGAAACAGAACGGATGCATATTTTAGCGTAGCAACCATAAGGGTCTCAGTAAAGTTTCTAGATCTGTATAAACTCTGAACTCAAAGCGATTGGCTACGTCATACACGCATTAAGACGATTCTTTGCTGATTTTAATGTATTCAACTTACGTAAGCGTTTGCTAGAAATTAAGATGGAAACGTTGAGTAGAAGGTTTTTATTACTTGCAAAGGCAACTCAAAAGTGTTCTCTACCTGTAAATAACTAAGTATATAAAGATATACTGCCTGTTATACAACGATACAGAGGCACGGTCAAAAGGTCAAAGCAAAACGAATGGAGAGTTATTGAAAATTTTCTACGGACTTGTGAGCAATTACCGTTTATAAAGGAAAACCGTATTATGATGCATTTTAAGGATATACAAATAGGTTTGAGACCTATAAGGTTCTACTGGAAACGTACTACTGTATTACGTACAATTTAAGGTACCGCTAAAACTTAATTTTGAAACGTAAGCTTTGTAAGATAACGTAAGGGTGTAATAAATTTACAAGCTTAAATTTTTATTATTTATGTTTTAATACAATGAAACTCTGATATTTCACTATTACTTATTTTTAATGAAGAAAGTTGTGTGTGCAACAGTGATCATTCTGCTTGTTATTACTTATTTCTTAGTATGTGTGGATCAGGAAAACTAAGTTTGTAGGGATTATGTAATGTGTCAAAAAGTTTAAGTTTCATGCAATTAGAAGAGTACTGCTAAGTCAGTTGTCCACGTGTTCACGATATGTGAGATATAGATTACGCAAGTTTATTAGATTATTTACAGAGATACAATTTATGTTTATAAAGCACATGAGATTTTTCATGGTACGCGATACCAGATTAACGTCTCTCAGAGTTCAGAATCGATAAACAGTTTTCGAGTAGACCATTAGCCAACCATGTCATCATTACTGTAACGTGTATTAAAATAAAACTAAGTTGATACGTCTGCTTATATTCATTATCACGTTCAAATATAGGAATATATTAAAACAGGTAAACAACTTTAAAATTTATGCTAAATTTGAAAACTGTGTATTTGTACGAATTACCATATTGAGGTAATACACTGTATTTAATTATCTATTATGTCAGATTTTATTCTTGGTTTTGCGAGTCACATTTTCAACCCACATCTTACACTTCGTTGAACATAATTAATCTTATTACTTTAAGAGTAACTTGAGATGTCTTTTATCTTTCCAACATTTTACCTAGAGCCTGCTTACCAATTTTTTTTTGGATACTCCTTGAGTTTAACGTTCCAAAGCTCGTTGATTATTCCAAATCGTAAGTGTCTTCCCTTGGACATGCGTATTTCATTGATAGTGTATGGGAGGAATGAACAGTAATCGCAGTTTGCTTCATGTACTGGTAACTGTAATTGCTCTAGAGGAGCGTTTCGCAAACTGTGCTCCACCAAGTGTCTCTAAGTGCTCCGCAAAGAGATTGGAAAAAATAAATACAATAAATCAATTACAGCAGAAAAAGGTAGGCTTATACAAATGAACATAAGTATGTGAAATTAGATCAAATAGAATTTTTAATGAAATAAAAATTGACGTTCAACGTGTCCAAATTGCTAAAAATACCTTCTGTAGTCCATACTGCTGTCATTAATTTTACCAATTGTGGTACGAAGTGAAAATTAGTGCTACTAACGAATTTGTCCTCTAAAGAAATTACGTCTCGATTAAATGTTTAGGAACTGATGGTCTAGTGTATCTCATGAAATATAGGTCAGACTCTTGTGTCACTAGTTTTTGCACCCCGGCTGTCTGTACAAACTGGAACAACAATTGTTTTGTAGAATGTTAATGTTCTTTCTTTCCGGTGTCGTTGTTTACCATAGTTCTTCTTATATAAGTCATTTTGTTACAATGTATTGTGTTAACAAATCATGATTTCCGTAAAACCTCACGCCCCTTCTAACTAACTACAATATTGGTTTTATCACAGTTATACGTCTTTTAGTTCTAATTGTGTTCACCTTTTTAAAGTCTTCACTTTACGTACACAAGTAAACCGTTCAATATTATAAGACGCTGTTTGCACTGCACATTTACTATTATATGACACAATTTTAACTATTTATGTATGTCAATGTATTCGCAAGTCGATTATTTTTTTTATTGACACTGCAGGCAAAATAAATCTGTGATCTAACTTTGAAAAAATCAATATATTCTACAAAGTCTGAGCGTTTACATACATGAAGTATGTAGGCCTATACACGTAATAGTAATATTCTTTTTTACTAGTTGTATGTTTCACTCTATGTCCTTATAAAATTTAAACAGACCTTGAAATAGCTTTTCTGCTTTGGCGTGTTTTAGTACAATGAAACGTGAAAAAAGGGTATGAAATTGTAAATAGAAGCATTACGGACGGACAAACAATACGGTACGGACTTTGAGAATTTATATTAAACACGAGCACTTAGAGATGAACGCATTCAGAAACAATTAACAGTATTACGGAGACACTAAGAAAAACGTAATCTTCGTATACAGTTGAGTGATAAGTTTAATTTAAAGCTTGTGTCGCGTGCCGCTTGCCGTCATATTGGAACACGAACAAATTAAACTGTCACTCATGCAGCCATGAATACCGATATAAACACTTGCGCCGTACTATTACCGTCATACCGACACACACACACACACACACACACACACACACACACACACACACACACACACACACACACACACACACACACACACACACACACACACACACACACACACACACACACACACACACACACACACACACACACACACACAGAGTCGTGTGGGCGTTATGTTGCTTAACACGAAACGTAGTTTTTAAAATCAAACTCGATATAAACGATGAGCAATTTTTCAATTTTTATTGAATTTACGATGTCTAAAAAAGAACTATATCTAAATTAGCATTTTGGCCGAAGTTAACAAAATTATCAATCTCTGAGAGAAGAATGTTGTTGGACGGTGAGTGACTCAAGAGATGCATAGAGTTGCATACTGGGTGTGCATTGTACACCATGCATGAGGGGTTAAAGGACAAGTTTTTGTAACTGAAAACCAAAACCTACGTGTTTTGGCAGTACAATACCGTAAAGTTCAGTGTGGCCGTAAAGTTTGCGATTAAAAAAACCATTGACTCGTTGCCTAAACTGAAATCAGAGTAACTGAGATATTTTCTGCGGGATCCCGGATATATATGGAAAAGACGTTGTTTGTAAATATAATTCACACCTTAAAGGTACTTATTTCGTTAAAACAGGCAGTCAATGTTTACGATGAAGGCACAGGTGAGTCAAATGGAATCCTTAAATAGTTTTTATCTTGTAATTTATTGAATAGGAAAGAAATACGCTTAAATCATTTTTCAACTCATTCTCCGTGAAGTATTATACAAGTGTTCGAGTGCTTTGGAAGTGTATGGATACCTGTAGGAAAAACATTCTGTATGTTGTGACTGTAGCCACTTGTACATCGTCTGCGTACCCTCTTCATCCAACTTGAAAGACTTGCCTTCTAGTGCTTCTTTGAGTGGACCAATCACATGAAAATCACTAGGTGTGAGGTCTGGAGAATACGGCGGAAGTGGTAGACAACTTGGATGGTCGCATGTGTTTGCACGAGCACTAGGGTTTGAACATTGTCAAACACCAGTACTCAGAAATCCATATCGTTTGGACCTAACAACAGGACGTAGATGGTTCTTGAAAGATCTACATACGTTGCAATGATGCTTTTGTATTCTCTGGGTTTGTAGTACTTCAAAATTACTTCTCATTCATCCCAAAAAAGAATCAGCATAACCTTTCCAGACGATCGTTGTAAACGAAATTTTTTCGGTTTTGGTGAGCAGCTACAGCAATATTCATTGCTTGCTTTTTCGGTTTGTGGTTAGTGATAGTGAAACCAACTTTGACCAATTCGTACGAAGCCATCTCCTTCAGCTTCAAAGCGCCGCAAAAATTCCTCACAAGCATCAACACGTCAATCTTTCAATTCTGTAGTTAACTGGCGTGGCACTCATCTCGTAAAGATTTTATTGAACTGCAGAACATTATGGGTATATGATATGCTGATCCATGACGGCAGCTATTTCATCCACTGCTACGCACCGATTTTCCTACACAATGGTTTCAGCTGCTGCAATGGTCTCTGGTGTTACTACTCGCTTTGCATGACCTGGTCAAAGAGAATCCGCTACAGAAGTAACACTATCTGCAAACATCCTACTCCATTTTTACACTTGTTTCAGTGACAGACATACATCACCATACTGAACTTTCATTTCCGTTGAATTTCAGTGGGTTTTATCCCTTCACTACACAAAAAACGAACAACAGAACACTGTTCTTCTTTGGTACATGTTTATACTGACAAGCGGAGCCGCCATCTTTATACTGACAACTAGACATTGTTTAGCATTCCTGTTTCATGCTGCTGCCTTTTGGTCAATCTTCAAACTATGAATATTGCTGTTGCCAACGTTCAGAAAGATCGGTCTGTTTCAAACATTTAGCGCATTTTTAAGGGTTTCATTTGAGTGAGGTAAATAAGTTTATACAGACTGAAATGATTTTGTTAAAACTGGTAAACAGAAGACTCCATTTTGTTAATAGGACCGATTTTTATGTGTTTAAACAAACCTTGAATAGCCAGTCAACGGTATTCACTATCCTACTAACCATCATTCTATTCCTGAGGTATAGTCCAGTCGCCAGAGATTTTGACTTGATAAAAAATTGGGGCAAAGCAATATTTGGTGCACGTGTTAAATAAACGTTAATAATTAATATAAAAAAATCTTTGCATGTTTACCTTTCTAGGGTTTTCTGAAAATGGTCTGGAAAAATCGTAAAGACAGATTTTCTTAAAGCACTCCGTAAATATGTACAGTTGGAAGAAATAAAAAGGTGTATATTGAAGAGCAAACAATTTCCTTCAGAAAGTCTCCTTACATATTTTTACGTTAATGGAACTGTTTTCCTGAAAATTGGTAATGATGAGCGCTGCGTTTTAAAAAGAGCGTTTGCCCCCGATCTTGCGTAATTCGCTAAATTAGCCAGGCGCGTCTATTCAAAAATATCATAACTTTCTTTAATCTAAGCATAGCCAGTTAAATAAAGGCTAGTTTTGAAGGGGAACAGTATAGCTTTCAAAATTTGTTGATTTTTACATAAATATTTTATTTGAACATAAAAAATATAGTGTATAAATATTTACTGTAGATACAAAAAGAAGTGAAACCACAAAATTACAAGTACTATACAATAAAATTTAAAAAAATAGTAGTTCTTTACTAATTTACCTTTAAAAGAGATAAACTTTTTATTTTATAATAATGAAAACTACTTTTGAAGTTGTTATTTAAAAAAAAAAACACCTTTTCAAAAGTGAGTATTTCGACGTATTTTAAATTTACTCTAAAATTCAGAGTTTATCTGCCTTTATTAATCTTAAAAATAGAGATATCGAAATACAAAAAATTGTATTTGAAAGCTGCAAGTGTTCTGCATCAAAAACTATACTCATGAAAATTAAAATCATTTTCGAAATTAAAAAAAATAAATAAAAATTGTGTATACTAAAAAAAGGTGCCTCCTTTGCGTTACATACATGTATCTTTTAAGTGGGTTTATTTGAGTACTTGAAATTAACGTTACAGCTACTACAATACTAAATCTATCTATTCATGTTATTTCTCTTACCTGATTATACCTATACTCTAAAAACAAGACCCTAGAAAACAGGCAAAATTTTTAAACGGCGCGGCGTTCTATTCCCCTCGAGTGTGCAACTGTAAATGTAGCTGCGCGCGCAACACCCATTGTTGTGGTGTGCCATACGAACATCTGCTATACAAGAACGGAGCAGTAACGCAGTTGATATTTCTTCAAAGGTTATAATCAAAACATTACAAATATTTTTGTTTTTATCATATAAAACAGGTAAAAAAATTGCAGTTTAAAGTTTTTATTTACACTTTTTATACATGCTAATATTTATTTATTTGTGAGCACGTGTAGTGGAGTCAAAATAAAAATCAAATGTGAATTATTTTGGGAGTCGATTTTTTGTGTGCTAAATTGGTTAATGGGATCAAGTTGAGCTAATAGTTAAGTTTTGTGTAAAAACAACCCGTTTATTTT